>JAFMOC010000015.1:4460000-4805000 GCA_019802505.1 Corydoras sp. C115 | reverse complement strand
GCGAGCTGCACCGCTGGAGCTCCGGGCCGCGCCAGGTCTGCGGTGCGACTCTTCATCAGATGAGGGGGCAAAAGAGCCGAGCGCTGCGGTCCACCGTCAGAAAGCGCAGAGCAGACTCCCCGCGCGCTCAGTCCGCCATCCGCTGCCAGCGAGCAACAAAACAGCCCCCCGCCCGCACGCACTGTGGCGTCATCCGCACGCCTGCCCGCAAACGTCTCGTTTAGGGGAGGCACGTCTCGCGAGACTTCGAATTCCAACCACTAGAGCTGTGCGATACCAAGAATTTTGGTATCGATCCGATACCAAGTAAATACAGGGCCAATATCGCGATATTCGATACCGATACCGATACTTTTTAATATTTAAGCTTCATTGATCCAAAAGACCTAGTATAGAATTTCGCCAAACATTGTAGGTGACAACAAAACAATGTCTCCCAATCAACATCTTTGTTTAGAAACAATGGAACAGTAATAAAACAAAGTTTGCTTTAACGCGAGGAAAATATATATTTTTGAGGTACAAAAGGAGAAACGACAATACAAATATAAAGTCAAAATGCTCCCCTCACTAGACAGTTTTTTCTTTCTTTGTTACTTTTTTCAAATAGAATTGTTCTTAGGCAAAACAATAAAAAAGGAATATTCACACACAAAAAACTTGAGTATCGATCTTTTTACGCAAGTATGGTTCAATACCAATACCAGCGTTGGTATCGATATTATCGATATTTGTATCGATCCGCACAGCTCTACCAACCACAGCGTTTTTGATGTGGTGGTGTTTTGCAAACCGCTGAACTCCCCGTTACGTTCTCTTATTATACTTTAATTGTTCAGTAGATTTCTAATGTTCTGCACAATTCGGGCGGCACGGTGGCTCAGTGGTTAGCACGTTAATCCCAATCTGGGTGGAGTTTCCATGTTCGCCCCGTGTCCGCATGGGTTTACTCCGGGTTCTCCGGTTTTCTCCCACAATGCAAAAACATGGATCAAGTCAATTGAGTTGTCCAAATTGCCCCATGTAGAGTGTGTTTGTGTGAGTGAGTGTGTGCCCAGCGCTAGATTGGTGCCCTGTCCTGGGTGTATCTGCCCAGCGCCCGAAACGTTCTCCCCTGGATGGGCATGAGGAACCCTGATATAAGATAAAGTGGAAGATAATGAATGAATGAATGTTTAGTAAATTTCTAATATTATGCACAATTGAGGCGGCACGGTGGCTCAGTGGTTAGCACGTTAATCCCAATCTGGGTGGAGTTTCCATGTTCGCCCCGTGTCCGCATGGGTTTACTCCGGGTTCCCCGGTTTTCGCCCACAATCCAAAAACATGGATCAAGTCAATTGAGTTGTCCAAATTGCCCCATGTAGAGTGTGTTTGTGTGAGTGAGTGTGTGCCCAGCGCTAGATTGGTGCCCTGTTCTGGGTGTATCTGCCCAGCGCCCGAAACGTTCTACCCTGGATGGGCATGGGGAACCCCCCCCCCACCGCGACCCTAATATAGGATAAAGTGGAAGATAGTGAATGAATGAATGTTCAGTAAATTTCTAATATTATGCACAATTCGGGCGGCACGGTGGCTTAGTGGTTAGCACGTTCGCCTCACAGCGCTAGGGATTCCCACTACGAATCCCAATCTGGGTGGAGTTTCCATGTTCGCCCCGTGTCTGCATGTGTACTCCGGGTTCTCCGGTTTCCTCCCACAATCCAAAAAAATGGATCAAGTCAATTGAATTCTCCAAATTGCCCCATGTAGAGTGTGTTTGTCAGTGTGAGCGAGTGAGTGAGTGAGTGTGTGTGTGTGTCCAGCGATAGATTGGCACCCGAAACTCCAATCTGGGTGGAGTTTCTATGTTCTCCCCGTGTCCGGATGGGTTTACTCCGGGTTCTTCGGTTTCCTCCCACAGTCCAAACACATGGATCAAGGTGAATTGAATTCTCCAAATTGCCCCATATAGAGTGTGTTTGTCAGTGTGAGTGAGTGTGTGCCCAGCGATAGATTGGCGCCCGAAACGTTCTCCCCTGGATGGGCATGCGGAACCCCCCCCCCCCCCCCAATCCAAAAACATGGATCAAGGTATTTAACTAGGTACTGTATAGTACCTAGTTAAAGTTACGTTAAAATTAAAGTTACAATTTAGAGCATTCAATCTACCTTAAATCCATGTGTGTGAACTGTGGGAGGAAACCAGTGGACCCAAAAGAAACCCATGTGGACACAGTGAGAACATGGAAACTCCACTCTACCCAGATTGGGATTCGAAGCTGGATCCCCAGCATTGAGAGGCACAAAACACAGGACACATTACAGGACACAGTAATATTAAATATAAAACAGGGAGAGCTGACTGAGAGGGATTAGAGCATTTTTTGTCTTTTGTAAAAATCTACCTTAAAACATGGCCATGTTGTTTGAAATGTGGGAGGTTCGAAACCCCATCAGGGTGGAGTTTCCATGTTCTCCCAAAAGAAACCTCCCACAGTCCAAAAACATGGACCCACCCATCCACCCAGATTGGAGTTTCGGGCACCAATCTATCGCTGGACACACACACACACACACACTCACTCACTCACTCGCTCGCACTGACAAACACACTCTATATGGGGCAATTTGGAGAATTCAATTGACCTTGATCCATGTTTTCAGACTGTGGGAGGAAACCGGAGAACCCGGAGTAAACCCATGCGGACACGGGGCGAACATGGAAACTCCGCCCAGATTGGGATTCGAACCGGGAACCCCTAGCGCTGTGAGGCGAACGTGCTAACCACTAAGCCACCGTGCCGCCCGACATAATATTAAAATCACAGAACACGGTGGCTTAGTGAGCACGTTCGCCTCTCAGCACTAGGGATTACACGACCATGTTCTCCCCGTGTCTGCGACAGTAAAATTAAAGTCATAATTCTCCAAAAATTGCACAGGGAGAGCTGCCCAGCTGATTGGGGGGGGTCTATTAGAGCTATGGAAATGTGTTTTTGTCTTTTGTAAAAACAACACATATATTACAACATACAAATATCTTAACAATTTCATGTATAACAGCGGAGGGATCTTTAAAAAGTTGCGTTTTAAAATCATATAATGTAAATGGTATTGTGACGATGAACAAGCACATTTCAACAAATTTATGTGAAAGACTGACAGACTAAAAAACTAAAGTTCTAAAAAATAAAAACGGAACCATTGATTTGGCCATGCCAGAACTGTAATGCTGTTTTAGTTGAATTTCTCACCTGCTCAGGGTCAGTGTAGAGATGTGTGACCCACTAAATATTTAAGTCCAGTGAACAGAGGTTCTAATAATAATAGAAATTTCAAGTTATCTTCACGTAGATGCAGCAAAATAGACCCAAGCTATCACATTACTAACACAAGTGGAATAATGCTCTTATATTGGAATTATTTTTTCTAAACTAAATGCTTCTCAGTTTTTGAATTTTATTGTTTATTGTGAGAGAACATTTTTAGTGCTCAAATTTACCATGACTACCACTGTTACCTAGAGCTTTGAGTACAAAAGTTAATAGTAGATATTCTTATTTAGCACTGTGTCACAAAAACAGCATAATTTAAAAAATACTCTAAAAATACTATAAAATTATAATAAATATCAAACATTTCTTCATTATGACAGATTAGTATTTTACAAATGTCACTCAGTCTGCAGCATTAGGTCCTGACGGTCTTATACAGTTACGGTTTTATTTCAATTCCGGTGACTCCTGTATTGTATTTTACTGTCATCAGCTAAACCAGCCCCACATGTCATCAGTATATGCTCAATAACCGTCCAGGAACTATTGATCGTAGATCACCCTGTTAACTGAGGATTTTTGTTTATTAAATATTTAATCAAATTTTATAACAACATATTGCCATACAAGAAAGCAAATAAATATGACATATAATTATTATTTATAGTACCCTAAACATACTACAATTACTGTAGTTTTCATTATGCAGTGGCATTGTATGCTGTGGGTGGGGAAAAAGGTGGACACTACATCTGTTAAAGTGTGGATACCCTCTGATGAGACCAACTTTTTTGTTTTTAAAGGGTGATTGACACAGTGCTTTAAACTTCACTATTATATTGGGTTATTTTGAAGACATAAGTATCCAAAGTGACTTACAAACATCCCAACTTGTATGGTTTTGGTAGATTGTGGGTTTGAATAGTCAACCTTCAGATTGATAAGACAACACTATAACCACTGAGCTACTATGCCCCAAGCTGTTATTTAATCTTACTGCATGACAATGACCCAAACCGCTTTTTAATCCACCACAGATTAGATTTAAGGTTTTGTCATGGCTATCTCAGTCTCCTGCACTAAATCATGTGGAAAAAAACAACTGTGCAAGGACATGCGAAGGAGAAGCAACTGGACACTGAAGCAACAGTGCTAGTTCTGTATGGGAAAATTCTAACAGATTGCTTGGCATATAATGTTTCAAAGTCTGTAAAGGAACTACTGGTTTTGACAATAATAACAATTTCAGTCCAAAATTTAGTAAATGGTTTGTCACTATGTTTTGATGTCAATGAGAAAGTCAATTATCTCTTCATTCACTCTCAGTATATATCCTCCTCTTTTTTCCTGCATTGATTTTGTAGGCTAAAATGCAGACATGTGAGCCTTATCTTCACCTGCAGTTGCAGTTGATTATTAAACATCAATCTTTGTAGACTGGTGCAGTCCAGCACTAATGGAGCATGACATATGACACAAACTAAGATCCCACTGAACTGAAATCTAGTGTGCTTATTTGTGCAATTATGAGCCCATTTTCTTGATCAATACAGTGCTTCTAATGCCTTTCATACATGTTAAGATCTTCCACCTGCAATAGGCTTGAAAAGCTTACTCATGAATGATCACTTAGAAAGATTAGCCTGCATCCTGAGTAATCAGCACAGCCATACTGCAGACCTGGAAGTACGCCATGCAGTGTTATTTGATACCCCATGCACTTATGTGGAGAATATCATAGAGAAATAAAAAATCCATCTGAAATCTAATATAAATTTCCAGGAAAGTCTAGACTAAAAACTTTTAAAAGTGAAATATAAGATGTAATTAATAATTGTTTATTAAATATGCATCTACAATTAGGGCCACAAAAAGGTCTAAATGACAAAGTATATGTTGCAGCCTTCACTCTGGTCATAGATTTAATAATCTTTGGAGTCAGACTAAATTCACAACAAATACAACATTAATTTAATTGCTCATAATTTATTTTGACTTCCACAAGCCATCTTTCACAAGCCATGTGGATGACTACATTAAGACTTTCATCTTTTCATCTTTCATATTATTAGATTTATGCTACTCTTATACACATATCAAAGGCCGTATACTCTTCACATTATTCAATTTAAGGCCAGTGCACAAAACTTAATAACAATCACTAACATGATATCATAATAAAGCCATAACCCATTTGTGATCAAGAGTCTACATCTGGTTCTGCTCTAGTTTTTCCTATTCACTGCATGCGTAATAATTTCTGTACCTTCGGACTGACTAAAGCATTAATCTTTTAGTTAAACCACTGATAATGTACAGGCAGTTCATCTTACAGCCTGAAGATGAAAGGATATTAAGGAAACGGAACATATAGCAGTCTCAGCCAACACCGATATGCCACAGCAGTACATCAGTTCCCACCACAAAATTGAAGTAAACTCTTCATTTATCTTATCATCTCATGTATAAACCTCCAACAAGGTTCCCCATGCCCATGTAGAGGAAAATGTTTCAGACACTGTGCAGATACACCCAGGACAAAGCGCAAATCCATCACTGGGCACACATTCACTCTCAAAGACACACACACATTATATAGTGGGGAATTTGGATTGGGCAATTTAGAGCAGTTAATTCACTTTGTATCCATGTTTTTGGACCCACACGGACACTGGGAGAACATAGAAATTCAAGATTGGATTTTGAACCTGGATTCCCAGCACTGAGAGGGGGCTGTGCCACTATATCACTGTGCCATCCAACTCTTCTTTTATCTACACCAATTTTTGTTTTAAATCATGGAATTACTCCCCCAAATTTTTTTTTTTGAGTTTTTGGAGAATCACAGAACTGATAACTTAATGTGAGATTTTTATGTGTTTGTTTGATTTAGACTGTCAGAAAACATAAAGCTATGTGTTTTTATTTTGCACAGTTAAACTTCATACATTAGAATTGTTTTGTGCCATTCTGATTGATAGAAATGTTACCATTCTGGACCTGATCTGTAAAGAGGACTAACAGATTTTGCAGAAAAAAGGTAGACTACAGTGTAACAGCATAATGAAGCTAAAACAAACATCACATCACATGTTTATATCATTACCTGTAATGGTATTTGGTGCATAACATGGTGGCTTAGTGGTCAGCATGTTTGCCTCTCAGTGCTAGGGATTCCTGGTATGAATCTCAATCTGGGTGAAGATTCCATGTTCTCCCCGTGTCCGAGTCCACCGGGTTCTCCGGTTTCCTCCCACAGTCCAAAAACATAGATCAAGGTCCATGGAATTCTCCAAATTACCCCATATACAGTGTGTTTGTGTGTGTGTGTCTGTGTGAATGAGTGTGCCTGCCCTGGGTGTATCTGCCCAGCGCCCGAAACATTCTCTCCTGGATGGGTATGGGAAACCCTTTTCCCACCCCCAGAAGATAATGGATGGATGGATGGATGGATGGATGGTTGGATGGGTATTGGTGGAAGAAATCAGTTTTGTTAAGAGAATATTTAGTTAAATGCTGATAAAGTTTGCAGGTAAATAACAAACTTTGACAAAAGTTATGTTTTCAGGTTAAGTATAGAGTTGAGGTAATGAGCCACAATTTTGGGGAACATTGAATATGCTTTTGAGCTTAGTGGATAAAGGTTTGTTGACGTCTCTTCTCCAGATATAAGGTCTACGTGACTCAAACACACTTGTATGTCTTTTCTTGCGTAAAGTTTAAGCAAAGGTTTGACATCAATCAGAGGAAGACGTTCCTCAGAGACTGTTTACAGTTAGCACCATGACCCTGACTGCGCTATACCACATCCAGCGCAGTAGGTGGCAGTGTTAAACTCACTCTAACTTCACTGAGATCTTTTTAATATATGAAAAGAAGTGTACACGCCTGTACGTGCGGATTTGAGATTTTCTGTATAAAACCTTTTTATTGTTTATTTTAAGGATCGTGGTCCTCCGTGAAGCAGCAGCCGAGAGGAAAAATCGAAAATTAAGGAAATACGCTTTTAATTATAATTAAAGTTATGGTAATTACGCTCTGCTCGTTTGATATTAGACATTAAGCTAACGATGCTAACAACACTGAAGCAACTAGCTTTACTCTTTATGTAACAGCAGTGCACTAAATTAAATACACTTTACTTATGATGATGTAGTTATATTTGATTCAGTGTAGTTGAACGTGAATTTGTTAAAACACACACACACACACACACACACACACACACACACACACACCAAACGAGGGACCTATTGAAATAGAATTAAATTTTTACCTTAATTGCCCTAAAGCTGTAGAAATTCTACTAATACAATAGTAATGGATGTTACCCAAATTATGGTGTGGTAGTTCAGTGGTTAGGGTGTTGGGTTATCAATCTGAAGGTTGTGGGTTCAAATCCCAGGTCCACTGAAGTTACCAATGTGGGTCCTTGAGCAAGACCCTTAAACCTCATTGCTCCTGGTATGCTGTATTAACCCTGTGTTCTTACTCCCAACCATCAAGTCGGGATATTTGTAAGTCACTTTGGATAAACGCATCTGCTAAATGACCAAATGTAATGCAAATGACTCGATCTGAACACATACAGTACCAGTCAAACATCTGGACACACTTAATAGTTTGTTCCACTTATTGTCCATTGCATCAGCCCTACTTCCTGTAAAGATGGACTTTGTAGTTCTACAAATACAAACTGTAGTCCATCTGTTTGTGGACTACAGTACATACTGTGTTCATTCCCTTTACTACGTTCGCTAATGGGCAGTACCACAATAGTACCTCCACAGAGCGTATTTTTTGGATGGTGCATTATTCCTATACAAGCAATGTTACTGAGGTGTTTAAATAAAAAATACAGTTGCACTAAAACCTCACCACATCAGTATCACTGCATAACTGACAATAAACCATACACCACCCAAATTATATGTTCTGTAATGGTCCTGACCAACAGAGAGAACCAACAGGGTTCTACCAAAAAAGTAACAGTTGTAGTACGGTCTGTAATTGTAAAACTACAAAGTCCATCTATATGGCAAGAAAATGGATAATAGAATATTAATAAATTATTTTATCACATATTTTGGGAAACCTGAGATTTAGTAGTACTGATTTGAATGCATTGAGGAACATGTATGAATCCTACATGTGTAAATTCATTTAAACAACGGGCCATGATAAGAAATTTAAGTTGCATAAGCATCAGCTTCAAAATACATGATACACACAAACAAGTTTAAGAAATAAAATCAGTAAGTGCTCCTGACCCAATAAATAAATTAACTTTATATTGTGCATCAGTAATTAGTTAATGTAATTTTAAGTTGTGAAATTTAGATGTACTTTGAATGTGAAATACTAAGTTTAGAAATTATAAAACTTTAGGGCAGAAATTTAAACCTAAAATCTGGTGTCCTTGTGCACGAAGTTTTAACCTCATAATCCACTAAATACTATTGGGTTATTATTACAACCCTGCACTCTAACACATAACCCTGCTGGTGATAAGCCCTCTTATCTTAATTAAAGAATTAAGCTCCTAATGTATACACCTGAAATAGTATGACATATGACACATTATATCAATGAAATCTGGTAAATCAAAAACATTTAGCAGTGGCCATGGTTTAGTAACATAAAGCAAAAAATAAAAATAATGGTACCTTTAATTGTCTTAAATAAGATAAGACTAAAAAAAACAATATCTTATTATCTATAACTAAAATTATTAGGCCTAAGTAACTCATTAATGCACTTTAATGAGACATAACCACACCATAAATTTATTAAGAAAGGCATTGGCAGGGCTCAAAAATTAGAACTAATTATCCTGTATAATCCCCGCTTAGTGTTGCAGTGTCTTCATTTATCAATAGTAAAATGTCAGCTGGCGGCACGGTGGCTTAGTGGTTAGCACGTTCGCCTCTCAGCACTAGGGATTCCCCATCCCCATCTGGGTGGAGTTTCCATGTTCTCCCCGTGTCCGCGTGGGTGTCCTCCGGGTTCTCCGGTTTCCTCCCACAGTCCAAAAACATGGATCAAGTTAACTGAGTTCTCCAAATTGCCCCATATAGAGTGTCTGTGTGAGTGAGTGTGTGCCCAGCGATAGGTTGGCGCCCTGTCCTGGGTGTATCTTCCCGGCACCGGAGAAGTTCTTCCCTGGATGGGCATGGGGAACCCCACCGCGACCCTAATAGAGGATAAAGCGGAAGATAATGAATGAATGAATGAAAATGTCAGCCTTAACATCTGTAATGATGGGTTGTGGTTTGAGTATTTTCTTATTGAATTTTTCTTACAGATCGGTGCATGTTTATTAATGTCAATACACTAGTTCTTACCTGTGTTTTTTTTTTATTAGGCTGAAACAGACGTGAACCCAAAGGCATATCCATTGGCTGATGCCACCTTTACTAAAACTATTCTGGACCTGGTTCAACAAGCATCAAACTATAAACAAGTGAGAAAAGGGGCCAATGAAGGTTAGTAACGGACATTTCAAATTCAAATTTTCACCAAAGGTTTGTCATGCTTAATATGTATGTGTTACAAAGCAACAAGAAATCATCAATTTGTGCATTACTAACATTCATCTATTTCAACAGCTATGATTTAAAAACAGTGATAAACGAACCGTTTAACAGTCTCTGTGAAAACCAACCTGATAAACATCTGAAACAAGCTATGACTATTTTTGTTTTTACTAAGCATCAGTTTTACTTCAGATACATCTCTTAATCTTAAACAAAGGGTTTCCTGTATCATAATCGCTCTCAAAACCATGAGACAGAATGGGCTATTTTATTTCAAAATAATGTTATTGTATTTTGTAAATGTGGTTGGCAAATTTCTAGGTCAGTGGTACATTGCTTAAGAATAAACATTAAAAAAAGTATATTCAAGATGATAGCTACACGAGAATAATTTTTGGACTTTTTAAAAAACATGACACATTCTTATCATTTGTCAGATTATGATCAGGGTCACTACAAGACTAACCAGATGTCTTTAGAAAATATCATGTTTCTGATAATTGATCTGTTCTAGCAATAACTATATGCTGTGTGAAAATTAACCGCTGTAAGAGCTTTGTAGTCATGCTCATTTCTGATCCATGGTGTTGAAATTATACTGTGCCCACATTT
Organism: Corydoras sp. C115; assembly: GCA_019802505.1. Lineage (NCBI taxonomy): Eukaryota > Metazoa > Chordata > Actinopteri > Siluriformes > Callichthyidae > Corydoras > Corydoras sp. C115. The sequence continues at coordinate 4,794,595 of JAFMOC010000015.1, read as the reverse complement.
CTGTTTGTTGCTAGAGAGTTTACCTCTGTTTATGAAAATGTCATATATCATTAAGTTTGTTAGAATTAAAAGAAAAAAAAAACACCTCACACCAAATTATGAAGATAACAGGAACATGTGTTCCAACAGTGAATATTTTTTGGTGTAGAGGTAGGACATCTTGTGAAACACCACTGTTTTTAATACACAAGTGGTGCATGATCAAATAATAAAGATTAAATAGTTTTAAAAACACAGCATTATTTAACTGTATTATTAATACAATACGGATTCTTTTTCAGCCACCAAAACTCTCAACCGTGGTATTTCTGAGTTCATCGTGATGGCTGCAGATGCAGAACCATTGGAAATCATTCTTCACTTGCCACTGCTGTGTGAGGATAAAAATGTCCCATATGTGTTTGTACGTTCCAAACAGGCCTTGGGCAGAGCATGTGGAGTCTCACGGCCTGTAATCGCAACCTCGGTTACTGTAAAGGAAGGATCCCAACTGAAGCCACAGATACAGTCTGTGCAGATGGCCATCGAGAGGCTTCTGGTCTGATCGAGGTTTTAAGAATCTAAAATCATGACACACCCAAATATTGTAGAGGAAGGTAATGGGCTAACTAACAGTGTTTGACCTTTTTGGAAGCTGAATCTTTTTTGTTTCATTTAACTATTATATTCTTAATTGTATTTACATTTTTGTTTAAAACATAATCAGCTGCATATGCTTATTCTACTTTTCTAAACATGTTATTAAGATGTATTTCCAGTGATGGAACCATTTTACACTGTTGTATTAAAGATCTGTTGAATTGTGTGCAGTGAAATTACATCATTTTCTTTGGACAGCAACATCACACAACCTTCTGTTAAAACAGCTCTGGCTGAAAGTCAAAAAACAGCAGTTTGTTTTTTCCTTCGCAAAAAGCTACTGTATCCACAAGTATCCGAGGATGAGTAGTTGTACTTCACAGATCAAAGTAAAACCAGATTAAGTGCCTGTGGCTTTTTGAATGAAAGAAAGGAGTGCAGTTGTAGTTTATGGATCAGACTTTACCAGGAATGAATAAACAGTAATGGCTCTACAAAGGTTAACAGGTTTATGTTCATTCATTCATTCATTATCTCCCGCTTTATCCTCTATTAGGGTCGCGGTGGGGTTCCCCATGCCCATCCAGGGGAGAACGTCTCGGGCGCTGGGCAGATAGACCCAGGACAGGGCGCCAATCCATCACTGGGTACACACTCACACACTCAAACACACTCTATATGGGGCAATTTAGAGAACTCAATTAACTTGATCCATGTTTTTGGACTGTGGGAGGAAACCGGAGAACCCGGAGAAAACCCACACGGACACGGGGAGAACATGGAAACTCCACCCAGATGGGGATTCGAACCGGGAATCCCTAGCGCTGAGAGGCGAACGTGCTAACCACTAAGCCACCGTGCCGCCCAGGTTTATGTTGTATTTAACAAATTATATTGAATTCCATAATTCACTCACTCATATAGTTTGTATATAATTTTTTTTCAGTTTAGTTTCCTCATCAGAAATCTGGGAGATTTACAGTATAATTGTGACATAACGGTGTGATTGTCAATGGACAAAACATCTAAATTGAAATGTCTAATTTAATTAATGATAATAGAGGGCACAGTGATTAGTACTCTATCCTCATAGCAAGAAGGTCCCGGTTTTACTCCCAGGCAAAACAGACAAGGGCTCCCCTGTCTGTGTGGGTTTCCACAATAGTCCAAAAGAAGCTAGTGGATTAGAAATACTAAACTGTACAAAGGTATTAAGTAAATATTTGTGTATGTCTGTGATGGACTGGCCATTTAGCCAGAGTTTTTACTCGACTTTTACTCTATAATGTTTTAATAGTTCTGGAGCAGTGGGTCAGTGCTATTGTCTTACAGCTCCATTCTGTGACACATATCCTATGCTGCATGCAAAACTTTAAATATGATGTAAATCGGCTTGAAACACACAAATGATTGTTAAAAGTAAACACAGTCCTGTTGAGACAGAAACATTTTGTTGCAGGTTCAGGTTGGCATTAACATGGCCCTAACCGGACAACATTTTTCTAATGACAGAAATAAAAATTGTTAATGATCAAATGGCTCATGAATCTGTCTTTAACCAGCTAAATTACAATCTTCTTGTTTGTGCTTTTATTTTTATTAAACTTCTCAATATCTAGCTAAAAACAATTCATTAGCAAATTCTAAATGTACACAACAAATTTTGATAGACATTTGACAGTTGTTTGCTGTGTTTCAAAATTCTGCAAAATATTCATTATAATTAAACTGTATTCTGGAGAAGTCTGTCTGATTTCACCTAATTTCAGAAGTGCACATTTTAATTACCTCATACTATCCACAACCTTAAAAACAGCCCCAGCAGCAACATGATCAGAAAAGTTGCTTAAACTATTGTTCCCACAGCATAAAATGCCATTAAACACATGTGTGGTTTGTGCCTTTTCTTTCTTACTGACTTTAAGATCTGTACCCCTAAAACAGTGATTGAAAACCTTTCTAAACCAAAAAGTTAAATAGTCACTATTCCACTGCTGTGTTTGTCAGTTTTGTACTTATTTTATTTATTACAAAATCATGTTCAACAGCTAGCAGTTTTTGAAGACAATTTAATAGCAATTGTAACAATTCACATAATTCAAAGACACAGGATTACTATTTCAACCAGAGAGTTGAGATAGTATTTCATATTCAATTTCTTAATTTTAATTTTTTTAAGGCTCCAAGTTTCTATGCAATGTCACAGTTGAAGTCAGCAGCACACGCACTTCTAAACAAATTACTCTTTAATTCAACTGTTGACGAACAACACAAACTTATTCTGCAAACACATTCTACACAACATTCCCATTACACAATACATCCTCTATGTTAGGGTAAGCTGTGGCAGTTTCATGTTGTGGATGTGTATTAAAATGGGAATATTGTGTAGTGGGGATGGCACTCTTGCAAGACCCACCCTCTTGGAAACCACTCCAAAACACATGACCTTTACAGAAAGAATCAGGGAATCAAGTGGCATGTGTAAGAGAATAGGAGCTACTGTTAATGTTAATCTTTAACATAAGGTGGCTTTATTAATATTAATCTATAAAAAAATAATGGTAGTTCAGTGGTTAGGGTGTTTGGCCATCAATCTGAAGGTTGTGGGTTCAAACCCAGGTCCACTGACATTAACAATGTCCTTGAGCAAGGCCCTTAAACCTTATTGCTCCAGGGGTGCTGTATTAACCCTGTGGGATACTCGTAGGTCGCTTTGGATAAAAGAATTGCCAAAATGTATGTAAGAATAGCCAATTACTGAACTCTCCCTAAATCAAAACAAGCCCACTTTTACATGTCCATATTTTCAGGGATTTAATTCTCTCCTGATGACTTTGATTGACTTCATTTATCCAGTCTAGTGTAACTATGGCTAAACTGGTTTTAGCCATATACTTAATAAACTCAATAAATACATTTGCATTAAAAGATTAAACTATGTTCAAACTATCATGCTGATGTAACACATTAAATGTTATGCCTTAATATGATTCCGATCCAAATTTTACTGGTTGTGTGTACTTCTTAAAATCAAATTCATATGTTTTACTAAATCTAATGGATATCCAATTCATGTCAATGTGACCAAATTTGACTGCATATGAGCAAAGAATTAATGATGCAAATTTCCATGCTTCATATGGTGATATTTAGGAATATAATACCTAAAATATTACTAGATAATATTAATAGATTAGCGCCCTGTCCTGGGTGTATCTGGCCAGCGCCAGAAACATTCTCTCCTGCATGGGGAACCCCCAATGAATAAATGAATGCATATAAAGCTGCATATAAAGAGTGAATAAATTTATACTTTTGCTTTGTCAAAGGACATCAGTAAAGTAGCGGTGCTTTAACATTGATTTGGACGGATCGGCATACACACTGCTAAACAATGTACACTTACAAGTAAACACCGGGATGCAAACAGGCAGGTTTATATAAGGCCAAAGTTCAAGTGATGTAAATTGGCTGTATTGCACATTTGCCAAGTTAATGTTCAACTTTAGTAAAAACTACTCCTCAGACAAGTGTGTCAAACTCACGCAAGACATACAACGCAAAAAATCTTAATACACTGAATTCACAACTATTCTAGCTCCTGAGGTCTGATCACTTAGGAGGGTTGAGCTTAAAAAGGTCCGTGTTCATATAAAAGCCCCATTACAATGTAAATGTTTGTAGTCAAAAGCATTACCCACCAGGTTTCTACTATAAAGTTTGTTAACTTTCTTTTTTTGAATGTCCATGTGTAAAACTGATATTCTGAAATATGGAGTGGGCGTGTAGAGGTTTCAGACTCTTGGCTTCTAAGCTTTAAATATGACACAGAAGAGATGATAAGATTCAGGAACTTAAACATCAACCAAATTGAAATGTTTACTTTCTGTTCAGCTTAAAGTGCAACTCTTAAAAAATCCATGTAACTTACTATTCAGGGATGAAACCACTAACGCAAAGTCAGACCATCTCATCATTTTAGTTGAACCACATGAAGCGATTACATCTCTTTTTTCCAGCCCTGTGACTGCCAGAGATGTTGGATTTTACTTGCAGAGTAGAGTATGTAATTTAGTGATTGATGTTGGGCTGTAAAAAGTACTTCAAAGATGATATGCATACTTAAGCTTTTAAACACATCCAGTAATGTGCCTTCCTAAGATAAAGATCCACCTGCTCACGAGTTCTACACAAAGTAGGATGTGCATGCTCATTCATAAGGAAGTAGCCAGAAGAAACAGTTGTCACTACTAACCCTAACCCTGATCCTTACCCAATAATATTTTAAACAACATCTGAGCAGGGAATGTCTCAGTTATACCGCTTGAGCCATTTAGATACAATAACCCCCTTTAGGGAAATGAATCTGAGCAGTGCTGAAACTGTTCACCTAACAGATAAACAAGCCTTTTCTGACAGCCTAAGCACCAAATTCCTTCAGGTATGTATGACCTTTTAATACAGACAGAAGCTTCAGCAGCAGCTTTTTAAAGTTTGTTTTTACACCAGAAATATTAGACAATTCATTTAAGTCAAACATTATAAAATATTTCCTCAAGAGAATTGTAGCTTATGTATTACAGACGGAAAGCTTTCAATTGAACTACACTTCAGTGGCTTTAGTACTGGTTGGTTAGTGTAAAAAACTAAGTTCATTTTTTTCCTATGAACTCAATACATTTCAGTTCTAGACAGCAACTGACAGCTAACGTCAATAACCCAACACACATTACATTTCAACATTCAACCTAATAAATACAACAACCATCGATTTACAATTGCAACCACTAGGGACGGAACAAAACCACATCAGCATTTTACAATCATGAAGTGCTCGGGGTTCTCGAGGGGAACCCTGCATACCTGTTGCCACAGATTCAAGAAGCACACAATATCCATCCACAATGATGGAATGGGCCAGGAGCAGACTGGCACACACACGTTGTTTCATCAGACCTCCTGCATTGGTCTTGACCACGGCTCACTTTGTTCAGTGACTGCTGGCAGCCAGGATCACCTTGGCCTCTCTTGCACGCTCAGCTCACATCTGCTGGGTGTGGCAGGCACGCAGGATCTAAAGATGCTTAACACACTTGATTCCAAGCTTCCATCAATCCACTGGAAACTCAGTTTCTGAGGCGGTGCCAGGCTGTCCGGCAGCATGATTGTCTTTAAGTAGCTGCAAAGATACACAGCTCAACCAGCTGCGGCTTGTGGGCATCTCACCCACTAATTCCCAGCTGTCGGTTTCATCACAATACCGCTCAATGGTGTCATGGTACCTGATAAAGAAAAGTGAAATTTGCATTGTGAAAACAACAAGGTAACATATCAAGTGTCCAGTTATTATACCATAAGTGTTCGCATTGGTACTAGCGTCGGTTTTGGAGAAATAAGTTGCCCTAAGGTGATGAGACATGCATGTCAACACTTGGCATTCGTGGTGGAATTGCTTTGAGGAAAATAAAAGGTTGGTATTATTTAACCATAGCCCAGTTTCCCAACTTTGCAGTGTTCCTAATAAAATTCATAAAATTGAGTGTATGCTATATAATTCTTACATAGGGCACATGCAACCAAGCTTTTACAATCTGGAACCATGACTGACCTATCCCAGCCTTCCTCTCCTCCCAACACATAGATCTTCCCATCGACAACTGCCACTCCAGGTCGATAGCGTCGCTCTTTCATTGGTGCACACATGGTCCACTGATTGCTCTTTGGATCATAACATTCCACTTTGTCTGTGTTCTCGGTAGAGGCGTGCCAACCACCTTAGAAGACGAGGGACTGTGGTAAGTAATGACAGAATTCCACTAAATTGTAAGCCATTGGAACATCAACTCACCGATTACATAGATCTTGCCCTTCAGAGTGCAGGCTGCAGATCCAGAGCGAGCAATTTGCATTGGAGCTACCTCTGTCCAGACGTGTGTTTTAGGATTATAAACTTGTGCTAGGTCTGTTCCATCCCCATCCTCGAGAACAGCGCCACCTACATTCGGAGACAAGGTTCTTCACTTAAGTTATTTGGTTCTGAATAATCGATTAGTAGTTTATTAATTAGTAATGTAATTACTAATGCGATTGTAATGCTACCTGTGACATAAAGCAATCCATCCAGTGCAACCACGGCAGGACTGGTGACTGCCATTTTAACCGACTCCATAAACTGCCAGGTATTAGAGTGGGGATCATAGCACTCAACCGAATCCAGACGAGACCGACCCTCCCAGCCTCCTACTGCAAATACGTATCCATCCAACATCACCAGGCCTGTTAAAGTTTACACATCTTTAGGTTAAAAGCAAGATTTTTATGTTTTTTTTATCTGTTTGTGGTGTTCAGTCTTGTAAAATGTGCCAGTTTATGAACTCAAAAGGTATCAGTCATGCTTACCCAGTTCTGAGCGAGCCACATTCATGGGTGCCATCTCTAACCAAGAATCAAAGCAGGGGTCGTAGCGCCACATCTCTCTGCTCGCAGAGCCATCCGGAAATTCACCACCGGCCAAATACAGCATGGACCCTGCTTAAAACAGGTTTTCATGAGGTATACATCAGGAGAGCAGAGAGAGATATGGTATAATTATTAATCTGGATGCATCACTGTAGAAATTGGGCAGAAGTTACACATCTTTAAAATGTCTTAATGTTTTATGGCTTTTATAATGCCACATATATATTTTATATAGATATAATCTATATAGATATAGATTTTATAATGCCATAATGTTGCTAGGAAATATATCCTATCCAATCCTATAATATCCAAATATATCCAATCCTATAACATCATACCCTATACTTAACAGTTAATATCTGGTTATTCATATGGACTCATCCTTTTTATATCAACGCACTATGATTTGAACCTTGTCATGCTATGATGTGTCCATATTTTGTTATATATGACCATAGAGCACATCAAGGTCCCAGTTGTATTTAGTAAACTCCTATTAATTTTCTGGTTACTGTAATTTTAAAGTATTGACCTGAATTCATCAGATTAAAGTATTTCTCTTTCATTTAAATTGTATTCTGTTTTTGTCCAATGTTGAAAAACGACAATCACAATTATTTACACATAAACATGTTGCTGTATTTTAAGGTAAACTCTTATGCTCACTCACCTGACACCACTAACCCATGCTTGCTTACAGCAAAAGGAAGGCAAGCCAGGCTTTTCCATTGGCTAGTCACAGGATCAAAGCTCTCCACACTCCTTAACACTACTTTATCGTCTTCGCCTCCCACCGTAACAATGACCTCAGCTGTGCCTGTCACAAAAACACATATATCAGTGATTAAGAAATGTCCCCCAATACTTGTGTCTATAAGGTGTAGTTGTGAGGTTGTGTTTGTTTTACCCATGGCTCTGCGAGGTCGAGTTCTGGGGTTGTACAGTTCTCCTCTGCGGTCCTGTAGCAGTAGGTAGTCCTTGGCTTCAGAGATCAGCTCCTGGCACTTTCTAGAGTCCTTGATTACATCCAATGACTCAATAACGTCATGGATGTAATACGGGCTAATTAAAGGCAGCCGTATGTGTTCAAGAACCTTAAAATTACAAACATATTTGTAAACATATTAACAGAATTTGCATGTGTTTTGTGTGTCTTTCTTGTACTTAATTTATTAATGGACAATTTCCACTAAAATAATTACAATTTGCGGCATGGTGGCTTAGTGGTTAGCACGTTCACCTCTCAGCGCTAGGGATTCCCGGTTCGAATCCCCATCTGGGTGGAGTTTCCATGTTCTCCCTGTGTCTGCGTGGGTTTCCTCCGGGTTCTCCGGTTTCCTCCCACAGTCCAAAAACATGGATCAAGTCAATTGAATTCTCAAAAATTGCCCCATTTAGGGTGTGTTTGTGCGAGTGAGTGTGTGCCCAGCGATGGATTGGCGCCCTGTCCTGGGTCTGTCTGCCCGGCGCCCAGGACGTTCTCCCCTGGATGGGCATGGGTAACCCCACCGCGACCCTAATAGAGGATAAAGCGGGAGAAAATGAATGAATGAATGAATGAGTCTTGTATCTAGTATCTAATTTTACAAAAGCACAGTCTTTAACTCTGGTAACATGTCTGTTGTTCTTGCTTTAGTATGTGCTTTAGTAAGTATTGCCTGTAAAAAAATTTTTAAATTTTAAAATAATACACCCAGGACAGGACAGCGCCAATCTATCGCTGGGCACACACACTCACTCACACACACAAACCCTCTGACACGCACACAAACACACTCTATATGGGGCAATTTGGAGAGCTCAATTGACTTAATCCATGTTGGACTATGGGAGGAAACCGGAGAACATGGAGGAAACATGAGAGTCGAACGTGCTAACCACTAAGCCACCATGCCCTGCCCTATTTCATTCAAATAAAATAAATTAATTCATTCATTATCTTCCTCTTTATCCTCTACTAGGGTCAAAGGGGGGGTTCCCCATGCCCATCCAGGGAAGAACGTTTCAGGTGCAAACGTGCTAATCACTAAGCCAACGTGCCGCCCATGAAAGAATTATTGCTTTATTTAACTAATTCAACAATCTATTTCTGACTGCAGTCCTTCAACCACATTGGAGGGCAAGTCCTAAAGCACCAAGGTTTGGTCTTAATGTTGATGCACTTCATTCTATCAGTTCCTAAAGTTATAGACTGTTCCATCTATGCAGTAAGAAAGTATGCAGAGAAACACCATGTTGCCATGTTTTACACACAGCTTTTAATGGTTATTCTTATTTGCTTTTTGTCCAAGTTGGACATAAAGATGAAGAAGCTTGCCATCATTGCTTTGCATCACCAAGAAAATGTGATAATATTACATTTCAAATAACAATCTAATTCATACAGCCTAATTTCAATAATGAATACTAATAAATAACAAAAAATAATGAAATAATAATAATAGTATGTGACATAAATGACACTCTATATGCCCCAACAATAGGTTTTTTTTCAGCAACAGACCTGAAAGTCAAATTTACATATTAAAATATGAGGCATAATTCATAGAATATTTGTTTATGATTTCCGGACAAGTGGAAGGCAAATTAGAGTTGTGAGACCTAAAGTTTTGAATAACACCACAATCTAAGTGTGCCCTGTTTGGCACACACAGCCAGAGTATATTATTTATATGTAACCAGTATTATAATAATATTTATTTCCTCACATTATCTTTACACATATTATATATATATTTCTTATCATGGGTTTCTAAAGGAATTCTTCTAAATTACTTAATTTAAATATTTTTAGAATTTAATGAATTAATACCAAACATTTTTCAAAATATTTATTTTACGAACGTTTTCATTCTAAATTGAAATGCAAATGTTTTAATAAAGCATAATACTAAGTAGGAATGCAAGCAAAAATCCAATGTGTCTAATTAAACCAGTTGACCTTGGACAAAGCAAGATTACCAAGATAAATAATACTTGGTTAATCCAGACACATCCTGACTTGGCGCAAGTGACAGCTGAGCTGCCTAAGAAGCTATTCCTCTCTCCCATGAGCCATGTGAATCTCAGATCCTAAAATAATAAACAAGACAGACACAGTCTCCAAACCCTGACACAGCAAAGCAATGGTACAGCTACATGATGGGTCTTTTTATATTGATTTAATTTTTTAACTTGTAACATATGTTGCACTGCACACTTCAAGCAGTTCTGCCACTATCTCACCTTTTCAAAGCTCTGTCTACGGGAGGCACACTTTTCCAGCCAGAGCATGGCTGCTTCAAACACTGTCTCCTCCTTTGGCACATTGAGGTGGTCACTGGAGATGATCTCAGTTAGTTTATCAGCACACAATGAAAGAAACTCCTCCTGCAAGAGCAAATCAAATAATTAACATTAATAAGAAGCTATTTCCGATCTTATGGATTGGTCAACAGCGATAGACACAACAGTGAGACACACATGTATGTATGTATGTATGTATGTATGTAGAGCTTCTATTAAGTTATTCTGTGTGTGTATAGTGTTTAAAAGTGTGAATAAATCAAATTAGTAAAGGTTTAAGTCACTGAAATTATGATAGAGTGTGAATAGCAAACAACTTTTATTTAATAAAAAATAGGATTCTATTAATCTGATATACAAAACAAGCTTGTGGAAGTTTGTCATAGTGGATTTCATCATCATCATGTTGTCATCACTGGACTTCAACAATCCAGTCAAAGAGTGTGTATAAGTGGAAGAAACCAAATGGCATTTTGGTTCCCAACTAGACGTTTGTCTACATTTTTTAAAATGAGTGTTTTTACAGTATATACAACATGTATGTAATATTTTACATTTATATTATTAGCAGATCAGTGGAATCAGGAAACATCTCACCTGTTTGCAAACAGTGCTAAAGTGCTGCTGAATATATTCCATGCTGCACTTCTCTAGATCTTTACACGAGTGAGCCTCAGCAAAGCAATGGATACCAACACAGTTAATTTCATCCATTTGGCGCTCCATGAACCTGCAGCAGGCTTCCCGCACTGCCATCACATCCAGCAGGTTGGCAGCAGCTAACAGCGCCTGCACATTAGCTTTAGAGATTACCACCTCAGCCGTATAGGCATAGCTCACCAGCATGCCAATCATCTGAGGCTCCACGCCATTAATTGCCACCCGCTCCTGCCGTGACTCCATCAGGTCCGTAGAGAACATGGCCTAGATGGAGTTGCAGAGACGTCAATGTGATGGAAAATCAAATGAATAAATTAATGAATTAAAAAGCCTCTAAAAACAACCCATTTCGATGCTCACAGCGTACCTGGAAATAGGAGCTGAAGGAGGCCAACACAATACGATGACAAGGGAACTCCTGCCCTCCACAGCACAGTGTGACATCACAGAAAGCATTGTTAAGCCGTAAGCTATTTAGGCCTTCCAACACCTTATTGGAATGCCGAGGCTCAACAAATACATAGTCTTCACTGTCTAGTGTTCCAAGTGTTGGACCAGACTCCTCTTTACATGGCGATGGGGGCAGCACAGCCAGAGCAAGAGGACTAGTCAGCATGTTTGCAGCCATGATTTCCATTCTAGTGCTGATTCAGACTACAAGGGAAAGAAGGTTTTCAGTCCAAACACAAGTTTTGTGTTGCACTTATTTGATTTTATGGTTTTATTTACTTGTCTGTTGTATTCATTTAGTCATGTCTGATCCTGAGCAAGAGTTTCACAGTGAAGGTGTTACTGAGGTAGATTACCAAATCTTTCCTCAGCCATAGTTAACAAATGATACAATCATTGGCATTTGTACCTCCAGTTTACTCATCAGCATGTCTTTGGAATGTGAAAACCCACTTAAGCATGGGAAGTATATGAATACTTTACACAGAAAGGACATTTTTCATTCCAATGGGGAATCTTACACAGGTAAAAGTGTGTAAGGTAAAAGTGCCAACCACTGCACATCACATATATTACTAATATTAAATTATTACTACAAGGTCTATGCAAAACATTACAAACAATTAAACTTACCTACACTAAAAACAGAGATATATATAATGAAAAAATCCATGTTACATTTTCTTTTAGAATTCCATACAGACAGGTTTAGTACCATATCATTTATCAAACCAGGTTCTCTTAGTTTATGAGAACCTTGTTTAGGACTAGTGCAGCACCACATTATGTTGTACAGTCATGGCCAAAAGTTTTGAGAATGACCCAAATATTATATTTTCACATGATCTGCTGCCCTCTGGTTTTTATGTGTGTTTATCAGATGTTTTTATCACATACAGAAATATAATTGCAATCATATGAGTAACAAAAGCTTTTATTGACAGTTTGAATGAGTTATGAGTTAGAGAATGAGAATGAGTTAATGCAGCAAGTCAATATTTGCAGTGTTGACCCTTCTTCTTCAGGACCTCTGCAATTCTCCCTGGCATGCTCTCAATCAACTTCTGGACCAAATGCTGACTGATAGCAGTCCATTCTTGCACAATCAATGCTTACATTTTGTCAGAATGTGTAGGTTTTTGTTTGTCCACACTCGTCGCTTGATGATTGACCACAAGTTCTCAATGGGATTAAGATCTGGGGAGTTTCCACGCCATGGACCCAAAATCTCTATGTTTTGTTCCTTGAGCCATGTAGTTATCACCTTTGCTTTGTGGCAAGGTGCTCCATCATGCTGGAAAAGGCATTGTTGATCACCAAACTGCTCTTGGATGGTTGGGAGAAGTTGCTCTCGGAGGACATTCTGGCACCATTCTTTATTCATGGCTGTGTTTTTAGGAAAGATTGTGAGAGAGCCAATTCCCTTGGCTGAGAAGCAACCCCACCATTCATGTTGTTTCAAGATGCTTTACAGTTGGCATGAGACAAGACTGGTGGTAGTGCTCACCTCGTCTTCTCCGCATAAGCTGTTTTCCAGATGTCCCAAACAATCGGAAAGGGGATTCATCAGAGAAAATGACTTTACCCCAGTCCTCAGCAGTCCACTCCCTGTACATTTTTTGCAGAATATCAGTCTGTCCCTGAAGTTTTTTCTGGTGAGAAGTGGCTTCTTTGCTGCCCTCCTTGAGACCAGGCCTTGCTCCAAGAGTCTCCGCCTCACAGTGCGTGCAGATGCACTCACATCTGCCTGCCATTCCTCAGCAAGCTCTGCACTGCTGGTAGCCCGATCCCACAGCTAAAACACTTTTAAGAGACGGTCCTGTCGCTTGCTGGTCTTTCTTGGTCTTTCATCTCTCCTTGAAGTTCTTGATGATGCGATAGATTGTTGACTGAGGTGCAATCTTTCTAGCTGCGATACTCTTCCCTGTTAGGCCATTTTGTGCAGTGCAATGATGACTGCACGTGTTTCTTTAGAGATAACCATGGTTAACAGAAGAGAAACAATGATGCCAAGCACCAGCCTCCTTTTAAAGTGTCCAGTGGTGTCATTCTTACTTAATCATGACAGATTGATCTCCAGCCCTGTCCTCATCAACACCCACACCTGTGTTAATGGAGCAATCACTGAAACGATGTTAGCTGGTCCTTTTAAGGCAGGGCTGCAATGAAGTTGAAATGTGTTTTGGGGGATAAAGTTCATTTTCTAGGCAAATATTGACTTTGCAGTTAATTGCTGTTAAGCTGATCACTCTTTATAACATTCTGGAGTATATGCAAATTTCCATTATAAAAACTGAAGCAGTAGACTTAAAATTAATATTTGTATCATTCTCAAAACTTTTGGCCATGACTGTACACTGAACAATGGAAAGAGTGTGAGACAGCCACAATACAAGACATACTCACAACACCAACTTCTAACTTCTAGGCAAATTCCTTTTATAGTTTCGATCACATATCATGAAATGTAAATATAATATAATGAAATGCTGTTTTTGGAAATGGCACGTGGTTCTAATCTGAATATGCAGATTCTTGGCAAAACCTTTATAGCACTGAAAAAATATTTAGAGGCCACCACAAACATTTAATTTGTGACAAATTCCAAATAAAAATGTTGTTTATAAGAATCAAGGCATCTTCATTATGTTTTTTACATTTTTGCCTGCAGGAGGGAAATAGGATTAGGGAAAAGTAAACAAATCACGTGAAACATAGTTTTCTGACATTATTATATAATGACATTAGAATCAAAGTTCAACAATCTGGCAAATAAACATATAAGGGAGATTGTTACTGGAGCTTACCTCAGTACCAGGCACATTAGTTGTAAATACTTCATTGAGTAAATCCAATCATGTTCTTCGAATTATGGCTCAAGGTACCACACGTGATGTTATCGGATTGCTCGATACATGGAATGCATCTCAACTATGCTTCAAAATGCAAACTGAAACTGAAGATGCAAACAAAACAAGCCTCACATCAAATAACATATTATAATGTCCTGTTTCTCTTAATTTTTTAACTGATCAAGGAAATTAGGGTCACATAAGTGTTCTGGGGCCCTTCCCAGCCCTTACAGGGCAAAGAGAACCTGGACAGGTTGACAGTCTGACACAATGCAAACACACAGTCAAACACATTCATGCATGCATTCCCATTTAAGGCAATTTCATGTCACCAGTTCACTTATTAACATATTTTGGGGCAGTAGGAGGAAAGCCAAGCTTCTAAGGGAAACATATGCAGACATCGGGAGGACAAGCAAACACCACACAGAAATTACTGTCAACCCTGACCAGGATTCAAACCTAGGATTTATGCTGTAGAGCAAGCATGCTAACCACATAATTATCATCATGTATTTCCTATAAGTAATAAGTATTTTGCTTACACACAGAGCAATTTTTCCTCCACATTTAACCCATGCAGAACACACATACACACACCAAGTGAAGTGAGAACAAATGCCCGGGGAGCATTTTTGGTTAGATGTCTTGCCCGAGTACACTTCAGCCATAGTACTTGATGAAAATGAGAATTGAACTGGGGATCTTCGCGTTGCAGGATTGGTTCCTTTAATAAAAGTCTACGACTGACTGGAGTTTCCACAGAGCAGATTTTTTTTTTTCTGTCACCAAATGTTCTATATTAGAACCAGTGTCTGAGAGCATTTAATGCTGAGGTGTAGGCTTTGAGACATTAAATATCATCCATCCATCCATTATCTTGCGCTTTATGCTATATTAGGGTCGCAGGGGGGTTCCCCATGCCCATCCAGGGGAGAACGTTTCGGGCGCTGGGCAGATACACCCAGGACAGGGCGCCAACCTATCGCTGGGCACACACTCACACAAACACACTCTATATGGGGAAATTTGGAGAACTCAATTGACTTGATCCATGTTTTTGGACTGTGGGAGGAAACCGGAGAAAACCCACGCGGACACGGGGAGAACATGGAAACTCCACCAGGATTGGGATTCGAACAGGGAATCCCTAGTGCTGAGAGGCAAACGTGCTAACCACTAAGCCACCGTGCCGCCCACGAAATAACATGTTTTGAAAAATCAAATATAAGTGTCAATTGTGACAATTTCATTTTCAATTGTCAATTGTGACTATATTAAACGAGATTTGATTTAGATTACATTTGTCTAACTGCTTCTAATCATGTTAAAGGATTTAACAAAAAAACAAAAAAAAACAATGGTTGGGCTATTAATCAGAAGGTTGGGGGTTCAAACCCCAGGTCCACTGAAGTTACCAATGTGGTTCCTAAAGCAAGGCCCTTAACCCTCATTGCCCCAGGGGTTCAACCCCGTGTCCTAACACCAACCAAGTTGGAATATTTGCAAGTCACTTTGATAAAAACATCTGCTAAACGACTTGATGTAAACGGTGGCACTCGTTGGGTTCCTTCAAGCACAATAATGTGTAGAAATTGAGATTCTAGTCCATACAATAAAATAAATTTGTATATGTAATTGTATGTAGTGTTTATACGACCTTCCCATGACAGTCAATGGGTGGATTAAATTAGTAAATCAACAACAAAATTAAAAACAGTCACAAACGAAACAGTCTGTCTCTTTAAAATTGACCCAAATTAAAACCATGGGAGGGAAAGCAGAACTGGACAGCTGTACCTACTGTTGAAAAACAAAGTATTCCATCTTCTAATAACAGTCGAAAGCAGAGACATGTGGAGAACCATCAGTAAAGAACGCGTTCTTACCTGAAACACCGTTTATTTAAAAAAAAAAAACAGACGCTGTGTGTCGACAGAGGACTTTATCTGAGTCGTGACGCCATTTCTTCTTCTCTGAACGTAAGAACATCAGCGGTGTAAACACAAATGGGTTTATACCGCCATCTACAGAGCAAGCACAGAAGAGTTCCACCTTTTGCCAACAGTATTGATTTCCAAGTTTACAGTTACAGAGTGGCATGCCAGGATTTGAACATCTTCAGTTTACCTACCAGCATGTCTTTGGCTTATACCCACAAAGGCACTGGAGAACATGCAAACTCTACTGTAAAAGACCTGTGAAATCCCAGTATTAACAATTGTGCCATTGTGTGGGTGTGCACTGTTATAATAAATGGTTATAACCTAAACTAAATGGTGCCTGGTGCATTATATTGTATTTTGAAAACAAAATGAAAGACATTTGTAAGTTTTCTTGTATAATATATAACGAATAAACCCAAATAATTACTTACCTATAACGCAATATACTTCAAATACACTAGGTGGAAGCAAAGCACTTCAAAAATAAAGATATTCCAATTTTTATTCTTTTATTTCTTTTATTTCATATTTTCTCAGGTTGATATAAGATATATTGTCACAAAAAGCTGCTAGAACTGCATATAAACTCACTAGTTTATGTGTATTTATTAACTATGTATTTACTTAATCTGTTTAGCAAAACATTATTTTAACTTCCAGTCATTATCTTTCACTTAATTCTATGCTAGGACGTTGCATGTCCATACAGTCTGAGAACGTTTTGGGCACTGGGTAGTAGATACATCCAGGGTGCCAATCTGACACTGGGCACACACACACACACACACTATATATATATATATATATATATATATATATATATATATATATATATATATATATATATATATATATATATATATATATATATCATTCATTCGTTATCTCCCGCTTTATCCTCTATTAGGGTTACGGTGGGGTTCCCCATGCCCATCCTGGGAAGAACATCTCGGGCGCTGGGCAGATAGACCCAGGGCAGGGCGCCAATCCATCACTGGGCACACACTCACTCACACAGACACACTCTATATGGGGCAATTTTGAGAATTCAATCGACTTGATCCATGTTTTTGGACTGTGAGAGGAAAACGGAGAACCCGGAGGAAACCCACGCAGACAAGGGGAGAACATGGAAACTCCACCCAGATGGGGATTCGAACCGGGAATCCCCAGCGCTGAGAAGCGAACGTGCTAACCACTAAGCCACCATATATAATTATTATTAAGGAGACATTTTCTACATAACAGTTCTCAAGTGCCATCACTTTTTATTCAAAAGCTTGCTGTCTGGCTTCATAATAATCTAACCACAGTCATGTGCATTTACTATTTTAATGAGTATGATTCACTATTTCTGACAACCTGGGTTCATTCATTCATTCATTAATTATCTTCCACTTTTATCCTCTATTAGGGTCGCGGGGGGGGGGGGTTCCCCATGCCCATCCAGGGGAGAACGTTTCGGGCGCTGGGTAGATACACCCAGGACAGGGCGCCAACCGATGTCTGGGCATACACTCACTCACACAGACATGCACACATACTGTACACACTCTATATGGGGCAATTTGGAGAACTCAATTGACTCAATCCATGTTTTTGGACAGTGGGAGGAAACCGGAGAACCCGGAGGAAACCCACACGGACACAGGAAGAACATGGAAACTCCACCCAGATCGAGATTTAAACCTGGATCTGAGAGATGAATGCACTCCAGATCTAGTATTTTCATGTCGCTCACTAGACGGATCACTCAAGGTTGCAAGCTGCGGGTATGTAAGTAAGTAAACTTTATTTATATAGCACTTTTCATAGGCTCAGGCCACAAAGTGCTTTACAAAAGGATAAAACATAAAAAATAAAAGAGAAATAAACACAATAAAAGCACAATTTACACCACATAAAGCATAAAAAAACATAAAAACATAAAAAGCACAATAACCAAGACTACTGGCTAGCCCATTTGCCCAAATGCCTGTTTAAACAGATAAGTCTTTAACAGTTTTTTAAAAGAGTCCGCAGAGTCCGCCAATCTTAAAAAAGGGGGCAAAGAGTTCCACAGTTTGGGAGCAACAGCCTCGAATGCTCGATCGCCCCGAGTCTTTAACCGAGTGCGAGGAACAGATAGTATGTTCGAATTTGCACCTGATTAGGACCATACAGCAGCCAAATGTGGTCACATGTAGCTGCCAATTTTTTGTGAGGTGTGGAATAAATATGTTTAATGCCACACATATAGACAGAACTACCATATTTCTGCCACATGTTAACCTGATCTGTTTTGGTACATGTGTGCTGTGTTCATGTTCACAAATGAGAGCTACTTTTGACTTCAAGTCCAGTAGTGAAGCCAGCAGTGCCATATCTCAGCCAGAAGTGATCCACATCTGTATGCTTACTGATTATATTGTGATAGGCATATCTGTTTGCTTGGTGCATATACCACAATCAACTGGACTACTGTAGATGCCGAGCATTATGGTCAAAATATACACAACCAAACCAGTATTTTTCACACAAACTTACCATTACCAAAGAAATATAATTACTTGTTGTACTTACTTGTATCCAATCGATATACACTGTAAAGTTTTTTGCTAGATTAATGGTCAGACATGATAGTAGTTGCTGCTTAGACGTTGGTGTTTCAGTTGTATTATTCATGCTGTTGAAAGATTTACTCATAATTCATTTTAGCACAGTGTCCAAAAATATTGCCTTGTAATTTATTTTTTGTCATGTGGGTTAGCACTCCACCCACAGTAAGTTCACATTGCTTGATGTTGCTGTTGAGCATGAACCGTCACATGGTAAGCACATGAACTGTAGGTCAAACTCTGAAGCAAAAAGCATGTTTGTAACTGTGTAAAGCTTTTGCAATAGTCATGAGCAATAGTTGGATATTTGGAATCTGTACGAACTGAACAATTGAGGTCCATCTAGATGTTAGATAAACAGCCATCTGCCATTATCAAGTAATTCCAACAATTATTTATATATTAAATACATTTGATACATTGTTCTCAAGATAGATCTTGAGATCTTGAAAAGTTTTTTGTGATAATTGTCTATCTTAATAATAATTATATACATTAAGAAAGGCTCCCACGTTAGTTTTGCTGCATTTTACCAAATCTAAGCAGAAATACACATCTGAGTCCATCTTTGAGACTAATAATTTCATCAGCAGTCACATAATAAACTCTTTCAAATATGTCATTTTCACATGTATCTACACCCATTTGGGCCGTTCATTGTGAAACTGGAATCAACTTTATATCTTTTATCTTCCTCATTTTTCACAGGTGACTAGCCCTTAAAACTGCTCATCAATTCTCCTATTATTTTGGATGTCTTGAATTACTTTCACTATCTAAATAGTGAATAGTGAACACCATGTAACATATTGCCCACACTAACCACACACAGAAGTTACATAATAAATTTGTGTTTTTTTTTAAGTATAAATACAGCAAAAAATTCTAGCAGTAACTGTATTTGGTGTGTGGTTAAGGAAATAATATTGATCCTTGTGCATCTTTGTCTGCTAACGTATTCTTAACATCCCTCCTTTATCATTTTCTTAAGTGATGTTCAGGCAAAAAATGCTGTTGCCAGAGCAACAAGACACACATATGTAAGCCCAAAACACTGTTTAGAGTGAACCTTAATGAGGACACCAAACTGCAAGCTCTACCACATGCTGATAAAGAGGGACCATATAATCCACCATATCATGTGCTTACTGTAAATCAGTGTCTGTTGATGAATAGCATCAACTGGTTTTATGCCACATATTCAGCACAAGCCTGTTCAAGACATCCAAGGGAGCTGTCAGTCTGCTGTCTCACTGGAATACACAGTAATCTAAGAACAGATGGCTGCTATCAGATGCAGCATTGGGACGATAAAGTAAAAATGTTGTCTGATGTACACAGTCTAAACTGTGATCTCTATGTCAATGTTAAATATTTTATAACCCGTTTATGAAACTGTTGGTATTGTTGTTGGCTTAAATGACACCAAGACTGCCAGATGCGACCTTTTTCTAACAAGAAAGGCAAAAAAAAAAAACAGTGAAGACAAATATGTTATATTTCAGCTCATTTCTCATAGGGTTACAGGGGAGGTTTCTCAATGCCCATCTAGGGGAGTATGTTCAAGAGCCCAGGACAGTGTGACAATTTATCACTGGGGACAGACACACACGGGGTATAGTGGCAATTTAGATAGGGGCAATTTATAGCATTTTGCATTGAATTCATGCTTTTGGACTGTGGAATAAATGAGAAAAAACCCACACAAACATGTGGAGAACATGAGAGCTGCATCAAAATCAATATTTAAACTCCAGCACTAAGAGGTAAACATGTTAACCACTATTCCACCATGCCACCCAATACACAACATCTGATGTCATCTTTTTATTTTCCTCTAAATCCTTTATTAGGATTAGTTCATTGTTGAGACTTTGTGTTTTTTACGATTGTATTAATTTCTCTTGTTGATTATTGTTCTCATTTAGCTATTTTAAGCACAATTTTAATTTGAGCTGTGGATCTTATCACTTAAAAGATACATTCAGCATTCTAGATGCTTTTATTCGAATTATTTAAAATGCCTACTTTAGCAGACCAAAAGCTTTAAGTAAACCATGGTGGGTTTTAGGAATTCATAACTCATCATAATCCTGGTGTGAAAGTCATCTTTTCTTGAGATTCAACTTTTAATAAGTGGTTTGACATTTGCTTCCAGGATTTGGTGGTATTTTGCAAAATCAATTCCTATTTTCACTTGAACGATTGCCAGCGCCATTGGCAAAGTCTGTTTCAATGAATTTCAGCCTCTTTTATTTTAAAAACGTTACTTTGCTGGTTGTAGACAAAAAGTGCTACCAAAACGAATCAGGTTTGTCTAAATGTTTCGAAACAGAATTATTTTTGTGAGTCTGCTGACAGGATTACAGGCAATATTTTTCTTATGACTCTTCTATTAAGATTGTAAGTAATAATATTGTAGCAGTATTTTTCCATGGTCTTAGTTGACCTCTATTGTCCTCTGAATTATTTCTTAACAACATGCACTGTCCAAATAGTAAAAGCTAAACCTTCCTCTACCTTGTTAGCATTAATTACCTTTTGTCCAGATTTTAGACAGTTACTTAGAAGAGCTATGTTAGCAGAGATAAAACACTTTTTCCATCAGGTTTGAAGAGACAGAAGCTTAGGAGCTGGGTTAAGCTGACAGTATCTTATTACATCATGTACATGATATGCCTCTGACATGAGCTGCTGAACCAAGTCCAAGATCTTATTTATAAAAAACCAACCCTTGGTGTCAAAATGTTCGCACTGGCTCATTAATATTTTGAAGGCAACATAATTGAAATAATTTAGAAAAGCACACAAGCATCAACTATATTTCCATTACTAGGTAAAATTTACTGTGGACTTTAGCCATTAACACTCACACTTTTGTAAAGACCAATAAATGTCATATATATGTAACATATACTGTATGTCAGACAAAATAACATGCAATTGTGCACCAAGGATATGTCTTTATTTGAACATATTAACCATTACAATATTGATGCATGCAAATAATTCTGGAAGTCACACTACACAGTATTCAAAATTTGTGTAGAAGATTTATGTTTGGTCATGTTCCTTTTTTTTCTCATACAATCAGAGAGAACAACAACAAAAAAAAAAAAAGTTCTGAACTAAAATTAATAAAACATGATGACAACTGAAATAATGCTCTCTATGCACATACAAATAAATGCACTATTTCTCCTTAATATTAAAAATTTTCATCTAATTTTAAACTCATTTAAAACTCAGTGAATGTAAATGTGTGCTATTAAATAATAATACAACATATTTTACGTCACAAAATAAAGATCAGAACATATAAAATACCCAATTCTAAAAGTGACATTTAAAAATTCCATTTCAAGGTTTGCACAAAAATGTCAAAGTCAGTTATTTCTTTTTCCAATTTCAAACATTTCATTTATTCTGATTTTTAAATTTCAATTTTTAATAAAAAAAAGCAAAGCATTGTCCAAATCACAATCAGAATTTTAGTGTAAAAAATAACCACTGATTTATTTATTGTTAGCACTGGTTATTGTTTTTCTGTCAGTTGAATGTCAGGCTGTTTAACCAAAGCAGTGGCTGGACATTTATTTTTATAACAAGTCATAACAGTTCGAACCAGTTTTATATCCAGCTGTGTGTTTATATATAAAAAATAACATTTAAATACAGCACTTCATATCTACTGGCAGCTTCTTTATTTTCTGAACACAGAACACAAATGCACTGAAGCACAAAATAACTCTGGCTGCTTTGAATTCAAATTTGAATTGAATGTGCTGCTGCATAATTACACAATATGGACATACAACATATACCTGAGAAATCAATGAAACATCTTCAAAATGGTCCACCTGCACTTGAACAGTCAAATGACACCTTAAATTGTGTCCTATTTATCAAGCCATGGTCAATGAGTTTGCACACCGTCTCAGAATCACTGGCATGCTTGCTGGCCTAACGTAGCCCTACATTCAGTAAGAACCAATCATTTACTGTGCTCACAGCAGTGACAGGCATCTCGGTGCACTGTAATCACATTGATAGCATCATCAGAGTAGCACATGTTTCTCACTGTTAAAAAAGCTACTGAAGATTAATCTCCATACTAAAGTACATGACAAAACATGCATCTACTGTTTAAATGTACCAGGACCAAATCTGGGGATGTTTTGGTTTAGAAATTTTTTGTACAATGCATTTCCCCATAAGGCCATCTATTAGCTCTTCGCTGCTACAAAGTCAAATATATAGTGAAAAGTTGAAGTACAAAACCAAAACGAAACAAATGTAAGAGTACATTTTTGATATATTAACCAACTTGCCAATTACAACAAAAATACCACTGAAAAAAGAACCGGGAATACCTTGTTCTAACAATTCTTATTTTGCTCAGCCCATTTTAAACAAATTAGAAGGTTCCACTTATTATACCATCGTTGATCTTTTCATCACTGTTTATGGTGGACACTGAACTGGTTACACCGTCATTACTGTTGTTCAAACTCAGGTACTGCTCTGCACAGTAATTCCCTCAAAAAACAGTCTTCATAAGGAATAACTGACACATAATTGCAGTCTTTGCAGTAGGCATTTACTACCTTCTACACCCAGAATGAGCTACAGAGCATTTCCTTTATGAAAGAAGCATGATTAAGGACTCAATTCCTTTTGTGCTCCTATTGTACTTAGTGAACTCAAGTTCATTACCTAGAGTCTTTTACACACATATTTCAATCGGTGTGGTTACCAGAATGCGGCCACCGTTGCCATTGTTGTCACGAGACATGCGCTCATAGTTCCCAGTGGAGATGGGGGAGCTGTTGGCAGATACGTTGGTGTAGTGTGGTGCCACTGACTCGATCACAATGCCTGCTTTGCCCACAGCACACAGAGGAGACAGGCTCTGCTGTTTAAGACGCTGCACCAGCTCATCCTCCTCTGAGGAATAGCAGCTGATCTCAGTCATGTGCCCACTGGCTACAGGAGTGCCATGTGATGTAGCATTGCCATTTTCTGTGTCCAGCATCCAGCAGTGGCCAAAAAAACCAAGGACATCATTTACAGCGCAGCGTCGCTCCTTGTCAATGGCCAAGAGTCGGCTAAACATGTGCATCGCTTCATTAGTAAAGCGTCGCCATTGTGAGGGTACTGTGCTTGTCCTCCTTCTCGACTGCTGCTGCCAAAGTGAAAACTCCTCATAGAAGGTATCACATGGCAGTGCCTTCTCCCAGGGAAAGTTGCCTGTGAGCATACAAAACAGGAGCACACCGAATGCCCACACGTCCATGCTGTAGTCCACACAGAAGCCATCGTGATGGCCAGACTCGCACAGCTCGGGAGCTGTGTACGGGATAGTGCCACTCACACGCTTCACCGGCGACCCAGCCCGTCGCGTCATACCAAAGTCTGACAACTTTACCTTACGGCACTCCCGGTCAAAAATGAGCACATTTTCAGGTTTAATGTCGCGGTGCACCAGCTTCTTAGAGTGCAGATAGTCCAGTGCCAGGGCCACCTGTTGCACACAGCGCTTTGCCACAATCTCTGGAAGCCCCACCTTTATAGCAAAAAAAAATAAAAATCATCAATTTATTTACCGGATGTACAAGTACTACATATACATTTAGCCAACGCTTTTATACATAGTGACTTACAAATGAGAAAACGGCACAAGTCAGTAGATAAGGAGGAACCACTCACATTGTAGTATTATCAAACCTGATCATTTTCCAATCTGGTTTCAATTCTAAATCCCTCCCTACAGTTTTATTTAAATAAAAATGTGTCAGTATTACAGACAGAGTTAGGAAGATCATTCCACCATTTAGCAGTGGCAAACGATATGGAGCATATATGAGGAGGACCATGACGAGGTTGAATCATAGTGCCATGTACTGAATGCAGACAGCTACAGGGAGCCAAGTCCTAAAAATTACATTGACATAACTAACCTTAACACTACTACCCTAAAACTAACCATAAACTTACCTTAACCATACAGGATGATTTCACCTAAACTAAATGGTGCACATTGCGGAGACAAGCTTATAAAAAGAATCTACATACGAGAGTGTTAACGGGTTTTGGATTCCACAATGTTATATATTCCTGCACACAAAATAAATAAACGAAATATATTTTAAGTTCTGAAATTATATCAGAAAGTAGCTCACCCATTAAAGATATATAAGCAGAGCTTTTCAAATAACAATACACTGTTAATTATGCAGACATTAATAAGTCGTATGTGAAAACAAATGCTTTTTCACACTGACTATACAGAGCTTCTTGCTCATTTCTGTTGCATGCAGTTCACAAACCAGCCATTTGTAGTGACTCTCTGGTGAGTCATTGGTAATGCAACTATAATTTAGTTTTCATGTGCATGTATTTTGTTGGACACCTTTGGTATTATAGACCATACATACCACAATGTGACTAACAAAGCAATATAAACACTACTGGTCACTAGACATTTGTGAAAGTGTGCACAACAGACAGAAACTGAAAGCTCGGCATGCTGAACAGGATGACAATTTATTGCGCACTCCAGTCATATACTGTTATTCCTCCATCTTTTATGGCCTAATGCCAGATAAATTGAATGCTGACCACATGAGGACAGAACTATTTAGCATGGCAGTCGATTTTTTGTTGGAATTAGAAAAAATCAATCAACCAAAGAGAAACAAGGGGCAGCTATTCTCCAGCACCCACAAAATTTAGATATAATTAATGAAACCATTTCTCACAAATGCATTTGCGGTTTGTTAGGTCTGTGCTAGTGCAAGTTTTACCTTTTGCAATGCAATATCAATAAACTCGCCATATCTTTTAACAATTCTAAAAACACATTTATGTAATAATTACCCCTTGGAAACCTTTTACAAAATTGTGTTTCTATTTATACATAAATTCGAATTAAATGTTGCTAAAGGCATTTTAAAAATGTATTGTACTTGGTCATTTATTAAAAAAAAAAAAGCAATTCAATATTAGATAACTATGTGCAGCAAATCAATGTAAAACACACCCACACACACACAGCAGAACCTCAGTCTTGACTGAGGGTTCTCCAACTTATTTTTAAAAATTATTTCTCATTTCATACATATATTATTTTAAATAATAACATGTGTTGTGAAACAAAAGTCATAATAACAATAATATTTTTATTATTAACAATTTATACTTTTTATATAATTTATAAATTTAAACTTTAATTTTATAAGTCTTTGAGTATTTAAATTATTATATATTCCAACAATCTGATCAAATCAAAGTAAAAATCAATCATGCTTGCTTATTCAGCATTCAGTGTTTGCATTTCAAATGTTTTTGCAAATTGTATGTTTCCATTAGTTTCTGTTTTCTTGTGCGGTCTTTAAAAAGAAAATATCACTTTAGTGATAAACATGTTTTTACAGCTAACTGCAGTTTCACTTTCTCATTTTAGATATTTTTATTGTGTTTTTCTTTTTTATTATTAGAATTCAAGCTCAATAGATTTCATCCAATATAAGGCTCAGGCTTGGAGGATATATAACTGCAGAAAAATGTACCTACTGAGACATCACATTTTCTCACTTTCTCACTGCCACTGGCCCAGTTTTTATCTGAAAACTAAATAAATGTGTTTTTGTGTACTGTATGACAGGATTTTATGTAGGCTTGTTTTTATTGAAATGATTTTTACAATCAATGTGGACGATATTAACTCCAGCAGTCAAACCTGACAGCCTCACATCAGACAAGCTGAAACGCTTTCAGAAAGAAGCAAGATGAGATTCAACACAAGATTTTTATTAAACTTAATCTAATATTGGTGCTGACATTTTCTAAAGGCCAGCTATAAATATTCCAAGTTACATAAATTGTTAATATGATCAGGTCAGATAATAATTTACATGTAGCAAAATAATAACATTAAATGTTCATCTTGTGCAATAGTGCTTATAAACAAACACTATAGAAGTAAAGCATTTATATTTCTTTATTAATTTCATTTATTTATTATAATAAAACTATTTGTTTGTAACTTGATCATCGTCACATAAGGGTGATGGAGCCTATCCCAGTGCACATAGGCAGAAAGATAAATACCAGTGCAATGTGCTAGCTTATTACCGGGCAGACACACAAACGCGTTTACTCGATTTAGATTTTCAATTTCATATTACTAATTCACCACGAGCATGTAATTAAACAGCAAGAAAAATAAAACTGTGCTTCAAGAAGAAAACCACAAAGACACAGGAAAAACAAGCACCCCCTGCCTGGAAATCAAAACAGGGACAGTCTTATTGTGAAGTAAGAGCACTAATCTTTGCATCGCAACACTGTCCCATTATAGTTCTTTTAAAACAAAATACATGTTAAGTATGCAAATTTCATCGTATATACATTACTAATTTAACAATCGTGACTTTTTAAATGATGAATATAAAATGATGATTGTTTAAAAAAAAAAAAGACAATAAGTTCCATGCATTAAAACCAAATCCACCTAATCTGTTACCAGCAATAGCTGGTGCATTAGCACACACTGCATGGGTGATGTGCTTAACTTTTCTGCTGCAGTTCAGATGTGTCCAATTTAAAAGGCATGAGATAAAGAGGAGAAAAGTTTTTAAATATCAGGTAATGGAAATGTACACTAAATGGTGAGTAAACCTCAAGTTGCTTACCTGAGGAGGAATTATGTCAAAAAGATCCCCTGCTAGTGCAAATTCCTGGGCAAAGATGTAATACTCATCTGTCTCAAAAGCAATGCCATATATGCTGATGATGTATGGACATGGGGAAAGGTAAAGCGAGATACTATACTCTCTTAAAAAACTCTTCAGCTTGGTATTTTTCTTCCTCAAAAACTTTAATGCCATCTTGGTACCTGCAGAATTATAGAAAAAGTATTTAGAACTTTAGCAGTTTTATTGTTAACAAATAATAGTAAATAAACTATTTACAGAATAAAGCAGATATACTCAGCCAAAAAAAAAATACAGAATATTACACAATGGCCTTTATTATTTGCTTATCTGTAGTATTTTGGCAATGCAGAATATAGTATAGTTTTTCTAACCATTAAGCCAATACTATAAAACTACCGTTTTATTAAATTGTCTTAGCAAAACTTATATATTTAATACCAATAATTACACAGTTTATATAACAACTCAGATCTTCAAGTTCTAACATTTAGTAAAATGCAAAACTTAGTAAATAAATGTAGTGACTGATGAGAAATCAGATAGCAAAAATGGGTGTCTATTATTGTTTTGAGAAATATGAATTTCTGTGATTTCCAGTGATTTTAAGAGTCTCCCCCTTAAGGTCTTGACATCTTTTGAATAATGCATGTAATGTAATGCAGCAAAATTAAATGTAGCTATTCTTTAAGTAAAATTAAGTTTTTACATTACAGTCTACTGGGAATAACATAATAATTGTTGATTAAAACTGAATTGGAATTAATGGTGCGTAAATTATTCATTTTTATCACAACAGGAGCAGAACAGGAGTTGTGGTCTGTAAAAAGCTTTTTACCCATTTTTTAGTAAGAGTTGTAGTTAGGGCATCATCAGCTTTTGTGAAGATAATATATTTGCTTCATTAATTTACACTTAATCTAAAATTATTACATTCATTCCTAATTTGTTTTTCATAAAAGTTCGTTCACTTGCTCAAGAAAAGATCTGCGCATAATACAATACAAAATTAGTTTTCAATATGCATTAGACTTGATTAATCATTCCTTTAAAATGGAAAAGTAAAATTTGTCATGACTTTTTTTATGTATATTAGATTTGTTCAGGAACGTCTGCACAGTAGAATCCACTCCAAACCTATGAACAGTGAGTGTTTATTGACAATTTTTAATTTATAATTACATTCCAATTGAAATAAATCTACTTTGCAGTAGTCTAATAGCTTTCTCCTGCTTTATGGGTATCAAATATTTTATATGTTCAGTGTCTAAGGATATGTCAATAACTAATTTGGAGATTTGCCTGACTCATGAGTAGTATGATCGACTGATATGAAATATGCCAGGTTTAGCACAGGGGTTTCAGTTCACATCAACAATTACTGACAATACGCAGATGCTACATTGATGTATTAAACTAATTTTGATGTCAAATGGCATCCTTAAATAGTCTTGGTCACCTCATATATAAAACATTTGTTTATTGTATTATTTATTTGCTTATTTTGTTAGCACATTTTTTTCATTTAAACAAATAAAATATAATTTTTTGAATTTAAAACCACAAGAGAAAGATGTATTCTAGAGACTGGTCATGCAAGCAGCTGCTATGCACTTAGAATTGCTTAAAAAAAGGAGGATTGCCTCTTTTTGTTGACAACACAAAAGACAAGGGTAGAAAGATCAACCCTTACCAATCTGTCATGGTAAAGAAACAAAGAGGCAAAGCAGAAGACAAAAGTATTTTCCTAGTCACCAAGTCTGACACCTGTCACTGCAGATGTTCTCAAAACTAAAACACTGAGAGTTGTAATTGTGTTCATATTGGCATATGCAGGAAGAAACATTCATGTAAAAGGCATTTGAGCATGAAAACACGCAATATTCTGTTATACCTTAAAACTGGACATCAATATGTTGTGGAAGTGCTGTTAAGTTTAAAGTGCATTTAGACTATTGTAAACTAATGCTGTAGTTTATGGGACTTGTACACCAAAAATAATATAAATATGATATTAAAAACATAGTAACACAGCTCTGTGCTGGAATTGATGAAGTATTAATACTCACTTTTTAAACACTATATTTAAATTTTTGATCGGTCACTTTATGCTGAAAACAAAAGGGTGCTACTGATGAAAGTACTGATACAAGTGGATAAGCATTTACCTCTGATTTTGTGGACAACCAAATCCACCTTGCCGTAGGTGCCCTTTCCCAATTCTCGGATAACCTCATAGTACTTGTTAATGTCGAGTTTTTCTAGGTTCTTGGCTGCAATTAGTTGCAACTCCTCTAGGATATCACTGGAGGTACGGGACACAGCTGGGGAGGTGTTCATCCTTCCAGAAAACAAGTTACCACTGGCGACAGTATCTCTGACAACATAAAAGAAAACAAAAACAAAGAAAGAAGATTCAGAAACATAGAAAATATGTAATGTGTAATGAGAAAGGAAATATAAGATGTTAATATTTCATCCTGATCAGAAGATGATTCACACAGGAGTGATCTTACTAACAGGGAAGCAGCAAGGTGCAGTGGACGCCAGCATTTGTTATGTAACATTATGCTTTTAAGTAAATGGCTATCAGTCTCCATCCTGCTTTGCAATACTCAGAAACGAGCAAAAACAAATGAAAAGAGGAAAAAGTTTGATCAATTCCTGTGCTGTATCAAATAGGTCCAGTTAAAAAAAATAATATGTCTTACCCCCATGGACAAGTTATGCTTTTTTACAAGGAGCTGAGCTTGTGAAACAAAATGTAATGTGCACAGACATAGCAATGCATGTGGATATAATATAGTTTTGTAAGCATTTCAATTGTAGTGTATATTTTAGGCAAAATTAATCGTCTAGTGCTATTGCTATTTCCTTTTTCAACAGACACACTGACATTTTTACTTATGACTGAAGATACTTCACAATCCCGTTAGTCTGCCAGTGTTCATTAATAGACACGAATGTGATAAATGAGGCAGGATGGCACATCCTGTCCAGAGACACCATCTGTGAAGATCCAAGTTTGTTTATTTCATCACAAAAGTGAAATTTTTTGTCCATAAGGACAGTACACCCAATGTTCATAAAAGCAACTAACAGAAATTTGACTGCCTTCTCATTATCAAAAAATACCCTGGTCCTGCTAAAGAGTCCAGCAGTGATAAGCAGATTTAGATTTCAAACCTTTAACCATCTGCTCAGTGCTCAATGAACCTCAATTACCAAGTCACTAATGCACCATAATTCCAAACATCCAAGCAGAAAATAAACAAAAAGAGAATAAAGTTTTTAATTAAATAGCTCTAGCTTTAATAAACCAATACACACACTGACTAGTCCCCTTGGTCTTTTGTTTGATTTATGATATGCTCTTTGCCATAATTTAAAAAGTGGTTTTAAATGTGTGGGCTGCATGGAGGATTGGAGCATAGCACGCTCATCTAACAGTAAGAAGGTTGTGGGTTTAATTCCTAAATTGCTCAAATGGCTACGGATAGGCAAAAGAAATTTTTTTTTTTTTTGTGATTTATGCTTATTAACAAGTTACGTTTTACATTTACATTTGGTCATTTATTGGACGCTTTTATCCAAAGCGACTTACAAGGTGAGCACAGGGTTAATCACAACATCCCTGGAGCAATGAGGGTTAAGGGCCTTGCTCAAGGACCCACACTGGTAACTTCAGTGGACCTGGGATTGTTCAACCTTCAGATTGGTAGCCCAACGCCCTAACCACTGAGCTACCATGCCCATCAGAGGGCAACGTTCGGATCCGTTCAGAGGGTAAAGTTCAGTTAAATAATGACTATGAAATGAGTACATTTATTATATTTTAATACATAGTGACAATGAGCCAACAATGTGTAGCACAGTCAGAAAAATGAAGTATGTCTTGGACAGTCAGTTTTCAGAAGGTTTGCAAAATCTGTCATATCTTACAGAATTGAATTTCAATTTGATATGTGCAATGTACCTCTGAAGTCTGTAAAATACATAAATATAAGGGTAAACACAAGGGTACATAGTTTCTTTGAAGCATTAGTTACTTTCAATTTAAATGTCAAATCCATAATACTGGAATTGTCGTTGAAAATAAGTGGATGAATAAATAGGGAGACTTTCTTCTGTAGACATTTAGAGGTGGTGACACCCCTGTCTCCATATTAACTCTAATCATTTTAATCTCACCTAGGGTGTCTGCAATTATTAGGAAGTGCTAAGTGTCACAAATGATCTGATCAAATCCATTACATTAACCTGAGTGAACAGAAATACACAGACTGAACAGCCTTGTCCTCTTTTGCTCTCTCTCTCTGCATTTTGTCTTTACTAAACTGTAACCACAATAAGCTTTTCCTGGGTCCAGATGTTCCATTTGACTGCAACAGCTATGTGAAAAGTAAGTCTAATAATTCAACCTCATCTAGTGATTGTACAATTATGTAAAACAGCTTGCATTATGTAACAGCAAAATCTGTCCTGGCTCCTTCTGCCATAAACCATCTGAGGCTATTGGGTGACCATTCCAGTCCCTCCTTTACACGGGGACACAGTCATTGTTAAATGGACAACGCTAAGATAATCCCTTAACTAATTCACTGTGGTTTACACAGCTCTTATAAAAATTAAGCTAATTATAATCTGTTTGAACAGACCAGGCAACGTGAGAACGTGACAAGTTATCCAGAAACTACACCACTCAGTAAAATCTGTTTACTGAGACCTCTTAATGCATTAAAAGCATTATAATGTCAAAGGGAGCAATTTTGTACATTATTGTTTTACATGAAGGTAGGCATGGTCACCGTTTAATTAATTAGTGCATGCCATTAAATCTCATACTGCACTGTGCACAAATCTTTATTTACATTTTGTTATTCCTCTCTGTGATGCTCCACCTCTCATACCTGTGCCACAGTTCTATGGTGATTATGTCAGAGGTCTTATGTACTTGGCTACCCTCTTCATAATATATTGACTAAAGAACACATGACACTCAACTGACTTAACTCTGATTTATGTATTAAGTTTACTTCCAATATAAATCAGTGAGTTGACTCACTGATTTTTGAAAGCTGATATACCAGACCTTTTTAAAAAAAAAAGAAATCAGGATACTATATAGTAATCGATCTGTGAGATTTAGGTTCTCAGTATGTCTGTTCCCTTGTATACAATTTTCCTCTTCATTACTTAATCATTAAGCCTGAAACAAACAAACATTTATTGGAAGGCCTTGTTACTCAAACCATGACTCTTCTTTCAGTCCCACAGATTTCAACACTTCTTCTCTCAGTAACAAGCTTCTAAATGCCAGCATATCTGAACTATACTCTATATTTTGAACATTCTCCTAAGATGCTTTGATATATATTTATGTTCTATTTAAAAGTAAAATAAATGATTTCATTCAATACTAGCATTTTACATAGTGGCAGCAAAGCTGAGTTGGCATCAGGGATTTAGACAAGATTCTAAGCAGAATACTTTATAGAACAACATTAAAAGACTTACATTTCACCTCAAAATAACAATTCATGAACCATAAAGACTGGTGACTTTCCATTCATATCATAAAATGTAAATTTCTAATTGTGTAGTCAATATTTTTTTTTCTCTCCTTATGGATTGTAATTACAATAAAAAAATATATATATATATATTTTTTAAATGTTTGTGTTTTGAAATATTTAAAAAATAGATTTCCTTAACCATGTTTAAAGACATGGATGCATCTCAAAATAAGAACAAGATAAAATATAGGTTTTCACAAAAAGCCCTTATACATGTTTCACTAAAGTAAAACATACTGTACAGCATAAAAAATGTTCCACTCCTACATTATATTGATTAAGTTCTTTGCTCAAGATGAGTAGCCAATATCAGCACATCATTGATTTTCACTATCTGCTAAGGTTTTGAAAGCGAAGGTTTTTGTTTTTTTTTTTCAATAAATAATACATATATATATATATATATATATATATACATATATATATATATATATATATATATATATATATATATATATATATATATATATATATATATAAATAAAACAGTGCTTGATCACATTTTTGAAAAATTGTGCACACAATGATATGCAGTCTTTGTTGATTTCATATACTGTATTTATTCGTTCATATAATTTTATTTTCTTATTTTGGTAAATGCAAATTAATCATTCTTATCTGATTAATAAGGCTAACTCACAATTTTGTTATGTGAAATAACAAATCAGAAGGGAATTCATTAACAACTTGCAGTTAAAGAAATATCCTCACAGGATTCAAGGAGCTGATTAGTTCTCACACATGCACCTACTTTTGTCTGAATTTTGATTTGGAGCAGACATTGGACAGCGTGTCAGAGCTGGTCTGCCTGCTGTTTCTGTTCAGCCTACGCATGCACAATGTGATCTCCGAAGCTCGAAGAACACTAAAGGCAACTAGTCCAGTCTGTGTCCTTTGGATCTATGGAAAAGAATTACTTTCTTCTAGCATTTATTTTTAATGGCTCACTCCTGCAAACTTAATAATGAATGCACAAAATGCTAGAAGGTGCTAGAACACCTTTGTCTTGCTGGAATTGTCTCACAAAACTCCTAAATCCAAAGACATTAAGTCAAATGTTTGTTTTTGATGACACCATGTTATCCAATTTATGGAATTAACCACAGGAAATAATATTTCATGCTATTTTTTATGTTTTTTTTTTCAGATTTATATTTTTATGGAATTTTAAAACAAATTTTGAAATCGCTTGAGTCAGGGTTTATTTTAGTGTACTGGGTAAATGTACTCTGTTTCTTTCTCGATAGTATTTTGGGCATTCCATCAAGATGTGTTTAATGATAATCGGTGTGTGGCAGTCTATGCATAATGAGGGCTATTAAGTCAAATGAAGGTTATAATTTTAATCTTACATTATTTAACCATAACAAAGGCTGGTCTTTCAGGCTCATTGTCTTGTAAAACGTATTTTTCGGATCTGGTGTCAAAACAGAAAGTTACAAAAATGAACAAATGTACAAACCACGATCTTTAAGAAATGTGCATGTGTGAAAAAACAACAACTGAGTATGTACAGCTGTGAAATCACAACTTGTAAAAAGAAGTGGTGAAGGTAGTGCTCTTCAGAGATTATATTTACCTCTTTCTGTCACTGTACAGACTGTGCCATTGGGAGTGATATTTGTATTTATGATGCCCACAGCTGCTACCCTTTCTGCAAAACAATAGTATGCACAAAAAAAACATTTGATTGTTTTTTATACGGTTCTAATTTTCATATTCAACAATTCTATGAATATTTGCATGGTGACACGAATATAAACAAAAGCTGAACAGGTTGTTCTCACGTTTGGCTGCACCTGACTCAACGCCTGCAGGAGATGCACTGGTCAAATGAACATTTTCTAAGATTTATTTCCACGGAGATATTTCTGTTAACATTTGTCGACATAAATATAAAATCTAAGCCCACGTTTGAACTTATAGTATTCTGCTACATCGATACATCGACTGATTGCAAACCAACGTGCTCTGCTTTGTACTTTCAACACGTTGTGTAAGAGCCACAAACATTATGCTAGTGGTTTTTCCGATCGTCAGAGTAAAGTAATCCGCAGCACCGATAATGCCTGCGGGATTAATGCTTTTAATAAGGATCGAATCAAAACAAAGCCTGTTTTTGTATTTGCATAAAACGCCGTCCTACCTTTTTAAAGCCCACTGCGTAAACCAGCTCCCGCCGTCATTGCGTACCGCGCATTTATATCGCCATGTCGATGAATTCGGGTGAATTATAAGCGATTTTATCAACAATCCGGCAGCGCAGCTATTTGTAGCACCCGACACCGTGTCACCGCTTAGGCTCAGATTAAAGAGAGGTGAGGATGGGCTAGGCCACGCCCACTGGAGCCACAAACCAATCACAGCTCGCACCAATCACTCAGCTGAAATGAGGCTTCATGGCACATGCAGTGCTCCCCTCAGAGACTGTTTCTGCTCGAGCCAGACCTCAGTGTACCATTAAACACAACACCCATACAACATGTTCAAATCCCAGCAAATTTACCACTTACATTCTGTGCAATACCTAAATAAATACCTAAATACCTTAATTAGAGATTAGAGATTAAGCCTAGAGAAAAATTCTCATTATTTATTAAGGGGCAGCACGGTGGCTCAGTGGTTAAGTTCTCCTCTCAGTGCTAGGGATTCCAGGTTCGAATCCCCATCTGGGTGGAGTTTCCATGTTCTCCCCGTGTCCGCGTGGGTTTCCTCCGGGTTCTCCGGTTTCCTCCCACAGTCCGAAAACATGGATCAAGTCAATTGAATTCTCCAAATTGCCCCATATAGAGTATGTTTGTGTGCGTGAGTGTGTGCACAGCGATGGATTGACGTTCTCCCCTGGAAGGGCATGGGGACCCCCCCCCCCACCATGCGCAACCCCAATAGAGGATAAAGCGGAAGATAATGGATGGATGGATGGATTATTTATTAAGATATATATATATATAAACAGGTGAAATATTTAAAAACACAGTTCATATTTATATTATTAAAATGTGTTGGGAGTTATTCATAAAAAAATACAATGACCTCAGTAAATACCAGACAGGTTTTGAACTATACACACATTTGTTTCAATTCAGCCTAGACAATTCCAAATAAGGCCAGTGCCCACGGAGTGACTCACTGCATGACGAGTTGTAGTTGCTGCCAAACAGTGTACCCTCAGATCCTTGGAGGCCAAAGTCTCGTGCATTTTGTCCATATTAAATGCCAACCCAGATTTCAACCTCATACTCAAATACAATTCCATAATTCTACTGCACAGATCAAGTCTATGGATTCCTGGTGTGGATGGCAATTCTGAAATCATTTTTAATTATTTCGTTAGGCTGATGGTCAATTCCTTGGGACACTAACACAAAATTTAACAGCCAAATATAAAATATAACAGTCACTTATCTCTGTAAATACTTGGATAACCACCGATTAGATAAAAAAAAAAAACCTTAGTATTGATAAACATATATCATATAAACAAAAGCTAAGGACACACTTATTAATCATAAAATTCAGGTGTTTTTCAGTTTCTTTGCCAGGGTGTTTTTATACCAACTACCTAGCTGTACCTTTAAAACTGTATTCTTTCAACTTCATGGGAAATGCCCTTTTCTGTTATTCAGTGCCTCAGAGAATAAGGCAAAGTTCACACAGACATAGTACAAAAAGCATGTGCTGGTAACACTGTAGTGAGGTCATCGTATTATTATTCATATTAGTAATTGTAGTTAATAATATATTTACTTATTTAGCCAAAATACATCTACATATTTAAGGTTAATGCAGCCTGTATGGAATTTGTAATGTTATTTATTGTATTTAATAAAGAATGATAACAAGAAATTGCATGTACTCACCTGCATATGGTTTTTATTTACTTGTAATTAAAGACTAGGTTACTTTTTGAAACTTCAAATTATAAATACAGATAATTTTAGTTTTAATAAATATTTAGTTGCTGCATATGCAAATATATGTTATATTTAATAATGATTCTACTTCACATTGTAGATTTGCTATATGAAACCAACTAACACTAGCACGGAATTGATGTGTTTAAAAGCTCCTGGTCTTTTAAACAAAATTTTGTGCTCATTTTAACTACAATAATTTGCTCAAAGCACACATCTCAGAATCATAGCTTTATCTAACATTTCTAGTTTTAGTGTTTAAAGTCAATAAAATATTTTCCCATTTTTAAAACCCATAACTATATGAATATTACAATAGCAGCAGTTTAAAGGATCTATCCAAATGCAATCCTACACTGATTATTTTAATTTGAACAGTAATAATTATGGGTATTCACAAGTTTTTATATTTCAAAAAGAAAGAAATAATTTTGTTATAATGTTTAAAAAATTGATAATGGAGCATAAAACCACCCTTTTATGAACTGAGTGCAAGACTAAAAAAAAAAAAACTGCAGAAGTGCAAAATGAGAGGCAATTTTCACCTTTTTCAAATAATCCCTCTGCAGAGTTTTGTTTACTCTTAGCAGTGCTTAACTGTTATCCTCTTATAACACAATGCATACAAGTTGTGTTTAAAGTCTTGCTGAATAAAAAAGTAAGCAATCCCAACCTAGTCATGTGGTCTTCCAATAACCTTGAACACAATTCACAGAGGCTCTGCTTATCACTGCAGTACAGAGCTCATTTAACTGCACAATAACATACTTTTAGTTAATACTAGATGCTTGCCTCAGCTTTGCCTCCGGCTTGTGATGATGTTTCCTGCAAATAGTATAAATGTTATTTTATGCGTGAGCAGACACAACTCGCTGTTAAAATAAAGGTTAAGGTCAGGGCCACACCACACTCATCCAACCAAGTCTTTGCAAACCTTGCTTCGGTTACTGAGACATAAGTATGCTGGAATACTAAATATCCTTTACCAATTGTACCAATGAAGTAGGGAAGCATAACTGTCAAAAGTTCATAGCTAGGGGCATTTTATCCAAATGTGGCAATAAGGGCTTAATGAAACACCTATATTCAGTGTTTAAAAGGCGTGTCCCCTATACCCTTGTTTATGTAGTGAAACAAAATGATGTAATTTTGAGCTCAGGTTAGCAGTCGTACACATATGGTTAAGGAACAAGCCTTGTGACCTGATGGTCCCTGGTTTGATTTCCGGTCCCACCTAGCACCATGGCTGAAATGCCCTTGGGCAATGCATCTAACCCCAACTGCTTCCTGGACGCCGTGTACAAGGCTGCCAGGTGCTCCAGACATGTGTGCCCACTTCACTCAGTGTGTTTACATGTGTGTGTTTTACTGCATTGATGGGTTAAATGTGGAAGACATTCCTCTGTGTGTAAGCACACTCGGCAAAGCTTTATCATTTATGCTATGCTGTACTGAGTTTGTGTGTATTATTTGAGAAATTTACAGCGTTGGGTTTTCCTGTGGACTTGGAATCTTTTGTTTCACATGTGAGGTGGAGAAGAGGACAAATTACCCTACCTCTTCTAATATGCAAGATTTTGTGTTAAAGATGAATAAGCACATTGAAAAAGCTGCCTTCTTTTCATTAGGTTTTAAGATGGATAAAAGGGCTCAGCACATTAATACTCACAAAGAAAGCAAAAGCTTGAATCAATATTTACTTTATGGTATCATTTTATCTTTTATAATTAGTATTTAGAACCATACTTTTAATTGCACATGTAAAATGAACGTTACTAAATATCAGTGAGCATAATTGACTGAGTAGGTGGGCATGCCTCTGTAAATGTAAGCAAGTGTAAACAAGCTCTTTGTGTGTGTGTGTGTGTGTGTGTGTGTGTGTGTGTGTCACAAATAAATGCGAATAATCTCACATCCTTATTCGCCTGAAAATAGATTTCTGACATTTTCAATTTAGCAAACAGTATGCTGATATTGTCTAATTAATGCAGAGCTAAAGCTTATTCCCAGTATGAGCTCGGTGGCTTTTAAATGCTCAGTCTTGTCATGTGCACACTAAACACCAACTATCAAAAAACAGCTTTTGGGTTCGTGTATTAAAAGCAGATTTTTATTTTACATGCACTGTTCTTATGCTGATTTTAAAAGAAGACAACAGCAACAATATTTTATTATGAGAAATGTGGCAGGCTCATGACTGACGAGAAGGGTGAGGAGATGCATGTGCATCATTTTAACTTTATATAGGTATATAGGTAACTTTATGTCAGCGTTTGTGTACTAGTGTGTTAACTTTATTGTCCTGTACAACAGAGAGCAATAAAATAATGCTGAAGCCCAGCTTAGGAACACTGTGTTCTTTCAGTCTACTATTTTGAAGCATGTGGGCTGGCAAAGTCTCTGTGAAGACAGAGTATACCACAAAGGGATTCTTCTAGAGAATCTTCAAAACTGAATTCCTTTCAGTTCATGTGTATTTATGTACAGCTTATTAGAAAAGAGGTACAAAACTCATAAACCTCATAAGGGTCATGGTGACAGTGGCAAGATGAAGAAACTTAGAACTGATAAAGGTTAATGGGCCTATCCTCTTTAGGTGGCTTGGTAGTGCTATTAGGTGGTGAAGAATATGAAAGTATAGATTGTAAAATATATATGTTTTGATAAGTCCATTCATCCATCCATTATCTCCCGTTTTATCCTCTAGTAGGGTCGCGGTGAGGTTCCCCATGCCCATCCAGGGGAGAACGTCTCGGGCCCTGGACAGATACACCCAGGACAGGGCGCCAATCCATCGCTGGGCAAACACTCACTCACACAGACACACTCTATATGGGGCAATTTGGAGAATTCAATTGACTTGACCCATGTTTTTGGGAGGAAACCGGAGAACCCGGAGGAAACCCACGCGGACACTGGGAGAACATGGAAACTCCACCCAGATTGGGATTCAAACTGGGAACCCCTAGTGCTAAGAGGCGAACGTGCTAACCACTAAGCCACCGTGCTGCCAGTGGTGAAATAGTAATACGAAATTGAAAATCTCGAAAAGTCACCGCGCTGCCCATAACTAAAAGTCAATTACAAATTTAATTTTAGCAATGGATCACAGTGTTTTTGATCAGGCACATTTGTGTATGTAGATGACACCACAATCCATTAC
This sequence comes from Corydoras sp. C115, assembly GCA_019802505.1. Taxonomy (NCBI): domain Eukaryota; kingdom Metazoa; phylum Chordata; class Actinopteri; order Siluriformes; family Callichthyidae; genus Corydoras; species Corydoras sp. C115. Next base: position 4,754,391 of record JAFMOC010000015.1, on the reverse strand, counting down.
CTCGCCTGCTTCCCTGTCTCCAACTCTCATAAATGCTCTGACATTAACTCACCTAATCAATAGCCTGATAAATCAGGGCCAACAGCTTTTCTATCACCTCAGATGTCTATAAGATTTTAGATTGCCAGACACAGTTCTTCAAGGTACATCTGCAGCTTTGAGAGCATCCTAATGGAAAACTTCACAGCCTGGTTTTGGAAAAGCACCCTGCAAAACAGAGAGACTATCCAGATGATGGTGGAAACAGTTAGGAAACATCATCCACACTAAGCTCCATAACCTGCAGTCTATCTACTAAAAGCAGTGCTGGACTAAGGCCAATAAGACAGTAAAGTAGCACAGTAACCCCAACAATGGGCTCCTCTATGTACTGAAGTCAGGAGGAGCTTTAATGGGCTACACAGAGATGAGTGGAAGCCTCTTTCAGGCCACTGTATTTATTAACCAGGACAATTATTAGGTCCACAATCATGTATTAGTATGCTGTTTATATATATGTACCCCACACACACACACATATCCCTTATTCTTTCTTGATTTTCATATTACTTTACTGTCCACTAAATTTGATGAGCTTAATTGCATTTATTCTTTTCCTAGTTGTACTATTTTAAAAATTATTATCTCTAATATTTGTGTTATTGTATTATTACTGTGTAGTTGCTACTGACTGCTAATTTTTTTCCAGAATAAATGAAGTATCCATCCATCCATCCATCCATCCTCTCTTCCTATATATATATAGAGAGAGAGAGAGAGAGAGAGAGAGAGAGAGAGAGAGAGAGAGAGAGAGAGAGAGAGAGAGAGAGAGAGAGAGAGAGAGAGATGGTGTAATATCGTGGTTTGTTTTACTAAATACTGAACAAACACAAATAATTCATATCATATCTTGTCTATATCATATCTTAATAACTCTGAAAAAAATAACAGAAAAATGTAATAAACTGGTAAAAACTGTGTTCTGTTTCAAAAATATGCAAAGACAAACAAACACACTATTCATTACAATGAGCAAATAGGCATACAGCTAAGAAACCCAGGGGTTCAGTATATTGGCCAACCCTGTGTTCTGACCCCTACCATCAAGTTGGGCTACTAGTAAGATGCTTTGGTTAAAAGCTCAATGACCAAATGTAATATGATGTAAAAATAATAATAAAACAGGTAGTCCTGGTCCTTAAATCTGAATTACTAAGTCGTTTGTCCACCTGTGACATCACTGACAATAATGCACATCTCTGACCACATTCTTATCAATGTGTGAAATACAATACATTTCTGTCTCAATGTTTTTCATAATATGCATTCTGTAATTTGGCCACTTGATGGGAGTGTTTGATCATTAGAGAAACCGTAATCCTGTTACTCAGGGTCAGAGTTTACTTTAAAAATGGACCAAATTATGTCATGAAAACCACGATTTTGCTTTCCATTTATGCTTTTATGAATGACATCTTGTTTTTTTTTTTTTATTATAGTGTGTTTGTAACCAGTTCATAAAAGCAATAAGGCACTCAAAGTTGTGTAAAAAAAATCACGGCAAAGAGATGTAATAACATAAATAACATCATGACTAATAACGCCCTCTTATCCCTTATTGCTTTATTAGAACCCCCTCTTTTGCATTTCTCTTATTACTATGTGATATGTATAAAGTGACCATACTCAATCAAGCACACTCCATAGGTGGCATAAAGATAAGCATTTTCATCTCACTGTAAGAAGGCCCTAAATTCTCAGGCATATTAACAAGGTCCTTTTTGTGAAGTTTGTGCTGTATTTGCATAAGTTTCCTCCCACGGTTTAAAAACATGCTAGTGGGTAAACGCATGTGAATGTGTTTGTCTTTGTATCAGCAGTGTCCATGGGTATAAACACTGAAGAAGTCTCAACCCTGAACAAAATAAGTGAGTTTAAACCTAAATAACTATCCACATTTGTTGAGTTGTGGTTTCCATGAGGTCTGATGCTCCTAACAAGGTCATAAAATGTCCTTATTTTATCGCCAAACGTTACTCAAGCAGTACATACCTGGCAGTACATGTGAGGACTGAATGCCCCTTTATTTCTTTCCCCTCTCCTCTTATTCAACACTGCCATTTTCCTCTGTTAACTGCAGCTGCAAAGCTCCCTCGGCCCTTTCAGGGCTGTCACATGCCAGCATTCACATCAAGCAGGTGCTACAGAAGGGAACAAAGGGGGGGAAATCACGCACATGAACCCGTGCTGACAAAAGGACAAGAAAAATAAAATGACTTTATAATATAGGATTAAGAGATTGAAACACAAGCTTTTAGAGATGATAATCATTGCAAGTATAGACAAGAAATTTATATAAAGCATTGATACACAAAAATATAATGCTGCTCATAGACAAATAGTTGTTTGTGCTTTAACCCTGGTTATGCTATTTTAATGATGTTAAACAACTTTGTAAAAGTGTACCATCAAACAAAAGCCAAGACCAAACTGAAGCATAAACATCAAACCCACGCAGAGCTAAAGGAAGCAAAATAAGATGTCTTCTAAATAAAGCCGCTTTAAAAAAAGGAACAATGGCTCTATTGGTGTTAATGCACTGAATTTTGACAATATCGCATTTTTAATCTTCTGTCAATCACTCACTTTATAATCCTGCCATTTTTAGGAGAGGTTTTAATTCTCAGCAGCGTGGTTGCCTCATAATTGCCTTATATTTTGGGTTTTTTTCTAATTTGATGCCCTTTTGATATTGTCTACAATTTTCTATTAAACAATAACTAATTTTAGCATTTACATTTTTTTCTGCTTCAGTCATGGTTATTATTTGCAGACTTCCTGACAAACATCATGTAACAATATGCATAAATTTACACAGTTTACAATTCTCAGATGCAATTTTAGATGTTTCAAATGTTTTAGGCCATCACTTATTAACAAGAGAGAGTTTTGAATCTTTAAGCATTTGAACAGTGATAGTTTTTATAAATAATTTGTATAAAATATGAGACTGCCCAGCGATGGATTGGCACCCTGTCCTGGGTCTATCTGCCCAGCGCCCGAGACGTTCTCCCCTGGATGGGCATGGGGAACCCCACTGCGACCCTAATAGAGGATAAAGCGGAAGACAATGAATGAATGAATGAAAATATGACACAAAGTGTAAGGTTTTTGTTTCAAACGTAAAGGTTTAAAGAGACTAAAGGTTTTTAAAGAGGATTTTAGGAATTTTTTAGGTGTTTTTGTATTATTCTGGGTTAATATTTGATTCAAAATCACTACTGTAGTCAGAAACTGTAAAGCCCCTGTACAGTAAAACCATGTGGTCAAATATGTGTAAGAGCAACCAGCTGTCTTTGCCACTTACAGGTTTATAATGTTTAAAGCTTAATTAAAATTAACTGAACATGCTACTCGGTTGTTAGTTCAAGCCTTCATCCTATCCCGGCTCGATTACTGTAACTGGTCTCCCAGCTTGCACAATCAGGCCTCTACAACTGATTCAGAACTTTGCAGCCTGACTTGCAGCCAGCACAAGCAAACTCATGTCAATCCTATAATCATCACTCTCCATTGGCTCACTGTAGCTGCTTAAACATTCACTACAAGGCACATTTCTGGATCTGCCCCCTCTTACCTGCAATCTATATTTCCTAAATATACTCCAACTTGGTCACTTGGCTCTAGCTGATATATGCCGCCTGGTGATCCTCACTGTGATGCTAATTCTCACTCCATATCATTCACTAAATTGTGCAATGATCTTCTCAATTCCGTAAGGCTGAGTCACTTCACATGTTCAAAAACAAACTCAAAACACACCACTTTCATATATATATATATATATATATATATATAATATATATATATATATATATATATACATATACACAGTGATGGATTGGCGCCCTGTCCTGGGTGTATCTGCCCAGCGCCCGAGACGTTCTCCCCTGGATGAGCATGGGGAACCCCACCGCGACCCTAATAGAGGATAAAGCGGGAGATAATGAATGACTCATATATATATATATATATATATATATATATATATATATATATATATATATATATATATATATATATATATAAAGTGGGATCAGATAATGATGATTCTGAAGTGTAGCTATTTTTTCCTTATTTTTTCCAAACTACTGATTTATGTTGTTCTCATTTGTAAGTTGCTCTTGAAATTCCTTTTACAAAAAGCTGTTTTCTAATATAGGATAAAGCGGAAGATAATGAATGAATGAATGTTTGCTGTTAGCTCACATAGTAGGAAGAATCTGTATTGAATCTCTTTTTTAGTCTTACCTTTCTCTTTCCCCTTTTGGATAAGACACAGTAACATCTCATCAGTCTGTTAATCAAACACCAATGGTATGCTGTTGTTTGATGTACAAAAATGTAGAGGTAATGCAACTTAAGATACTTTAGATATATTCAGGCATTCATTTCATTTTCTCCTTTAACATAAAACAGACAAGCACACTCCATTAACAAGATGTGATAAACTATTGCTGTCTTACTAAAAAAGTGGGGGGAAAAAACTAATGACTGATTTAATTACTTTACAGATATCAATACGGGGGCGGCACGGTGGCTTAGTGGTTAGCACGTTCGCCTCTCAGCGCTAGGGATTCCCGGTTCGAATCCCCATCTGGGTGGAGTTTCCATGTTCTCCCCGTGTCCGCGTGGGTTTCCTCCAGGTTCTCCGGTTTCCTCCCACAGTCCAAAAACATGGATCAAGTCAATTGAGTTCTCCAAATTGCCCCATATAGTGTGTTTGTGTGAGTGAGTGTGTACCCAGTGATGGATTGGCGCCCTGTCCTGGGTGTATCTGCCCAGCGCCCGAGACATTCTCTCCTGGATGGGCATGGGAAACCCCACCGCAACCCTAATAGAGGATAAAGCGGGAGATAATGAATGAATGAATATCAATACGGGTGGCACGGTGTCTTAGTGGTTAGCACGTTCGCCTCTCAGCACTAGGGATTCCCAGTTTGATTCCCCATCTGGGTGGAGTTTTCATGTTCTCCACGTGTCCGCGTGGGTTTCCTCCGGCTTCTCTGGTTTCCTCCCACAGTCCAAAAACATGGATCAAGTCAATTGAGTTCTCCAAATTGCCCCATATAGAGTGTGTATGTGTCCGTGTCTGTGTGAGTGACTGTGTGCCCAGCAATAGATTGGCGCCCTGTCCTGCTTGTATCTGCCCAGCGCCCGAAACATTCTCCCCTGGATGGGCATGGGGAACCCCCGCGAACCTAATATAGGATAAAGCGGAAGAAAATGGATGGATGGAATGCTGACATACAGATACAGATGTCCCTTCTACGTTGTAAGAAGCTGTTTTGTCAGTGATGAATGTTTGCTAACACAATTACACTGTTTTGTAGTATATTCTGTCTTAATTCTGAGTACTGAGAATAATGAAATTAGAATAAAGCAGTTTTAGCTGGTCTACACTTTTGTTCATTTAATACAAATAAAGGAAATGAAAAGAAAACCCAGTCACCTACTTGAAATAAATATGGAGCGGTTAATAAAAACCCATGCCATTTTAACAGTCAATGCCTTTTTTAAAAGATCAATGAGCTTACCAAAAAGGTCTGAAGAACCTCAGAAGAGTGCTCATATGGATGGTCACATTTAATCCAATTTTCTTCATTTCAGATTTATCAAAAAAAAATTTTGATCATGATAAGTCTTTCAAAAAAAAACTCTCAGATGGCTTACGATGGACCATTTATCATCAGCATATATTAATGCTCTGTCAACTGTACAGAATATAAAACCTGTATTAATGAACTCTTACATGTGTTCCAATTTGGTGCCTTGATTAGCACGCAGCAGTCATGGAGCCAGTGTCGTGCTGTAGTGCGCCATCTAGTGGACCTGGAAGTTGTTTTTACACACACATAGTAGTCATAACTTCACATACACTTAATTTTAAGTTATTAAAACATTTGGAACCTTACACATATTTCAACATTTACCTTAATCAAAACCTGGAACGTTCTTGCTGTGAGGTGTTTTCAAATCAAAGAGATGACAAAACTTCATTGTAAAGCACGAAATTTTATATGGTGATATAATGTTTAAAATACAATATACTTTTAGAGACTATTACAGGCTCATTTTTAAATTAAAGATGTGTCCTCGCTGCTGACACTGATTAATCAATACTGCTACTGATGCACTGATTCTTCTTATGTTAACTACATTTTTACAAACATTTTTAAGTTTCGTTCAGGAGCCTTGCAGAGCTTAATTATAGACAAACAGATCTTTATGTAAATTTTTTTATGTGCAGACTAATATATCATCAAACAAACATTCAAACATTTGTTTATATACTCATCATTTAAAGCTTTAAATATTTATTGTAGCCCTCATTATATACTCTTGTGTTCAAAGTACTGTTTAAAGTACATGTGTTGCTTCTTTTTAACGTCAATAAATTAACATGTGATCTGCAGAGAATATATTTACACAACAAATCTTTTTTTCTCATTTCTCTTTAAAAAGTCATGTTGAATTTAACATATTAAAGACTTTACATTGTCATTACATTTGTGTGTGGCATTTTGTATATCTTACTTTATATAGATAGATAGGTTTATATTATGTAGATTCGACTATCAGTCGACTATAGGGAAAATCTGACGAATCAGATTCGACTATGAAAATCCTTAGTTGAAGACACCCCTAAAACAAATCATTATTCACTGCACATTATGTAAAGAAATATATTGAATTTCTGGTCAGATGCTAACTAAACTCATTGTCTTTGTACCTGTTCTCTGCACAGTGACAATCAAGTTTAATCTAATTTAATCTCTATCTATCTGCTTTAAAATGTGCATTAGTTGTTGTCTATAGCAAATATGTTGTCTTATTTTTACTTATAAAATCAATAAAACAAATTGTATTATATCTATGGATAAAAGTATATGCTGTGTAATTTCTATTGTTATCTGTTTTTTTTATTAAAAACAATTGACAACTATCCATAATACTCCTCTGAAATGTATTTACTGCAGTTGGAGAGATTTACAGTCAATACCTCTACCATAAGTCACAGAATACAGAAGCTGAGCGTTCTGTCTACAGGTCAAATCATATCACATGGGGGTACATGGCTGCTGCTAACAAGTTTTTACATGAAATCTTTGTTTATATATATAAAATAAAATCATTTCACAAATGTCCGTTTTCACGGTTACTGATTTGATCATTCCCGGGATCCGGCTACGCGTAGCCACTGATCTTAATTAGCTGACTTAGCTGACTACAGACTTCTTCTGTATGAAATAAATATGAAAACATGTTTCTTCATGTTTTAAATCTCTAAAGGGGGTTCTTTTTCGGGTAAATAACCACATGTTCTCACTGCCCAAGTGAGATAATACAAACGATTTGAGCAGTTAAAAAAAATGATGTGTGCGCTTTAACCCATTTACGGTGCTCTAGAAAAACATGTAAAATACCAAAAAAAAATCAAAAAAAAACTGCTTATAGCGCCATCTTGTGGTGAAATTTAACTGATTCGACTATCAGTCGACTATAGAAAATCACGAATCAGATGGAAAAAAAACCTTAGTAAAAGCCCTACTGGTAGTACAAAAGCTATTTTTACAGGTCAAAAATAACATGTACAAACCTTTTCTCAAATTCATCTACCAAGCCTGGTTTAGCAACTACCTTCCTGTAGTAATTCCAGTCGATAGGAGTTGGCTTTTCTGGCAGCAAGCAGTCTGGGTGTCCACAGACTCAGGAATCACCAAAGCATCAAACTGTGAAGACAGAACTTTAGATAAACAAGAACATCAAGTGGAAATATAAAAGACTGTAGTACATATTTTTTGAAAAAATAAGACAGAAAACCTTCTTCTCAAATTCATCTACCAAGCCTGGTTTAGCAACTACCTCTTTTTCTATTTTTTCTGGCAGCATGTACTTTTATCAAAACAATTTTTTGCCATGATTGTTTCTCTCTCTCTCACCAGCTTATTTTCGCTCTCACATGCTCTATCTCTCATACTCCCGCTCTCGTCTGACATCTTGCTCTTCTTTGCTCACCTTTTTTTCTTGCTCTTTAGCTCAGGTTCAAAAAGGTACAGTACATTATTGCCAAAGCTCACTTTTTCTCTCTCTCTCTCACTTAGGAGATCTTTCTTTTTCCCTTCTTCTTGCTGGTGCTTTCTTCTCTCATACACTCCTTCACCTGCTCACACTCTTTCCTCTTATTTTAATCTCCATCATCTTTCACTTGCATTCTCCATTTCCCTCATGTTCACTGTCTTACTCATTCTCATTCGTCCTCTCTCTTGCATGTTGTATAACATTCAGGTTTTGCTCTCTCTCCCTCACCCTTTCTCACTTGTTCTTAATCACTCAGTCACTTTCTATTCTCTCACGTTTACTTGATCTCTCCTCTTGCTCTTTTTCTATAACTCAATTTTTATTTGCTTTTATTTGCTCTCTCCTCTCACTTGCACAGGCCTCTCAATATGCCTGCCTCACCCCCTGCCTCCCTCACTCGGACTCCCTTACCCCCTGCCTCCATTATAAAGCAAAAAATTGGAGAAATATTTACACTGTGATTAACACAATAACACAGCAGAATTAAGTGAGGATTAAAACTGCACTTACTTGGCAGATATGGCATCTGTCTGGGTTTTCAGATTGTTAAACCAGCCAGTCAATGGCTTTTATAGCAGCACATCTTCCAGCCATGACTTACGATGTGTCAAAACACGATCCTTTTTACACTCAATTTATAATTCTTAACTGTTACATTTCCATAAAAATGTCCAGTAACCTAAAAATTACAAATTTAAACAATAAAAAACATAGCTTTTATTTTGGTGGATCAACTAGGTTATAAATGTGGTTTCTTTTATTTTTTGTATTTTGTAGTACTATTCAATAAAATACAATTTTTAAAGAAAACTAAATCACATTTAACAATACAATACTCCTCATGAATACTCCTTGTGTATTATGATCAATCCTATAAAAAGTTTTATTTAGTTGACAAGAACAAATTGGCCTATTTGATCACAAAAAAGTAATATTTTTAGTCAAATAACCCACACTAACAGGTCCAATAAATGTGCCTTGCTGTAATTCCAAATTCGTAAAAAGTTTTATTACTTCCAAATAATGAACAGAACAAACTTCTGACTGCAAAAACTGCAAAGCTTTAAAAATTGAAAATAATCATCTTCAGGAACAACATTGATGGTTGAATAAATTTTCTGTTAAGTAATAGCAGATATATGCATGTTTTTTTAAAGAAAGAAGAGTATATACCAATATTTTTTTATATAAATCTATATCGTAAAGTATTTCAAACTAGCTCCTCACCCACCAACTACAATGGTATAACGTACTCACCTAATTATTATTTCTCATAAAACACGACTTAGACCAAACATATACTCATTTACTACATTTTGTCAATAATGCAGCTTTATATAACATGAAAAAAAAAACACTTTTATCGGATTTAGAAAGTTTATCGCGGTTTTCGGATTGTGGGGGTGGTTTTCATCAACAACGTTCAGTAGTAACAGTGCTATTACAATTTAATAAGTGTTTTTTATATAATGTTTAGTTCAATTGACGCACCAAGACGAACAAACCGACACAAAAACTACAACTTAATGTCTCCACTACCAGAAAAAACAGTACATCGTTTTACTTCATTGAGAACATCGAAAACATCAGAGATCTTTACTGACACTCAGTGGACCAGACCTGCAACAAGCGAACAGTATGGACTCCACCATGTTAACCCTTTCACAACTGATTTACAAACGCTTATTTGTTGAATAGCTAAATATTCCGGCATTATTAATCCAACCTTCATCAAAATTATTTTTTTTACAAAACATGATTCCAATTTATGTTTCCAAATCATCCAAAAATCTTTGTTAACTGAATATTGTGTTCAGTCGATTTAAACTGTGAAATCTCGTCTAATTCTCTTTCTATTAATTCTGTACTAGGGTAGTGAGGGGGTTCCCCATGTCCATCCAGGGGAGAACGTTTAGGGCGCTGGGCAGATACACCCAGGATACACTCACTCACTCAGACAGACAGACATGCACTATATATTCACCTTGAATCCATGATTTTGGACTGTGGAAGAACACTGAAGAACCAAAAGGAAACTCACCCAAATTGAGATTCGAAACCTGGATCTCAAGCGTTAGATCCAAATATATGTGCTAACCCACCATGCTGTCCTGTACTGAAACATTTCACCAATAAAATGCATATATTTAGTGATCGTGTGTGTGTGTGTGTGTGTGTGAGTGAGTGTGCACAGCAATAAACAACAGCCACAACAGGCTCAGTGCTCATTGTGAATCGGCATACGGTTTATATTAATCTGTTTTATGATTTAAAATATTGTATCACGCATTGATATGAATGTGAAGTGCTCAGAGGTGTGTGTTATTGTCAATAATGTCACAAAACCGGAACTACCTGTTTTATAATCATAGTTAATTTCAGTATATGATGTGTGGATTTACGAAAATGACTATTCCACCCCTGTGGCCCAAAGTTAAATAACCAATATTATATTTAATGCAATATTGGATTAGCCGCTGAAGTTACGTGAGTACAAGTGTTTTTTTGTTTTATTTACAGTAATGTTCTGCACTTCTGTACCGTACTTACATTAATTTTAATATCAGAGTATTAAAAGGTAGAAGACATAAATGAATAACAGGTGTTCAGAATTATACTGATCATAATAATGTTGCATGGGGTTTCCATTTATTATTTCACAGTCACGAGCCCATTTTATCCTCTAATACTGTGTGTGAGAGAGTGAGAGAGAGAGAGAGAGAGAGAGAGAGAGAGAGAGAGAGAGAGAGAGAGAGAGAGAGAGAGAGCAATGTAGTTACAGGAGGGTAGAAGAGGAGAAAAGGCGAGAGGCTACTTCATCTGCTGCATGTCACGCACACATGTTCTCATGTTATCTTCGTGATCAGCTGAGGGTTCAGAGACTGCTGCTTTGCAGACGGACACACTGATGGAGGGACGTTGTCGATTATGAATCGAATATCGATCAAGAGGTAATCGTGTAATTGCTTCGATGAGAAACGTGCTTCGTAGATCATACAGGTGCGTCTTTCAGTTTGAGCTCCTGATCCACAACGTTTCTTACAGGTGGGGCTTTGTATGCATGTTCTCATGATGATGTGTGGTTTGTTTACATACATTTTTAATGATGTGCAGACTGGCTTGTCAGATGGATGATGTACAGAGCGTGACAACAAATGCAACCTCAAAATGTGCAAAAACAAAAATGGTTTATTTTTTATTAGAATGAAAACTAAACAGTAATAATACAGGTGTAAACAGTTGTTCTTTACGATGCTTTTTTGATAAATAAAACATTTTGATGTTAGATTTTGAAACATCAATCAATTTGATATGATTTAGAAAATCCAACCTATAATTGCAATACTTTATAAACATATTTCACATTTTTGCATAATACATGTATAATACATATAATTCAATAACTTAGCTGAAATAAATTATTGCATGTGCCTCATGTACATTAATTTTAATGTTAATAATGTATTGTTTTTTTCCCTGATAAGTTCTTTTTGTTTTCTTACTTAGGTACCTGTTTAGCTGTTCTAATAAAAGCAAATGGCTGGTGATCTGAGATCAAGGATCAAATGCCTTAAACTCTCCTAAACAATGAGACATTGTTTTGATTTAAGCTGTTCTTGGAGAAATATGGAATATGAAGGGGATATCATTAGCTCTCCTATTAGTAAATTATTAGAGTTTAGAATTAGCTTTATATATATATATATATATATATATATATATATATATATATATATATATATATATATATATATATATATATACACTGTAGGGCGGCACGGTGGCTTAGTGGTTAGCACGTTCGCCTCTCAGCGCTAGGGATTCCCGGTTCGAATCCCCATCTGGGTGGAGTTTCCATGTTCTCCCCGTGTCCGCGTGGGTTTCCTCCGGGTCCTCCGGTTTCCTCCCACAGTCCAAAAACATGGATCAAGTTAATTGAGTTCTCTAAAAATTGCCCCATATAGAGTGTGTTTGAGTGAGTGAGTGTGTGCCCAGCGATGGATTGGCGCCCTGTCCTGGGTGTATCTGCCCAGCGCCCGAGACATTCTCCCCTGGATGGGCATGGGGAACCCCACCGCGACCCTAATAGAGGAAAAGCGGGAGATAATGAATGAATGAATATATACTGTATATTTTTTGGAATAAGGCATTTTTTGCTAAATTTCATCAGGATGTTTCATTTTTACAGGCAACAGCTACAAGAGGAACCTCTTTGGCTACCAGAATGACAGAGGGTTGGGAAGTTCCTCAGCCTTCAGAGACTAGAAAGAGGAATGAATCAAGTGATGTCCCAAAAAGAGCAAGTTATGATGGTGACCAAAGCCCAGTGCAGTGTAGCGGAAGCTCATCTCCTCATTTCTCAGAGGAGGATAGTTGTAATTCTGAGGAGCAAAATGATCAGGAGGAAGAGAGCTTTAGAGTCTCTGATAAATCAGAATCTCAAGAGTGGCACAAAGGCAAACATCAGAGGCATCAGTTGGCACCTGATGGAGGCTGGGGCTGGGTTGTACTGGGAGCAACCATCATGGTCCTGGCACTGACGCTAGCCTTCCCCTCCAGCATTGGAATCTTTTACACTGATTTGCAGAAGGAGTTTCAAGCGAGCAACACTGAGATATCCTGGGTGCCAGCTATTATGACAGCAGTGTTACATGCAGGAGGTAGGAAGTGCATAAACAAAAAAACTGTCTAGGTTCACATTTATTTTTATTCTGTTTCTTTTACTTGGTTTATTCAAACAAACCAAGTAAAATTTAAAAGCTTTGCTTAAATCCTAACTGTCTTCATTTTATCACCCTGTTTCAGACCAGAGCAGACAATGAATAAATAATTAGCTTTTTTTGTAACAAATTCAACTAGACTTATCCTAATGCTATCCAGTCAAAATGGTTAGCCTTCTCTCAAAATATTATTTAACCAGCACTGTTTGTTGTTCTGAACGGACCACTGAGAGGGATTAAATGATTCGATCAGGGTTTCCATTTGCATGTAATGTTTACTCACAGCCAGTGCACTTGATGAAATTGAGTATGTTTTATGATAAGATGAGAGGGAAAACGAGTCTAGGAAAGCCAAACTATTGATGGAAAGATTAAGTTTACCAGGCAGTAAGCTGTTATAGCAATTTAAACACTGTGAGAATGGTTACATATTTTCTTTAATGGAAAATTGAGAAGCCAACTAATATTTTGAGGCTTAAGAGGTATTCCATTTTTTTAAAACTTTTGAACATGCAATATAAAAATTATGTATTATGTATAAAAACTACAAGAAGCTATATTTCATATTTTCAGTTATTAACTAAATTGCATTTTGTACATGTGAATAATTTTGATGCCTGAGGAACAGTCAGTCATTATGGCACTTAACCAACATAATGAAATTGAAATTGATATATTTAATGTAATTTATTTTGCCTACTCACACAGATCAATTTGTCCGCCACATTTAAGTCATCCGTGCAGTGAAACACACACATGCACACACTGGTGAGGTGAGTGCATATGCCTGGAGCAGTGGGCAGCCTATATACAGCGCCCAAAAAGTAATTGGGATTATGTGCTTTGCCCAATGGCACTTCAGCCATAGTATTTGGTGGGGCAAGGAGTTTAACCGAGGAACTTCAGGTCTCAAGGCTTGTTTTATGATCTCTAAAATGACCTAAAATTCTTCTCTATATACTGCATGTTGTGTGAGTGATAAAAATAAATAAAATATTGTTAATATAATAATACTCATCCTTGGATTAAAAACAGGAAAGTAGTGTCAGGCAAAATTTTGAAAAAAAGACAAAAACCTTTCAAAATTAAAAAGTATTTGTAATTTTAATGAACCTTTTCATTCATTGTTTATTTTTTTTGTTAGAGTTGTCTCCTTTGGACAGAAAGAACAGAGGGGTTTTTATTCTCATCATAATATAAACAGAATACGAGTCTCCCAGTACAATCCACACCTATTATCTTTTATCAGGGTGATCTCCATATGTGTGAAGATGCTAAAATGGTTACATGTAATTCAAATACTTCTATTGTCATGTGTTAATAGATTTGTGGGTGTGTAAATTGGCTTTGTCTTTTATGTTTTTTAGTGTTGTAGTTTCTGTTATTTTCTGTAGGCCCTGTGTGCAGCATTCTGGTAGAGTGTTATGGATGTCGTACAACAATAATGATTGGTGGAGTCCTGAGTGGACTTGGATTAGTAGCCAGCTCATTCGCTCAGACCATGACAGACCTGTACATAGCCACTGGGGTGATTACAGGTTAGTATAGTTTATTGAGTGTGTTTGTGACATGTACAGATAATATAAAGAAACACATGCATTGTTTTGTTCTGCAGGTTCAAAAATTGCATTGATGCTTAGCAGGTGATTTTGAAATGATTACTTATTGATTGATAGCATGCACATTAAGCATTTTAAATTTAATTCAGCAATTAATTAGACTTAATCAAATGCAAGATCAGTTTCAAAAGATAGACCAAGGTTCTTAATTGGGTTTTGCATATTTTGACATTTCACCAGTTTAATAGATGCAAGTTGCCCTGTGATGGACAGACTGCATCATCAGTGTTTTCACTGCTTGTCTAGTAAGCAATGTAATAGGCTCAACAGCACCCACGAGCCTAATTATATAAGACAAGAGTCTCAGAAAATAAAAAGCCTAAGATGTTAAAATATCACAGACAAGTAGCAAGTTCATTTCAGGGCACACACACAAACATTCACACAGAGGGTTACCTTTAAGGGCAATCAAGTATTTTTAGCTCACATGACTTCAATGTATTTGGACTACAAGGATCTAGAGCTCTAAAACAAAACCCACAAAAACAACAGGAAAACAAATAAACTTGGCTACCTTCTCTGAGCATTAAAACCAAAGTCCTTCGTGCAGTAAAGCGATCATGCCACTATTTTTTGCTAAACATAATAGTAATTAATTCATTATCTTCCGCTTTGTCCTATATATTAGTGCCGCGGGGGGGGGCATGCTGACATACATGCATCTGTATGTCAGCATTCCATCCATCCATTTTCTTCCGCTTTATCCTATATTAGATTCGTGGGGGTTCCCCATGCCCATCCAGGGGAGAACGTTTCAGGTGCTGGGCAGATAGACCCAGGACAGGGCGCCAATCTATCGCTGGGCACACACTCACTCACACAGACACACACTGTATTCGGCAATTTGGAGAACTCAATTGACTTGATCCATGTTTTTAGACTGTGGGAGGAAAGCGGAGAACCCCGAGGAAACCCACGCGGACACGGGGAGAACATGGAAACTCCACCCAGATGGGGATTCGACCCGGGAATCCCTAGTGCTGAGAGGCGAACGAGCTAACCACTAAGCCACCGTGCCGCCCCGGAATAGTAATTTTTCCCAAAATTATTACTCATTCATTCATTCATGATCTTCCGCTTTATCCTATATTAGGGTTGCGGGGGGGTTCCCCATGCCCATCCAAGGGGAGAACGTTTCGGGTGCTGGGCAGATACACCCAGGACAGGGTGCCAATCTATCGCTGGGCACACACTCACACACACAGACACGCACACAAACACACTCTATATGTGGCAATTTCGAGAACTCAATTGACTTGATCCATGTTTTTGGACTGTGGGAGGAAACCGGAGAACCCGGAGGAAACCCATGCGGACACGGGGAGAACATGGAAACTCCACCCAGATCTGGATTCGAACCGGGAATCCCTAGTGCTGAGAGGCGAACGTATTAACCACTAAGCCACCGTGCCGCCCGGAATAGTAATTTTTCCAAAAATTATTACTGTACAGTAAAATTCACAAAGAACAGAAATGAGTTGGTGTGTGTTTTTTTCACCCTACAGGATTTGGATTCTGCTTGTGCTTCCAGCCATCAGTTACCATGGTGGGGCTATACTTTGTGCACCGCCGTGCCTTTGCAAGTGCCCTTTCCTCCACAGGCACGGCATTGGGCCTGAGCATTCTGCCTTTGCTAGCCAACTTTCTGCTGGGCCAGTTTGGCTGGAGAGGCAGCTTCCTGGTTCTGGGTGGTGTAGTGCTGAACTGTTGTGTGTCTGGGGCTGTAATGAGACCTCTCAACACCAGACGAAAAGCAAATAAAATGCTAGACCAGCCACTGAGTCCACTAACCAAAACCAATGACTTGCAAAAGCAACAACAAAAAAGGCTGAAAAGGCGTCTGCGAAGTGCCTTCAGCACCATTGTGTCCTTCCTGTACAGACATTTCGCTATTGACTTGATGCGCACCCAGCCTCACTTCCGTGCCTACGCCCTAGGAGTAACTTTGATGATGTTAGGTTTTGTGGTGCCACATATCTACTTGGTGCCTTATACTACAGCCCATGGAATGGAGCAGGAACGAGCCGCCTTGCTAATGGCCATCCTTGGTTTGGTCAACGTTTTTGTAAGACCTACAGCAGCACTGCTCTTTGGACTGAAGTGCATCAGTGGAAATTGCAGATTTGTTCATGTGTTTGCCAGTGCACTGCTGATTAACGGCCTGAGCAACTGTGTGTGTGGAGTGGTGACCAGCTTTAATGCTCTCTTAGCATATGTTCTTGTTTACGCTGCCTCAATGAGCATCGTGGGCTCCCTGTTATTCACTGTGCTAATGGAGACAGTAGAGATGAGCCGCTTCCATTCAGCCTTGGGTCTGATCAGTATCATGGAGAGCGTCACATTCCTGCTGGGTCCACCTGTAGCTGGTAATACACTTCACCTTCATCCATGTGGCTATATTAAATGTGTTTTTACAGCTTTATATTGCAACATTTGCCCCCCTGAAAGGTGTGATGCTAAATCAATGCATGTATGCTACTAACACCTATGCTACTAATTGGTTTTACTGAGGTCATCAATTTAAACAACACATTTTTGAAGGGATGTTGTGATGCTGCCATCATCGGGTGCCAAAAATTAAAAAACACTTGCAAGCATATTATTCCAGAGGTGCTGTATTATGGCTGACCTTTTGCTCTGACCCACTCAGAGTCACAATGATGTAATATAATTCATCCATCAGTTCATTATCTACCGCGGGGGGTGGGGGGGGGGTTCCCTATGCCCATTCAGGGCAGAACATTTTGGCCACTAGGCTGATACTCCTAGGACAGGATGCCAATCTATCGCTGGGCACACACTCATTCACACACACAGGAACACACACTAAATAGGGGCAATTTAGAGCAGCGAATTTACCTGGAATTCATTGTTTTTAGACTGTGGAAGGAAACCCACATGGATCCCCAATGCTGAGAGGCAAATGTGCTAAACTAGATGCATTTGTTTATACACTGGGTTGTAATGGTCACCTTTAGAGGTTTTTTAGATAAAGACGAATAAGTTAAAAGGGAAATGTATTTAAAGACATGTAGGGCAGGAAATGCCATAAACTCTGACTACTTAACATTTATTTTTCTTGACTTTATAAAATGTTAGCTACATTAACATCCTTTAAGGTTAACATCCGTCGTAGTAAATAAAATGTCAAGGCATGACCTCCAGTCTGGTTGCATATTTTTTTATCTTGTCTAATAAAGTGGTTTTTAAATTTTGAAAAATATATCATGCTAAATGTTTGGTTTTATCTTGCAGGTTTATTGGTGGATTGCACTGGCCATTACAGCTACGTCTTCTTCTTCTGCAGTGTGTCTGTTTCTACAGCTGCCATTTTCATTATGTTGTCCTTCTACTGCTTAGATAGACAGTGCAGTACGCAGAAGCCATCTGCAGATAATAATGTGATAAAGCCCAATATTAGTTTGGGTTCCGACGAGGAACAGAACCAAGTGCCCTTACAAAGAACAGGGAGCAATGAAGCAGTCAGTGATGTTTAAATGCTGTGCGCGACTGACAGAATTTTCTGCATTACATTACTCATGTTTAAAAGTGTATAGCAATGCAGTCAATATGTTTTATTTTATTTCTCTGTGTTCTTGGTAACATACTCTAAAACATCTTAAAACTAAGAAATGTATCTTTAAAAGGATTATCTGTGTAAGTAATTATGTGCCTGGACACAGTTTGCCCTTTAAATTAAGACTCTTTAGAAGATGAATTTAAATGCATTTAAGTTTGATTTTATGCAAGTTTACATTTACATTTAGAAGACGCTTTTATCCAAAGTGACTTACAAATGAGCAAGTTTACAAACCCTATTTTTCAAAAAGCTGTCATATTTTGTAAAATTCAGACTACCACCTTAACAGCTGTAATCCTGGATGTTCACAGACACAATTATATAACCCTGTACATTTATTATGAAATCTTTATAAAGTTAAGTTTATATTCCATGTTTTGCATTTAGTTAGTGGTTTCCATTTTCATCTGAAGAAATATTTGTTTTAATAAATATTATTTTTTATAGGTTTTTCTCAATTTAAATAGCAGAATAGCAGCCTCATCTTAATCTTCCAGGTCCTTTAAATGGGTACTAGAATAGAAAGAAATAGTTATGCCATTTTTGAGATTAAGTTTAAAAATGTGCTGCTTGTTTCATATTGAACCAAAAATTTGTCTTTTAATTTATTGCGATCTCTTGGAAAACAACTCTTAAAAAATCACAATGGAAAAATTTAAACCAGCTTGAATAAAAACACAATAACTATCATTCACTGATCTGTACACTACCATCAATTAGCACACACAGCAAAACTGCAAATAAAAGCACTGAATCTCAACCCAGGCAATCCGTAAATGGTAACCCCCCAGTCCATATAGAGCATACACAACAAATAACAATATATATACAATATATACATTAAAAAGATATGACACAATGGTAATTGCTCTAACCAATGTCTGGGTGTGTTACAGACATCAAATTTGAAGTTGATCATTTAATACTTAATAATAATACAATAATTAATACACTGAAAATATTTTCTTTACATCATTATCAACTACAGAAACAGATAATTTACATTTTTACCAGCAGTAACCTTCCAGTGCTAAAAATAATTCACAATGATTAAGTTCTGGGCGCAAGATTCAAACACATGTGAATCAACATAGGTTGGTGGAGAAAAATATTTGTGATGACAGTGTCAGTATAACTTTTTCTATAAAGTGTTTATATTTTTTCTTGAGTAATATTTTTTATTCTAGTAAAATATAAAATGTCTACTAGATTGTAAACAACTTGATTGTAAGTCCTGAAGTAGTGAAGAATATAATTTATTTTATTAACAAATAAAATGTGTCTTCTTAAGTACACACCTGTCTATGATCTTATCTTGTAATTATCTTAATCATCCTTTGATGTCTGATTAAAAAAAAAAACCTTATAAGGTATCTTAAACTAAGACAGATACTACAGTGTCATGCTGCTTACACACTGATGCTACTGATGTTATATATATTAATACATAAGAAGGCTTCAGCATAATAATAATATTAACAATAAGTATTATAATAATAACTAAGTAATGATTATTATTGTTATGAGTATTTTTATTATCGTTATTATGATAAACCATTTACAGAATCACAAGTAGAGCCTACCAAAATGTATTGTTCATGTAGTTGGAATTCATAATTATTTAGGATGACCTGCTATGGCCCATGATGGCAGGATAATCACTAAAGAAATATGACAATAGTATGATAATAGCAAATGCAAAAACAAGTTTAAAAAGTTTACAAAATAACTACACCAATAAGTCTGTTTTCTGTACAGTGTACAAACTAGACAAAGATGCTGGCAAAGATACCAAACACTGTGTTTTTGGGTGTAAACTGTAAATGTACTGCAATAAAACTTAAATCTGCTGAGAAATGTGTCTGTTATTAGACTAGTATACTATTAACTTAGGTGTAATATGCTTGCTTGCCTGCTTGCATGCTGAACCAAGACAATAATTCATGAACATGAGTACATGAACAACAGAATAACCAAATCAGGACATAATATAGTTATGCAAATAATATTCGGAGATGGTTACATTTACATTATTGTCATTTAGCAGACGCTTTTGTCCAAAGCTACTTACAAAATGAGAGAACAAAAGTTAGTAGTTAAAGAGAAATCTGCTACACTGGTAATTTTTGAGAAAATATTATTATTATTATTATTATTATTATTATTATTATTATTATTATTAATTATTCAAAGCATTTGGAAAAATTCTTAATTCTAAAATTCCAAATTTTTATCAGATCTAAATTTTTTTATCTAAATTATATTTGCGGCAGTCGTAGACTTGTGGTTAAAAACCTAGCCTTGTGACTTGAAGGTCCTCGGTTTGATTTCCAGTCCCACCAAGTACTATAACTGAAGTGCCATAAACACAGTTGCTCTCTGGGCTCAGTGTACAGGGCATGTGTGCGCACTTCACTCAGTGTGTGTTTCACTGCTTGGATGGGTTAAATGTGTTAATTTAAATGTGGGGGACTAATTCCTCTGTGTGTAAGAAATAGGGCAGTCACTGACTCTGGCCTACAGACATGCCCTATTTTCTCAAGCTCCTTGTGTACCTTTTTATTTATTTTTAAAAACATTTTTTTTACTTTTTTAAACTACCTGATTGGATTATGATTTCATAGAAATTTCTGTTTATTCCTTGTATAGCCTGTGTGCTGTCTCGTTGATTTTAGTACGGTACATGTCATACATGTGTGCACTCATCAAAACACATAATACAGTATTTTTCCAGCGCCTGAAACGTTCACCCCTGGATGGGCATTTAAAGAAATGCTCTGTGTTTATGTGTTTACATTTACATTTGGTCCTTTAGCGACTTACAAGGTGAACACAGGGTTAATCACAACAATGAGCGTTAAGGGCCTTGCTCAAGGACACACATTGGTAACTTTAGTGGACCTGGGATTTGAACCCCCAACCTTCAGATTGATAGCCCAATGCCCTAACCCCTGAGCTACCACGCCCACGTTTAAGCACATTAGGTAAAATAGATCACTTTCATCACTTTATTTAAAAAATAAATCGAGTTTTAAAGTACTTGAAGGGAGTGGTAGCTCAGTGGTTAGGGTGTTGGGCTATCAATCTGAAGGTTGGAGGTTCAAATCCCAGGTCCACTGAAGTTACCAATGTGGGTCCTTGAGCAAGACCCTTAACCCTCATTGAGCAAGGGATGTTGTGATTAACCCTGTGCTCACCTTGTAAGTTGCTTTGGATAAAAGCATCTGCTAAATGACCAAATGTTATGTAAATGTTACTTGAAAATGTGGATCTAAAAAGATCAGATCCAAGCACCATTACATTTTTTGGTTGTAGGATCACAACGATACAAACAGTGCAATTCTGCTGTCAATTCAGCTACTACCATGTTCGTAAACTGTAAATGAAACCCTTGTAGACACAAAGGCAACTTTCTACCTGTTCCAGTTTCCTCAAGACTCTCATGTGGCTCTTAGAGGAATTAGCTGACATGCCGTATGTTAACAGTAAGTGAACACGGGGTCAAAACACCAGCCCTGCACCACACAGAATAAAGGGATCAGTAAATGTATATTACTTCATCAAATATAATAGGAATAAACTGATGCAGGCTCACATGTGAAGTGTGAGATGATGCTGTAAGTAGAGCTGTGCGGATCGATACAAATATTGATAATATCGATACCAACGCTGGTGTTGGTATTGAACAATACTTGCGTAAAAAGATCGATACTCAAGTTTTTTGTGTGTGAAAAGTCCTTTTTTATTGTTTTGCCTAAGAACAATTCTATTTGAAAAAAAGAAACAAAGAAAGAAAAAACTGTCTAGTGAGGGAAGCATTTTTACTTTATATTTGTGTTGTCGTTTCTCCTCTTGTACCTCAAAAATATATATTTTCCTCACGTTAAAGCAAACTTTGTTTTATTACTGTTCCATTGTTTCTAAACAAAGATGTTGATTGGGATACATTATTTTGTTGTCACCTACAATGTTTGGCGAAATTCTATACTAGGTCTTTTGGATCAATGAAGCTTAAATATTAAAAAGTATCGGTATCGGTATCGAATATCGCGATATTGGCCCTGTATTTACTTGGTATCGAATCGATACCAAAATTCTTGGTATCGCACAGCTCTAGCTGTAAGTGATCCTGGGCAAATCTTTCATACTACATGTAGCCACTCCGTCCACGTGGATGTGGATGAATCAAACGAATCATCATCACGAATCGATTCGTTTGGGCTAAATCCGATTCACCAAGTGAAATATTCGAAACAATTCCCCCTGTGAGTACTTCATTTTCCAGACTGTGGTTTTAAAGCACAAACACATAAAGACATGGTGAATAGTTCACAGTATTTATAGTGCAGGGGGGAAAGGAACACAGTCGTAGGCGTGTTGAGGGTGTGTTTGGTTGGGGGTGGGGAGGTACAGTTCAGAAGGTTGGAGTTCGGACTCCGACCACATACAGTTCGCCATGAAACTGCTCAGATACAGCCGCTATTCCTTTGAACTTTTTAAAACACATTTTACAAAACGAGAGCGACTGAAAAAGACTCAGTGCTGCAGGTAAGTCCTTAAAATACTCAACATATTAGTATTTTTTATTTGTAATTTATACGTTGTAATGCTTTGGCTGAAATACACACTGAATTACAAGGTTTCAAATATGAAAAACTTCCACATTTTAGTTACTGTATTAATAATAAATAAACAAATTAAAAAAAAACTTATTCAGTAACAACAATATGCTAACCCATCTCATCTGCTTTATTTTATACATCCAGTCACATACATATGTAGACACAGGCAGATACATCCACACACACAAATCCACACACACACACACACACACACATATTATATATATATATATATATATATATATATATATATATATATATATATATATATATATATATATATATAGGGCAATTTAGAGCTGCCAATTTACCTTGAATCCATGTGGACTGTGGGAGGACACACAGACACAGGGAGAACATTGAAAGCGAACCCAGATTGGGATTCGAACCTGGATCCCAAGCGGTGAGAGGGGCTACTACGCCACCGTGCCACCCCATCATATCTCTTATGATTAAATTAGTTTTACCTGATCTTACATTTATTTCATGTTCTATCCTTATTCTTTCTTAATCTTGCATTTATTTCATGTTCTGTCCTTATTCTTACATAATAATGTTTTGGTGCACAAATATAAATATTTTGGTCCTTCTAATGAAAACTTTTATGTTCAGAAATGCTCTGTTAGAACTGCCTTGCTCTGCTCAAAAGGATATTGCCAGAATCTTGAGGAGACTTAAAATTTTATAGGGGGGCTAATAATATCGTCCTCAACTGTATGTCCAAAGTAAGAAATGTAAATGCTTTTTGCCTTAACACCTGCAAAGCAGAAGAAAGAATAAGGTTAGCTGAGTATGCAAATAAATAAACTAGTTATCCTGGATTACCACTGGATTCCCACCCTTTGCAATATCCAAATATTTTTATATTTGCAATTATCCAAAATGGGTTAGTTCTGGTCCAATTTTATAATAGGCCAAAACACTGGCATACTTTCTGACTAACAAAAGTCATTACACTTTTAATCAAAATCAGTGAGTTCTTAAATCACTATTTTATTCTTTAAACTTAGGATTTGATTTTAAAAGCTAAAGGTATACCAATTCACAAGTCATTTCCATAACTATTCCTATTCCATACCTAATGTAACTGTGACATTTTATTATATGTAGACATGAGTTACCTGTGCACTATCAGATAACTTCTGCTCTGTCGTAGATGGCTTCATGTCGACAGTTCACCCTCAGTTACAGCTTTACCAAGCAGTTATTTGCAAGGCACCTCATCACCACAACTTCTGTCTCTGACTGTGGGTCAGAGTTTACAGAAATCTGTGAATAAATGGCCTGACCGAGAGGCCGTGGTCTTCCCTAGTGATGGTATCCGAAAAACATTCTCTCAGTTCCAGAAGGATGTAGGTTCACATCGCTTTCCTATTTCTTATTTAGTGTAGTTGCATAATAATGAACACATTTGACTAGATAAAACGTGGTTGTTTTAATACACTATAAAGTTTTTACCTAATGTATGATAATTTTGTGCTATTGTAACATTTTGCATTTATTAATTTAGCAAATGAATGGCAGATTTTAATGAATTGTATTTTTATGAGGTATTTAATATCAAGCTAAATATATTTTTACATGTATAAGCATCCTTGGGTACTTTGAAATATGCTATATAAATGAAACATATTATTATAATTATTGTATATTTTTAAGGTCTGTTCATTTAAGCATTACAAATTGGGCATCATTGGTATTGGTATATATCCTTTTAGGTGGACCAACTTGCTGCAGGTCTTCTTGCATTGGGTCTGAAAAGGGGTGACAGGCTGGGAGTGTGGGGACCAAACACATACGAATGGATCTTATTTCAGTTTGCTACGGCTAAGGCTGGAATCATTGTGGTAAGCATTTAAACTGAAGCTGGTGGTTAAATCTGTGTTTTACAGAAAACATTAACTAGTTCCTTCTGACTTTGAAGGTTCTGGTGGTGTTCTGTTTATTACTCATAATAGGGTAAAAAGGTGATACTTTGTAAGGGAGTCAGTACACGTGCTCACTAAACTTGAATATTAAATAAATATAAAATAAGGTTTAACAAATAAGGTTTCTAAATTTGTGTTAATGTTATACATCTATTTGCAGGTGTCTTTGAATCCAGCTTTTCAAGTTAAGGAGTTGGAATTTGTTCTTAGAAAGGTGTGAGAAAAATAATCGTATTCCTTTTAACCATATCTAAGGCATGCATATGGAAAATATTTATTTCCAAATGATCTTTTGAAACGCAGGTGCAGTGTAATGCAGTGGTGTGCCCAACTCAATTCAAAAGCCAGAGTTCTGCGACATGCTCAGGCAGATCTGCCCAGAACTGGACACTGCAGTTTTGCATAATATTAAGAGCTCCAGGTGAAGCAGCAATTTTAAGATAAACATGAAAGAACTGTTGTTTTTGAGAGAAAATTAGATATAATATATATTTTTTAATTATGTATGTGGCATCTCCTGTACATTTAACTGAAGGTCTTCTTACAAATGTTTAGAATGCCAGACCTGCGCTATGTGATTGTGACAGACAGCCAGCAGCCTGGAATGCTCCATGTGGATGAAGTGATGCAGGCTGCCGAGAGTGGACACCATCAGCAGCTGAACAGCTTACAGAGGATTCTGTGCTCTGAGGACCCCATTAACATTCAGTTCACATCAGTATGTCTTTAAGAAATTATTTAAAAAAATATATCTATCTATCTATCTATCTATCTATCTATCTATCTATCTATCTATCTATCTATCTATCTATCTGTCTATTAGATAATGCTAAAATATATGAAAATCAATTTCCATGACACTATTATATCATTAGTGATTTAAAGAGAAACATCTTTATTTTTTATCATGACACCATCAATTCTCAATCAATTAACCAATTAAAAAGATAGTGAGTTCATAAGGATATGTGTTATAATATGTACTGAGATGGACTGGAATTTAGATAGGAGAAAGAGAAATAATCATGTAAAATGTTTTCAGCCTGATAAGCATTAACAACTTTTGTTCTGAAGTCCTCAGTATTCTACATTCTTTGTGCCATAATCCACAAATGTTTTATGAAGATCAGAGATTGATAGATCCATTAAAAAAAAGAAATATGAGCTCCCATTTATACCTGCTTGTTCTTCCCTTGATAAAAAAAAAAACACGTGGCTCTAATTCTACCTTTACATTTTCTGCTAATCCTAATGATTTTATGTCCAATTTATGAAGAACGTTCAAATCATTCACAAACCTTTAAGCACCACTGTATACATTCAACACTAAGAACACTTTGCTATGTCTAAGTCACATGGCTTTCATCTTTTAAGAAACTAGATCTCCTGGTAAATATCAACTGAGACCCAGGGTGAGCTGGTTTCTTTGACAACAGCCCCTCCCTTCACACCTGAGCTCAGTGTTGACTGCTTTTCAGCCCTGTGCAACTACAGATTGTCTCACGGGGCTTAGAAACCTGAGAATATTGTTTTGCAGGTGTGATTACCAATCAAAGCTATTACTCTCATGCACAGAAAATATGTTTCTTAGAAATACAAATTGTGCATTATTAAAGTTGTAGCACTATAATTTGATCATTTTTGTACAAACTGTAAAAAAATGTCATTAATCAGAACAAAATATTGACTGAAATAACTGCAGTTTCAAAAGAACAGAAAATCAGAAACAAAGAGGTCTGGACTTTGATGTGCGCTTTGTAAAACATTTACCATTTTGCCTTGTGCTTGGAATCACTGTCCAGCTGCAAAGTGATTTCTTACAAGTTTGACTTTTTTAGTGAAACTAAAACTGAAATTATTTTTCTGTAAAAAAAAAAAAATTAAATAACACTTAACATTGGGTTTGTTATGGAGTGGTAAGTTTTAGATTTGTGCCATACATAGTATTACAAATTTTGGTCAGGACGAACAAATGGTCTTATTTTAGATTAAGACTGATGTATAATCTCACTGAGCAGCATTACTCTGATCTCAGCCAGTGAATGCAGTGGCTCTGTTTAAGTTATTGTAGACATCTCTTTTGCTTTTTTCCCTCTGAGATCCCCCTCCTGTTTTGAATGTTACAAGATAAATAGTCTTGTCTAGGCAGCGTGTCCGTGCTGTGATGGTGCTCCCACTGTGTCACTATAGATAAAGCAATTCACCCTATTAATTTAATTTGTTTTCAATGTGATGCATCTTTAAAACAGTTTTTAGAATGCTTTTGGATTTTGAAAGCTTTCCAAAAAATGGGTTTAGCCCAAAATTGTTTTTAAAATCGAAAGCTGAACCTACTAAAAGAGGTGCACTGTATGCACCCTCCTTTAAAAGCAACAGCTTTTATCTGTATTAAAATAGACCTATTTATATTTAGTGTTAATTACTGTATATGAAACAAAACGCAAATCATATTTCTTTACCTGTATTTTTATAATTTTTTATTAGGATCTTTGTTTTTACTCCTATTGTCTATTTCATCAGCTTATTTTGTAGTTTTACAATTACAATACTCAATCTTTTTTTTGCATACATTGCAAGTCCCCTTTATGCTGCGGGAGTCATGATCATTAAATAGCAGAATAAAGAAAATTAAATATGTGGAAACAGATGGTCCGTAAGTGTATTAATGGCCAGTGAGTGTATTAACCATGGCACCGGTTTAACTAAACATTGGCTGAAAATGATTCTTTTCTTACAAATGTCTTCCAACAAGAATCGCTGTAATTCATGACATGTTTTACATTATGTCTAATACACCACTTGAAAAGGTGTATATGCTAAACTAAGTACATTAAAGACAAGGTAGCTCCAAAGTATTTCACCTAATAAGCAGTAAAACAGTTCACTTTACACTTAAAATGAATGTGACTTGACGTTAGTTTATTATTGTATTTTACAGGGTACAACAGGGTCCCCAAAAGGAGTCACACTGTCTCATCACAATATTGTAAATAATGCTTATTTTATCGGACTGCGCATGGGTTACAACTGGAGGGTAAGATTTCCAGAAACATTTCTAACACCATATATGCACTTAATTAAACATGTATGTTCCTTGTACATTCCTAATAAAAGCCCAGATAACCGTTGCAGACTAAGTGAATAGTCTATTACCTTTTGCTTTAGGAAAATGTGCGAGTGTGTGTCCCTGTGCCTATGTACCACTGCTTTGGCTCCGTTTTGAGTGGTATGTGCATGGCTGTACATGGAATCACTTTGGTCTTTCCCTCAAATGCATACGATGGACGAGCTAACATGGAAGCAATTCATAAAGAGAAGTATTAACAGATTTACTGACAATATATGTGTAGAAAATGGCTGCAAAATATATTGTTTTATCATCGTTGTGCATGATGACAAAACCTGTAACAATGGGAATTCTAATGTCCTGTTTTAAATTTAACGACTAATCTAATTTGTTTTCAATACGGTTAGGTTCACACTAATCACTAATCATTTTAAATCAGATTTGATTTAATTTCTTGACTCATCCAATTATTGAGGTTAATTCCTGGCTTTAATAAATGGACTTTATTGACACTAAATATATTTGAACCTTCTGTGTGACAGATGCACAGTTATCTATGGTACACCTACAATGTACATTGACCTGCTGGCTCAAGCCGCCCTCAAGAGTTATGATTTGTCTTCACTGGAGATGGGTGAGAAGCTTAATCTCACTACAGTTATATTTAATATTGAATATTCTTTTAGTCAAATGAAGTTAAGCAGATGATATCTGAACCTTTAGGCATTATGGGTGGATCCTCATGTCCCCCTGAAATCATTCGAAGAGTAATTAAAGAGATGAAAATTAAAGAGTTAACGGTGGGTATTAACCCGTCTTGAAGGCTATCGTTTGTTTCTGAATTACTGTGCAATTGACAAGAATATTTATCCTTTTTATTGTCATTTTCAATTCACAGATGTCTTATGGGACTACAGAGAACAGCCCAATTACATTTTTTGGCTTCCCACAGGACAAGCTGGAGCAAAAGACTGACAGTGTTGGCTGCATTATGAATCACACAGAGGTTTGTCTGGAACAATATTCCAAGTTAATAACTATAACATTTTAAATAATGGTAATGGTCTGGTTGTTGTACCTCATGCCAGAAAGTCTATTCTCATTGCAGGTTTGTATTATTAGTTATACTAACATAAACTACATTTACATTTGGTCATTTAGCAGACGCTTTTATTCAAAGTGACTTACAAGTATGCCAACTTTTTTGGGGCTTCGCTTAAAGACCCAATGTGGTAATGTCAGTAGACCTGGGATTTGAACCCACAACCTTGAGATTCATAGCCCAACACCCCAACCCCTGAGCTACCACAGCCTTGTGTGTGATAGCTAAAAGTGAAGTAAATAGTTCATATTTTAGAATCCTACCTTACGAAAACATGCAGAGCTCTAAATCTACAGCCTGTCTGGCAGGCTAAGGTGGTAGATCCATCATCTGGAGAGACACTACCCCTGGGTCATCCAGGAGAGCTGCTCATTCGAGGATACTGTGTCATGTTGGGTTACTGGGATGAGCCTGACAAGACACGGGAGAGCATCTCTGAAGACGGCTGGTACAAAACAGGGTAAATAATTTAGTTTTCATGACTTCATGAGATCAGTATGTTTTATATTATGTAGCTCTCCTAAATAAATGGCATAAATAAATTTGTACTCATTCATTCATTCATTATCTCCCGCTTTATCCTCTATTAGGGTCGCGGTGGGGTTCCCCATGCCCATCCAGGGGAGAACGTCTCGGGCGCTGGGCAGATAGACCCAGGACAGGGTGCCAATCCATCGCTGGGCATAAAATTTGTACTTACTATGCTAAATTCCAAGGCCAAGCCATGTTCTTACCTGAAATACTCCCTGCTCTATTATTCTCACATAGTAAATTTGCCATCAGAACAATGAAAAAAGGTGAGTCACAAGCTTGTGATTCACCTTTTTAGTGGTCAGTATGATTCATCTTGGTGCATCAGTGTAAAATAGTGGTGTCACAGTGGCGCAGCATGTAGGGTTGTTGCCACTTCATGATTTTAATTCCTAGATTAAGGCATTTTTTCTGTAGACTTTTCATGTCCCTCTAATGAGTTTTAACTCAACAGTTTAAAGTCTGTGTATCTGCATAGACTGACACACTATGCTTTCATTGCTCTGCTTTTCTTCCCCTTTAAGAAAGCATTGGAAATGGCTACAGTACCACATGTAAATCCAATTAGGCTAAAGAGTGTAAAAGTCGATAAGACTAAATAATAAAATTATTTTAGTTATGATGATAAAAATTAGGGTGACACGGTGGCTTAGTGGTTAGCACGTTCGCCTCTCAGCACTAGGGATTCCCGGTTCGAATCCCAATCTGGGTGGAGTTTCTATGTTCTCCCTGTGTCCGCATGGGGTTCCTCAGGGTTCTCCCGTTTCATCACAGTCCAAAAACATGGATCAAGGTAAATTCAATGCTCCAAATTGCCCCACATAGTGTGTTGGTGTCCGAGTGTGTGCCCAGCGAGATTGGCGCCCTCTCCTGAGTGCATCTACCCAGTGCCCAAAGCATCCTCCACTGGATGGTCATGGGGACCCCCCCCGCGACTACAGTAGAAGATGAAGCAGAAGATGGATGGATGGATAGATAATAGATATTCATGTTAGCACATTTGGTATTTGACAGCATGATAAGAATTTATATTTATGACTAAATGTCCTGGGTGTAGCTGCCCAGCGCCCGAAGTGTTCTCCTCTTCTGGATGGGCATGGGGAACCCCCACCCGTCTGACCCTAGTAGAGAGGATTAAGCGTAAGATAATGAATGATTCATATTTTATTTGATTAGTGGGTTTCATCAACTTATATTTAAAATGAAATGTAAAATCTATTTGAATAAATCAATATTTGATATTTCACATAAAAGCAGTTGACATAAATTTAATGATAAATGATAAAAAAGGCTAGCAGGTCCAGACGGTTGTAAAACAAGTCAACCAAGTCATAATTACAGGCTACTATATACAATTCTAAATACTAGACTTTCTTTCTAATATCCATATCTCTCATTGCTCCTTCAATCTTTGCCCTTACGTTATCTAGTGATAGTAGGTTAATAAAGTGGTTTATTGTGTTTACTGTTCTAAGCACTTCTTTATATAATATTACCCAAATTCAAGTGGATAAAGCGGTTTAGTGTCAGGAAGGAATCATATGATATAAGCTTATGCAAGGTTGAGTATGCTTTATGTATGCTTTAATCTAAGAGGCCTGCTTATGACATTCACAATAAAGCCCACCAGCTCATGGTTTATTCATTCATTATCTCCTGCTTTATCCTCTATTAGGGTCACAGTGGGGTTCCCCATGCCCATCCAGGGGAGAACATTTCGGACGCTGGGCAGATACACCCAGGACAGGGCTCCAATCTATCGCTGGGCACACAGTCACTCACACAGACACGCACACACACTCTCTATGGGGCAATTTGGAGAACTCACTTGACTTGATCCATGTTTTTGGACTGTGGGAGGAAACCGGAGAAGCCGGAGGAAACCCACGCAGACACGGGAAGAACATGGAAACTCCACCCAGATGGCGATTCAAACCGGGAATCCCTAGTGCTGAGAGGCCACCGTGCCGCCCTTCTCATGGTTTATTCATTCATTCATTATCTTCCGCTTTATCCTCTATTAGGGTCGCGGTGGGGTTCCTCATGCCCATCCAGGGGAGAACGTCTCGGGCGCTGGGCAGACACACCCAGGACAGGGCGCCAATCCATTGCTGGGTACACACTCACTCACACAGAAACACTCTATATGGGGCGATTTAGAAAACTCAATTAACTTGATCCATGTTTTTGGACTGTGGGAGGAAACCGGAGAACCCGGAAGAAACCCACGCGGACATGGGGAGAACATGGAAACTCCACCCAGATGAAGATTCGAACTGGGAATCCCTAGCGCTGAGAGGCGAACGTGCTAACCACTAAGCCACCGTGCCGCCCCTCACTCGACTTGATCCATGTTTTTGGACTGTGAGAGGAAACCGGAGAACCCGGAGGAAACCCACGCAGACACGGGAAGAACATGGAAACTCCACCCAGATGGCGATTCAAACCGGGAACCCCTAGTGTTGAGAGGCAAACGTGCTAATCACTAAGCCACCGTGCCGCCCTTCTCATGGTTTAATCCTTAAAAAAAAAAAAAAAAGTACCTACAGAACTGAAACCAATATTAATATCATCTCCAGTGACATCGCCAGCCTGAAAAAGGACGGCTACTGTCGAATCGAGGGCCGGATAAAGGACATGATCAGCCGTGGAGGAGAAAAGGTCTTCCCTGCTGAGGTGGAACAGTTTCTCTACACACATCCCAAAGTAAAGGAGGTGCAGGTCTGTGATTATAGCTCAATCCTACCACAAGATGGCAGCACTGCAGCGGATATATGGGAAGTGGAGAGTGACATGGAATTTTAGGTCTTTTTGTATTCATGTGAAACATGCAGGTGGTCGGTGTGAGAGATGAGCGCTTGGGGGAGCAGGTTTGTGCCTGTATTAAAGTAGCAGATGGACAGAACTGCACAGAGGAGGACATTAAAGTATACTGCAAAGGACAGGTAACCGCAACGACCTCCGATTTCTCATACAAATCACTTAGAAACAAACGCTAACAATAAAACCCTGATGCATTCCAGATATCCTACTTTAAAATCCCACATTACGTGATGTTTGTCGATGCTTTTCCACTTACTGCATCAGGAAAGGTAAGAACTCAGTGCAAACTGTAGCGTCGTCTTAAAATGAACATCACATTTTCACAGCATTCTGATCAATCAATCAAAATGTTTTTAAGATCCAGAAGAATAATCTACGTGCAGAAATGGAGAGACGACTGGGACTGTGATGCAGATCAGACAATGCAGGAAGGACTCGCTTCCTTAGTTTTATACTTTATTGGCTGATCTTTTTTTTTTTTGTCATGATATATTTAAACATTGTACAATTATGTAAAATTCACTCTTAATCTCAAAACATGCCATAAACAATCTGAAATAAATTAAGAGCTGTTAGATCCAAATGTTGATATAAACAAACTTGTACTGCTCACACAAACCTATATACATGTAACAAAGAAAACGGTCAGTAATGTGCAATAAGTTAATATACTGTGTGAACACAAAATACTAGGGAGGCGAGAAAAAGTGCTCCGAATTTGGATGGTTTTCAAAGTGCTGGTACGAGTAAGCAACTGAAAAGAAGTCGGGGGCGGAAAAAAAATAAGATTCATACTCAAGGTCAAATTCTCCACTTTACGCAGCTGCTGACAATTCTAACCGTCATCTTTAAATGACAAACAAATTTACATAACCAAAGCTTTCAGAAAGAAAACAGTGTCTTCTCTGCCCCACACACCAATTACTATAATCCATTAAGCTTGCTGGACTGATGAAATACAGTCAGTATTGCTGTAAATAGAAGTGAACAGCGCATCCTTCATCATAGTGTTTCACTAGCTGCCCAACTCTACCATACAGAGAGGAGAATGCTTAGTGTCAGTACAGCAGACAGCTAAAGCAGCAGAAACGGCAGAGACAGACACCTGGAAATAATTTAAAGACCAGGGGAATTTTCTGTGTCAAATTAGAATGCCAAAGGAGTTTATTCAGAGTCTACCTAACCCTGCTCTCCGTGCAAACTGACTCAAATGATGTGTCTTGATAGCACACGTTGGATAAACCACACCACAGAATTCAAAGAGGTATATATTGTACTCATCACGTCTGCTCCTCAGTGTACAAAACCAGCCGAATACCCTTAAGTGTAACCTGAAACTGAATTCAAATAAACATCTGTGCAACATGTTTGATGGAACCAAAAAGAAGCAGTGGCCAGTTTAAGCCCCTTTGTCATATAGCTGGCTTCAAGTAAAAAAAAAGAAAAAAAAAAAGACTTGTTTCAAAAAGCCGGATGTGCTTTAGTCTGACATGCATCTGCCAGAGAAACACATCCCACTGCTGCCCATCATCACACAGCTTCCACATGTCCTTGTTGCTCATTTCCATACTGTCTAGTGCTTGGTGTAGAGGCAGCAGGTGGGTCTCACACACTGAGTGGGAGCATGCCAGGAGGGGACATGGTTCTCTGTGATGTCATGGCACTCAAGGCTGCGGGGTCCAGTCCATTCATATTCCTGCAGAGAAAGATCAATAACACCAAAATCAATACACTAAACAATGATTTCAGTACGAAGCAGGAATTGCAGGGAGACTTCAGCTACAATAAGTGAGATGTAGCTGAGCAAAGTACAGTAAGTACATTTTTCTGGAATCTGAGTGAGAACATTATGATATGGGGTTTTATCTTCTTTAGAGTTTGTTTTAATCACAGTTCAATACCTAGAACCTAAAGTGCAGTTAAGCTCTCAGAACTTTCGCTAATGTCTCAGACCTTTATTAGTTTGTTAGGGGACTAAAAAAAGTTTCATAAACATTCAAACACTCCTCTAACTTTGTTTCAACTATCAGCCAGTCTGGGCTCATTTAACGAGCTGCCCAGCAGGAAGTTTATCAGATTTGAGGACAATGGTAATGTATTTGACATGATAAACAGATCGCATTTAATGGAGGCCAAACACTGTCATCCACACAGTAAATGCATTGGAATTAAAAAGAAAAAAAAGGTGAATTTCTTAAAAAAAAATAATAATCCAATGTAAATATGTGTAATAAAAAGAGATGTTATAAAAAAAATAATCCAATGCACAGACATTGATCCAAGCATCTTTTGATAATATTCTACATGAAGGAAAAGAAGCTAGGGGCTTTGCTATTGTCTCTATAGTCCCATAATCTGAACATTATTGTGAATATGTGGACGTTATTTATGAAGTAGGTTAAAGCAGACCGGCCAGAAAATCTCACAAAACTAAAAGTCATAAGAAAAAAATGGCTTAAAATCTCGAATCTGGCCAAACTTTTGATTTTTAAATTGTAAGAGGTGGAAATCAAAATTGTATTTATTATTATTATTATTATTATTATTATTTAATCACAGTGACTCTTTTAGTTGATGTGCATGAACTTTTACATAACGTGTACACATGTGCATGTTAATTAATAACCCCTTCTGTACTGTAAAGTCCATTATTAAGGTAAATTTTTGTTTTATTATATAAAGCTACATAGTTTCCCAAATTTTCACTGTTCAAACAATAGAATGAATAACTCACGCTTTGTCGAAGTAAGTCGTGTGGATTGAATGAGAGAACTTTGTTGCATTGCTGTTAATCAGGTTGCCGTTTTCTGTACTGTAATTTTTCCGTGCTGCCTGATCCTTGGCAAAATTCCTGCAGGCAGCCAGTTTGGACTCTAGAGCCTGTGAATGTGGGGAGATGCACACAGTGATTTTCCCTGCTTGCTGTGAGGACACCTGTCCCCTGCATAACTGAGTGGCACAAGGCTTTATTTAAAGACTGTACAAGCTGCCACTTTTAATTCAGGAATTTCAGCAATTACCCCGACTTTCCGCAGCAAATCACCAACAATATTGAGGGCAGAGATTCTGGCAGACGGGGTGAGAGGAGAGCTTCCACATCCATTCGTCAATGCTATCATCAGACAAAAACACAAACAAAGTGACAATTAAATTCAACACTAAACATCCACTGAGTGCTGATTTTTAATAACTGAGAAGTAAAGCTTCACGTACCCTTTTGACTTATGAAAGGATGTTCTATGTTTTTTCCTACTGGTGTTGCTGGGAGGGACAGAGAAGCCTGAACAGCAGTGTCCATTTTGTCGGTATCCTGAGTTGGAGAGCTGGGTGCAGACATTCTGGTGGTATCTGAGGTCCGTTCTCTCACAGCCAGCTCTTGTCTTAGGTCTGTTTACATACAGCCAACAATAACAGCATATATTTTAACCAAATGAAGATTGTGAGGCGTGGTCAGTTGATTAGTAATAGTAGAATAATAAAACAAAAAGTTAAATACAGATGCAAAGACACCCGAACAGAAACAAACATAAAAAAAAATCATTTAACTTTAGATAAAATATTTATCATGCTTTAGAAAAGCAAAGAGGTTAAACACCTGTAATTAACATCAAACCAGCTATCCATATACTGTACACTGCAACTAGCACTTCATTACGGGAGTTACAGTGTTAGTGGCTAGTTCCTTCTTTTACGTTCAAGAAATCAAGGTGTAAAAATATTCTTCTGCTCTTTTTTTTTGTTTTTGCACACCAGTTTTAGAAACCAGTGAAGTCTGATTATGAATTACTGCAGCTTTGCTCATTTCAGGACACAGAATTTATTACTTACTAGATGTTTTCTTTTCAGTTTACTGCACTTTTCTCAGCTACAGAAGAGCTCAGCAATGGGGAAAAAATTCAATCAAGTTTTCCAACTTTAAAAAAAAAAACATACAAAATTCAAAATCCCTTTCTCCCTATTCTGATGGTTTATGGAAAGAATCTGCAACACTGCACTGCTGCTAAATGAATGGCTAATTCAGTATTTGCAGGAATAAATAAGTGTTTAGTTAGTGTATATTAAGGTTAATATATGGCTATACAAATTCTGTAGTCCATTAAAGGTACATTTCTTAGGATTAAAACTGTGTTGTTGGCAGAAATCAAATGTAACATAACTAGTAATGTTTTTATTCAGATGCCAATAAGCTGTAACTCTCATGTTTCCATTACATCTGAATGAGCCTTTTATTTTTACATAAGAGCATCCGGTTTATAGGGTTGTTTCAGTGGTTGTTGTCATCCAATGAGCTCCAATGACCTCACTACTACAAACATTCATTACATAAACATTGCTGCTTTAGTTGGCTGAATTGTTTATGAATAAAACGTACAATATTAACTTGACTAACTTTCTTTTGACTTACTTTTTTACTTTCTTAGCTGTACATTATACAATGACTAGTAAAAGTGCAGTATTAATTAACAGGTGAAAGGGGAAAAGAGGAATTACTGAGCAGCCTGAAGTACCTCTAGCTTCATCTTTTAATCTCTGCACAGACACCAGCAGAGACTCCTTCTCATCCAGCTCACTTTCCAGAAAGGCATTTCTCTCTATAGCTTGATTTAGTCTCTGCTCAAAGTCCTCCAGAGATGTGATGGTCGCCCTGTGAGAGTTAAATCAGACAATAATATACAGACATACAGAAAAATTTACAAGCACAGAAACAAAGGGAAAAATATACTCTGAAAGCATACCTCTTTGCTCTCTCCAGGTCATCATTTGCCTGCTCCAATTCTCTGACATATTTGTGCAGCTGCTCCTTAATGCAGCGTGTCTGTCCCAGGTCATCTTCCAGCATGGAGATCTGCTTATAGCTCTGTGCATACTGCTGCTCCAGTTTCTCCTGCACAGTACAGCCACATGAAGGAAAACATAATGCAGTGTGCTGTAAACAATCCGACGTGCAGCGAAAAGGGTTAATGGAAAACTACTGTGACTTGTTTTAACCAAGTTTATATACCATTTATTGAATTATAGAAACATGTATTATAGGCAAAGGCATGTCCCATTTCCTCTACGATACTCTTTTACTGCTCACCCCTGAGTGACAAGACATTGTGATATCAACATGACACAAGGTTTTTTTTTTTTTTTTTTTTTTTTTTTTTTTTTAAACCCAGGCACGACTGCAAACTGTGTTGTGACCTTTTTTAGTATTGATGAATTACAGTACAGAGTTATGGGAGTCAGAGTAGAGTCATGATAAAGTGATTCATTTTGCCTACTGTGCAAACACACAGAGGAATTTGTCCTCCACATTTAACCCATCCGTGCAGTGGAACACACACACACACACATATATACACACGCACTGGTGAAGTGAGCACACATGCCCGGAGCAGTGGGCAGCCTTGAATACGGCGCCTGGGGAGCAAATTGGGGTCAAGTGCCTTGCCCTAGGGCACTTCAGCCATGGTACTTGGTGGAACCGAGAATCAAATAGGGGACTTTCAGGTCACAAGGCTGGTTCCGTAACAAACTCATGACTGTAAGTTCTATATTGTATATTGTAATATCTGAGAATGATTTAAATAATTAGTTTATAATACATTTACTTGCATTTGACATGTGTAAATGTAAATAAAGGACAAATACACGTTCATTTGTTGTATGACCTTTTTTGGGGTATGTGAACTCTGATTTTTCCAGTTAACATTTGGAGGTTTACAATTCCACTCACTGGCCAGTTCATTATGTATGTTTTTAAGTCATTAATGTAAATGTAATGTCATTAAAATGTAATCAATAATGAAATATCAGTAACATAGAAAATGCAAAACGGTTTATGCACCACTGCAGATAAATTACTACCACATAAATTGTAGCCAAAAAGGTTTATTTATATATATATATATATATATATATATATATATATATATATATATATATATATATATATATATATATATATATATATATATAAATAATTCATTATATATAAATAAAATTCATCCAAATTTAAAATAATGAAAGAACATTGTGAGTAATTTGTTATAAAGTCTATTAAAATCATTCCTGCTATTTTACATCCATTCACATCCTCCTGTTGGGTTTTAACAGCCAGTTAGAGTGTACATGCATATCACCTCTTGATCTTTAAGGACATGCCTAATCGTGTCCTCCTAAGCTTAGAATGCATTCCCTTCAGAAACTTAACTTGAGTGGATATAAATGTAAGAGCTTAACACCACAAGTACCTTTAGTCCATCAACCTCGTTCTTTAACCGCTGATTTTCAACCTGCAGGTCTCTCATGCGGTGTTCTGCCTGGCCCAACTGGGCCTCCAGCTCAGCCTCCAGCTCACGGCTGCCCTCCTGGAATTCCTGGAGCTCCTCTTGGGCATCGTTAAAACTATGGAAATGAACACATTTGCTTAACACCCAGGAGAAACTGCTATAGCTCAGGCCATATGGGACATGTTTTCAGTTTTTTTTTTGCAATATGCACTTCACATAAAAAGGCGTATGTTGTTTTTTAATTAAATGAATTTACAGATATGAAAAAACAGCACACATGACTACAGATGAGACATATGATGGTCCACATAAAGACAAGTTTGCTCAAAACTGATGTTCATAATTTATTTTTTCCCAGCAAAAAGTGTCAACACTGTGTCCAAATGGAAAACAGCCTTTCTGTTCAGGTCATAGGTAAGAGATCAAAAGAGAGCTAAATGTGGATAAAAAGGGGAATTGTGTTTAGAAGCTAAGCATGAAATAAGCAGGCTGGCTGCATGTTGTTTATAGAATCTGCCTGGTGCCAAAAAGCCACATAAGAAGAGGAAGGGTGTGTGAAATGTGGCTCATTTCCCTGTTCTGGCCTTGATGCCTATACACGAGCTAAAAAAAATCTGGAGTCTACACATTCCTGCCATAGCAGAACTGAACAGTAAACTCCAACACAAACAAACCATATTTATGCAGTAACAGGAATTATATTAATATAAAAACCATTGCATGACAACCATAAGCATTAATAGTTCCCCTCCTTTTTCAGCAATGATTGTGATACTCATGATCAAAACAATTTTGGGATCAAAATAATTCCCCTGTTAACATGTTTGAAATCATCCTAAGAAAATTCATCATGAACATATGATATGACATACGACCTCATATTTTGCGTTAACAAAACATGTAAAGTACACCAACAGAGAGAACTGCTGTATAGCACTAAGAGTATGAGTTAAATTCATCTCGGTTATTTACAGTCGTGAATCAGAACAAACACTTAATTTACATTTCTAAATAGCTTTTAAATTTGAATAAAAACCAACCTTTTCTTATATTTCAAGGACAAACTTTTCCAGTACTCAATTTCCTCATCCTTTGAAGTGAACTTTGGCATCATCTCTGTGTCCATGGTAGTAAATGTCTGTGGAATGAAATAGAAGAGAGAAAAGTCACAAAAAGGTGCCTTGAATATTTTACCTTGGGTCTTTTGGAAACAAAGGAATCAGACTTAAAATACATAGCTGAAGGCAAGTCATTTAATAATAGGTTTTAGGAAAAAGCATCTCAGAGTAGCTGCTTATTTACAAAGAGAAAAATGCTACAGTAATTGAGAGGGTATTTTAAGGGCATTTTAACTTAGCTGCTTAAATCCATAGTAAATTACTGCATTTTTCCCCCTCTTGTATTAGTGTTAGAATGTGAGCACATTGTGATCCAAACAAAATAAATTTAAATAGATTTAATCTATTAATTCTATTATGAAATGGATTTATTTATTTGGTTTTTATAACACCACTTTACAAACTTTGGGTTTTATATATGGCATATTTGGGGTTTTCCAGTTCCATATTCTTTTCCTTAGTGTCTATTTACATTCTACATGTTTGCTTTATTTTTTTATTCTAGCCAGGAAGTTTAGAATTGTTTTTGTGCCTTCTTGGTTGACGGTTTCCATAATGGTTTCATGTATTTGCAGTTGTTGTCTCTCTTTGGTGTATTTGGGGCATTCGTTGCAGACGGCTGTTTACCTTTCTCTCCAATGTTTTGCTGAGACAGCTTGGCAGGGCTATTGGTCTATAGTTTTCTGGGTTTTGGTGATCTTTTTTTAACTATGACTTACAGGGATGAGGCTGGATTCTTTTCTTATGAGATTATTTCCTGGAAACCAAGGAAACAGAATATACACAGACTATCCTGCTTGGGGAGATGTTTGTAAGGAACCAGTGTGTTTGCAAAAAGCCAATTAGATGTTTAATCCACTAATACAGTAAATTAAAGCTAGCTAGATGATGCCTTAAAAGTGAAATCTCAATAATTAAACAGTGTTTAAATATATGAATGTAAACTTGAGTGGAACCTTTAATGGCTGTGGGGCAACTGGAGCTGCTAATCTCTTATCGAATCTGTACAATTTAGATAAACATTAAAAAGTCTGATTTAAATAAATCACTTGCATCAAAGATACAAAAGTTATAGAACATGTTTTTTAAATTTTTTATTAAATATCCGGTTTTGCATGTGATAACCAAATTTTCAGGCCTTCTGTTTTCTTTAAACAAAGCCAAACAGGAGCAAAAGGACTAAAACCAGAATTATAATCTAATTAACATTTAGCGCAAATCACAGTTACAGTATAAACTTTAAATTAGACTGAGTACAATTAACATGCGTGCATGTAGGTAATAATGTAACTTCACACATCTTAGTTAGCAAGGTGTAAAATTTTTCATGGCCAAACAAAAACAGTAATAAGAAGAATTATGTAAGATATGAGGAAATGTCAGGAAATGATAGCATGGCATTCTGTACAAGACAGAATGCAAATTCATTTCATTCATGCTGAGTGATTTTTTAAACTGAAAATGCAAAACGCCTGGGAAAAAAAAGAATACGATTTGCAAGCAGAGTTGTGGCTGCAGCTGCATCTACATGAACACCATAAGATCTGAGAACACAGGGTTTTTTTAGAAGTCAAACTGAAACAGGTTTACCAGCCATAAAATTAAAACTGCTTGCTTCTACACATCTGTTTCTCTAAATATAACATGGGGCAACCTTTACCCCATTCTTCAGTGGTCAGTACCTTAAGGTATTACCTTCTACTGATGGTGCGCTTGTATGAGTATATTAGAAAAAGCAAAGATGCTGAAATATTTAAAAAGCCAAAGTCACTACACTATAAACCAAAACGGACCTATCACCAGTGTACTATGGGCAGCATCCACACTGATGTATTAAACTGATGGATTAAAGGTTGGCCGAAACAAAATACACCTATTCCATGTCTATGTCCAAAAGAAAACAATAATAGTCACTGTTCAAATCTTCAACATCTCTCTAAATTCATGCAGTCCAGTGTTAAACATGAATATGCAGTAATGAATTATTTTGTCAATTAAGAGTTGAGCACACCCTTGTTTACCCAAGGTGATGCAGTAAGTTTATTGTACCCATGTTTTTGTATCCTGCTACTTACACCCATTGAGATAAAATGTAAATGTCTAGATTTTAACCCTGTCCCTGATGGCTAGTGCATATTTTAACATGCAAAGCTTTCTTATCTACAGCTTTTGCATAGCATGCAGCTAATGCATGTACATAAAAGAAGAGAGTTCTTAAACTTATGGATGATTGATTTATTACATTTTATATTATATATATATATTATATATATATATATATATATATATATATATATATATATATATATATATATATATATATCTCAAATATAGAAACTTTCAGAAAGTCTGTTCAACAAAGAAATGTTACCCATGGTGTACCACAAGGTTTTGTTTGTTTACTGTCCATTGTGCAATACAATAAGAAGAAACTAGAAGATGCCTCATCATTTCACTCAGTCCCAATTTGATGACTTAATACACGAGACAAATCAATGGCCTTTTGTGGCTCAAACCCCTGATGTTTTAGAATTAACAGTTTAATACCAGATTTACCCCTGCCCCACTGAGTGCTAGCAGAGATAGAGAACAAATCTTTTTTGTTTCTTTTTTTGGTGTGCTTTTACATCTAAGGTCCCAGAGATTTAGTGCTTCGAACCAACTGTAAAATTTAGTTAGCAAAGATTTGCATTAAAAAAAATTGGCACATTTATTAACAAAAATAAATAAATAAAAATAAATAAATAAATAAATATATATATAAAAAAAAGCAGAGCAAGGTCCTAACGTGGGCCTTACACTCTAAAAGTATACAATTAAAAGCAAGACCTGACCTGTAATAATGTAGTTTACAGGCAGCAAAGGAGGCAATCTACAATGCCATATAAAAAAGGTCCTACCAAGCAGGGGTAACCATATTGTTTTAATAGAACTAAAGGGAAGGTTTGCAGATGTTTACATTTGTGATAGCCAACTGCAACAGTGACGCTTTCTGGACTCGAGTCTGTGTGTTTATACAAACATGGCTGCTGGCTTATAAATATGAAAGGTCATCACATGTGTATTGTGCAATAAAGACTTTATCCAAGCATTAATACTAATAGCAGTATCCAAGTATTCCAAGCATTTTACTGCAAATTGTACTGTGTATTACACTGAATGTGATTAATACAGTGTCCTAATACTGTGCAGAACCCGTACCATTCTGACTCAAACTTACCCTACACGCAGTTATAGTTAATAGTTATTCTTAAAGATTTATCTCTTATTATCTTCCATTTAACCCTATACTAGGATATGGGTTGTGAGGGGGTTCCCCATGCCCATCCAAGGGAAAACGTTTTAGGTTCTGGGCAGATACACCCAGAAAAAGGTGCCGATCTATCACTGAGCACACACACACTATATAAAGGCAATTTATATAGAGCAATTTTTACATTGCTTTTAGACTGCTGGACGAAATCGCAGACACAGGAAGAACATGGAAACTGCACGCAGATCGGGATTCGAACAAGGATCAAACATGCTGAATCACAACTAAATTATGTTGAAAAATTAACAGTTACCAAATAAGGAATGCCTGTCAAATGTAAATGTCTTGCATAGACATTGTTGTAACTAATGTTGGTGGTAATAATTACTCATATCGGTACTCCGTATCAGCAAGTACCTAAATGTCCTTGTACTATCAGTGCACATTCCTACATAAAATAAAACAAGTACACA
The DNA here is from genome assembly GCA_019802505.1 of Corydoras sp. C115. NCBI lineage: Eukaryota > Metazoa > Chordata > Actinopteri > Siluriformes > Callichthyidae > Corydoras > Corydoras sp. C115. The sequence goes on along the minus strand of JAFMOC010000015.1, from coordinate 4,711,155 downwards.
TTATCATTTGTTATGACAAACGTAATGCTGATGTTAAAAAGGCTCGTCGCCAAGTTTAGTGGTGCATAGTGGTCTATCAGACAACATGCATCAGGAAGATCCAACATTAGTGTTATAGTAATTCATACTCCAATCATCTCCTGAAACTGATACTGTATGGAACATTATGTTATACGGAACACAGACATCTGATTACTACACAATCTATTGCTGTCCTATACTACTGATGCTACCCGGACCTTCCAGAAGTATAAGTCCCTCACAGAGCCTGAGTCCTCCTAAGGTTTCTTCCTAAAAAAAAAACCCAAAACAACATAAAGGAAGTTTTTCTTTGGGGGTTCAGGCTCATAACACTGTAAAGCTGCTTTGATACAATGTACTATTTAAAAAGCGCAACATAAATAAACTAGTTAAACTTGTTATAATACATTTGCATTGGGTCATTTAGCAGACGCTTTTATACAAAGCGACTTACAAATATCCCAACTTGGTTGCGGTCAGAGTATCCCCCAGAACAATGAGGGTTAAGGGTCTTGCTTAAGGACCCACAGTGGTAACTTCAGTGGATTTGGGATTTTAACCCACAATCTTTAGATTGATAGCCCAACATCCCAACCACTGAGCTACCACACCCTCATAGAGGTTAATAGGGGTCATGGAAACTCCACCCAGATTGGGATTGGACCCGGGAATCCCTAGCGCTGAGAAGCAAACATGGTAACCACTAAGCCACCGTGACACCCTAATATATATCCATCCATCCATTATCTTCTGCTTTATCCTCTATTAGGGGGGGGGGGTTCCCCATGCCCATCCAGGGGAGAACGTTTCGGGTGCTGGGCAGATAGACCCAGGACAGGACGCCAATCTATCACTGAGCACACACTCACTCACACAAACACACTGTACATGGGGCAATTTGGGGAATTCAATTGACTTGATCCATGTTTTTTGGACTGTGGGAGGAAACCGGAGAACCCAGAGGAAACCCACACGAGCACGGGGAGAACATGGAAACTCCACCCAGATTGGGATTGGACCCAGGAATCCCTAGCGCTGAGAAGCAAGACACCGTGCCACCCTAATATACATCATAACTAAAATAATTGTATATTTTAAAAATAATTTAAAGGCAGAGAAAGACATAATAATGTGTCAATCTAGGCAGATGTGTGACTTTAAACTGTTGAGTTAAACTGATGTGAGGGACATGGAAAGTCTACAGAGAAAATGCCTTAATCCAGAAACTCATGAAGTGGCAACAACCCTCCACGGGGACACAGACACAGGGAGAACCTGGAAACCCAAACAGATTGGGATTCGAACCTGAGAACGCGAACGTGCTAACAACTAAGCCACCGTGCCGCCCTTATAGTCGATTTATTAGAAGCTAATAGATTTAAGAAAATAAATCGTATCGACATTAGTTGACTCGAAAATTCGAGATCGTATCTAATGGTCATGAAGGCAAAACGATTTACACCTTTAAACTGTTAGAGTTGAGAACAAACGCCTGCCACAACCCGTGTGCTAAAACAAGCACAAACGGTGACGCTTCAGTTCGCCTACAAACTCGAACACAGGGACCATGACAGTCACCGTTAGCGGCCTACCGGCGTCAGAGTGATTAATACATGCAGACATTAATACAGAAACAGCGTTCAGGCTCCAACCCGAGCCTCCGTGAGCTCTCTCACGATCATCCCAGCGGGTCGGCGTTCCGCTTCAGGCCTCTTCATCCGCCGTTAAAGCGCTCGCGCAGCTAACCGGCTCAAACTAACCGCTTTCTTTTTTTTCTCGACGCTTTAAAATCAACCGACAAAAAGCGTAAAGCGTAAAGCCGACCCCACGGAGCTCCGTACCTTCTCATCGCCGGCGTGTCTCTCGGTTCAGTCCCGTGACTCTGCTCCACACTGACGAAACGCCAACGCGGCGCGCGAGCGCGTTCCTCCCGCAGGACACGTTTTCCGGGAAGATGACGTCACGACGTCACTGATGACTAACGCGCGTCAGACTGCATCACGATGATGAGCTTCATCTTCATCTTCATCTTCATCTTCATCTTCATTTATTACCTCTGACACAAATTATGAAGTCAGACGATTTAAAGGATTTTTACTGCGTAAAATAATAAATAAAAAAAGCATTGTGTAGAGGGTGGCTTAGTGGTTAGCACGTTCGCCTCTCAGCGCTAGGGATTCCCGGTTCGAATCCCCATCTGGGTGGAGTTTCCATGTTCTCCCCGTGTCTCCTGCGTGGGTTTCCTCCGGGTTCTCCGGTTTCCTCCCACAGTCCAAAAACATGGATCAAGTCAATTGAATTCTCCAAATTGCCCCATATAGAGTGTGTTTGTGTGAGTGAGTGTGTGCCCAGCGATGGATTGGCGCTCTGTCCTGGGTGTATCCGCCCAGCGCCCGAGACGTTCTCCCCTGGATGAGCATGGGGAACCCCACCGCGACCCTAATAGAGGAGAAAAGCAGGAGAAAATGAATGAATAAAATGGCCTTGTCCCAACTTTTTTGGGATTTGTTGATGCCATGAAATTTTGAAACAACATATTTTTCCCTGGCCAGCACGGTGGCTTAGTGGTTAGCACGTTCGCCTCTCAGTGCTAGGGATTCCCGGTTCGAATCCCCATCTGGGTGGAGTTTCCATGTTCTCCCCGTGTCTCCTGCGTGGGTTTCCTCCGGGTTCTCCGGTTTCCTCCCACAGTCCAAGAACATGGATCAAGTCAATTGAATTCTCAAAATTGCCCCATATAGAGTGTGTCTGTGTGAGTGAGTGTGTGCCCAGCGATGGATTGGCGCCCTGTCCTGGGTGTATCCGCCCAGCGCCCGAGACGTTCTCCCCTGGATGAGCATGGGGAACCCCACCGCGACCCTAAAAGAGGAGAAAAGCAGGAGAAAATGAATGAATAAAATGGCCTTGTCCCAACTTTTTTGGGATTTGTTGATGCCATGAAATTTTGAAACAACATATTTTTCCCTGGCCAGCACGGTGGCTTAGTGGTTAGCACGTTCGCCTCTCAGCGCTAGGGATTCCCGGTTCGAATCCCCATCTGGGTGGAGTTTCCATGTTCTCCCCGTGTCTGCGTGGGCTTCCTCCGGGTTCTCCGGTTTCCTCCCACAGTCCAAAAACATGGATCAAGTCAATTGAATTTTCAAAATTGCCCCATATAGAGTGTGTCTGTGTGAGTGAGTGAGTGAGTGTGTGCCCAGCGATGGATTGGCGCCCTGTCCTGGGTCTATTTGCCCTGCGCCCGAGGCGTTCTCCCCTGGATGGGCATGGGGAACCCCACCGCGACCCCAATAGAGGATAAAGCGGGAGATAATGACTGACTGACTGACTGAAATTAATAAATAAAAAAGCATTGTGTAGAGGGCGGCACGGTGGCTTAGTGGTTAGCACGTTCGCCTCTCAGGGATTCCCGGTTCGAATCCCAATCTGGGTGGAGTTTCCATGTTCTCCCCGTGTCCGCGTTGGTTTCCTCTGGGTTCTCCGGTTTCCTCCCACAGTCCAAAAACATGGATTAAGTTCAATTGAATTCTCCAAATTACCCCATATAGAGTGTGTCTGTGTGTGTGAGTGTGTGCCCAGCGATAGATTGGTGCCCTGTCCTGGGTCTATCTGCCCAGCGCTTGAAACGTTCTCCCCTGGATGGGCATGGGGAACCCCCCCACCGGGACCCCAGTAGAGGATAAAGTGGAAGATAATGGATGGATGGTTTATTACAACCATGTTATGATGGAAGTAATGCATTGTGTAGTTGCAAAATGTGCATCTAAAGATTAAAATAAATTGTTGTAGGTTTCATCCATCCATGTATTATCTTACACTTTATCATCTACTAGGGTCATTTACTCACTCACACTGACAAAAACACTCTATATGGGGCAATTTGGAGAGTTCAATTGACCTTGATCCATGTTTTTGGACTGTGGGAGGAAACCGGAAAACCCGGAAGAAACCCACGGGGAGAACATGGAAACTCCACCCAGATTGGGATTCCAACTGGGAATCCCTAGTGCTGAGAGGCGAACGTGCTAACCATTAAGCCACCATGCCGCCCTTAGTAGGCTTCATATTAAATATATTTTCAAGATAAACTACAGGGTAAATATAAATTTATATTAAAATGGATTACTAGTTCCTTTGTGTCTTTATTATTAATTAAATAATTATCCTCTACTAGGGTCGCAGGGGGGGGTTCCCCATGCCCATCCAGGGGAGAACATTTTTGGCGCTGGGCAGATACACCCAGGACAGGGCACTAATCTATCTCTGGTCATACTCTCAGACTATATGGGGTAATTTAGAGCATTCAGTTTACCTTGAATCCATGTTTTTGGACTGTGGGAAGAAACTCACATGGTCATAGGGAGAACATGGGATTGGGATTCGAACCTGGATCCCCAGAGCTGAAAGGGGAACATGCTAACCACTAAGCCAACATGGCTGCCTCTATTACGACTATTCTTAATAAGATTAACTGCATTAATTAAAAATAAAAAGCATGAGCTTTTACACTGTCTTGTGGGGAGATGCATAATCATTCTGAAAAGTACTTCATCTTTACCAAACATATTTTAGTGATGGAGTGGAACCTGTGTATTGATTGTTTAAGTTTAATTACCTCAGTGGAATTACCTTTACACATTCAAATGACTCCAAAACCAGGAGCTACATTGTAAATGACTTGCTGTTGTACATATTTACAAACATATGTATTTGCTACTGTTTGCACTACATTGTACATATAGAAAAACTGACTGCTGTCAGTTTATACTTGTACAATGAACAACTAAATTTGAATAGTCTATGTTTTAGTTGAAGTGGGGTGGGTGAGAAAGTGGCATAGTGGTTAGAACGTCCACCTCTATGCGCTGGGGATCCAGATTTGAATCCTTATCTGGGTCCAGTTTCCATCCACAGTCCAAAAATATGGATTCAGGTTTTACTGGCTGCTCTAATTTGCAACCCCTTATCCAAAACTTGCCACAGAAATGGATTGTGTAATGTAAATTGTACGGAATGTAAATTAAAAAGTGCATGGTCTGCAAAAATGTTTAGGTAGGTGGTACATAACGCCGACAAATCCACATTGATACCAGGACCAAAGGCTGTTCAAGTTTACATGTTCCCCTCATGTCTGGGTCAACCAAAAATATATTTTTCACAGCTCAAAGACAAAATCCAGATAAACTGTAGGTACTAAATTGCCTTTAGATGTCAGTATGCTTTTCTATCTGCCCTGTTTCTCTGCATTTTTGGGATTCTAGGACAAATTAGTTTTTTTTTTTTTTTTTAATATTATTGATTTTATTCTTCCTTTTGTTAATCTCTTTTTTTGTTGCTTTATTGCAAGGCCTAAAATTTCTATTGATGTAAGTGGAGGAGTTAAATGACTAATCAACCTGTGAACAATACAGTTAAAGTGGTAAAGGTAAGTAGCTGTGTAAATATTTTTCTTTCCTAAAACCAGAAAACTGTGTTTTTTTTTTAAGTCTCCTTTGTTTATTTCTATATATGCACAATTTTAATAAACATTTATGTACTTTTTTGCAGTTTACATATATGTAGAATTTTACAATACATGTATATGTGGTGTTGCGTAGTGTTTCTTATCATTAAATAATAGAATAAAGTGGACCAACACAGTATGTAGAAAAACATATGGACTAGAATTACACTGTGTCTATATGGGAAAATAAACAAATAAAATAGATACCGGTTGTAGAGCTAATGCAGCTAATTAAGTGGCTTGTGAGTTTATATTCAAAAATAAATAATTTCGATATATATTACATTTTCAGACAGTGACTTACAAATGTCCCAACTTGATGGATGGATTTAGAGTGCATTAGTTTGTCATGATACAGCACCTCTAAAGCAATGAGGTTTGAGGGCTTTCGCTTTCCGCTAAATTCTGTACTAGGGTTGGGGAAGGGGGATAAAAGTTCCACATGCCCATCCAGGGGATAAAGTTTTGAGCGCTGGACAGATAAACCCAAGACAGGGCATCAATCCATCGCTGGGCATACACACACACACACACACACACACACACACACACACACACACTAATCTCATTTCATCTTTCCTGATTGTGGGATGGTTCCCCATGCCCATCCAGGGGAGAACGTTTCGGGCGCTGGGCAGATACACCCAGGACAGGGAGCCAATCTATTGCTGGGCACACACTCACTCACACAAACACACTCTATATGGGGCAATTTGGAGAATTCAATTGACCTTGATCCATGTTTTTGGACTGTGGGAGGAAACCGGAGAACCCAGGGGAAACCCATGCGGACACGGGGAGAACATGCAAACTCCACCCAGATTGGGAACCACTAAGCCACCGTGCCGCCCTTGCCTATACACTAATATTCATTCATTCATTATCTTCCGCTTTATGCTATATTAGGGTCGCGGGGGGGTTCCCCATGCCCATCCAGGGGAGAACGTTTCGGGCGCTGGGCAGATACACCCAGGATAGGGCGCCAATCTGTCGCTGGGCACACACTCACTCACACAGACATGCACACAAACACACTCTACATGGGGTAATTTGGAGAACTCAATTGACTTGATCCATGTTTTTGGACTGTGGGAGGAAACCGGAGAACCCGGAGGAAACCTACGCGGACACGGGGAGAACATGGAAACTCCACCCAGATGAGGATTTGAACTGGGAATCCCTAGATACACTAATATACTTGACATATTCTTGTTTACCTGGCGGGCGGCACGGTGGCTTAGTGATTAGCACGTTTGCCTCTCAGCGCTAGTGATTCCCGGTTCGAATCCCCATCTGGGATAATTCTCAAAAATTGCCCCATATACTGTAGAGTGTGTTTGTGTGAATGAGTGTGTGCCCAGCGATGGATTGGCGCCCTGACCTGGGTCTATCTGCCCAGCGCCCGAGACGTTCTCCCCTGGATGGGCATGGGGAACCCCACCCGACCCTAATAGAGGATAAAGCGGAAGATAATGAATGAATGAATGAATATTCTTATTTACATGGCGGACGGCACGGTGGCTTAGTGGTTAGCACGTTCGCCTCTCAGTGGTTCGAATCCCCATCTGGGTGGAGTTTCCATGTTCTCCCCGTGACCCTGATATAGGATAAAGCGGAAGATAAAGGATGGATGGATGGATGTTTACCTGGCACATGAGAAAACAATTACAATTACAGTAGAATTTACAGTCGAAGAAACAAACAAAGCTCTAAATGAAGAAATAGTTGATAAGCCTGACGTTCCCATACAGTCTCTGGTGATATTAATTAATTAATTCATTCATTATCTCCCGCTTTATCCTCTATTAGGGTCGCGGTGGGGTTCCCCATGCCCATCCAGAGGAGAACTCTGGCGCTGGGCAGATACACCCAGATACACCCATCGCTGGGCACACACTCACTCACACAGACACACTCTATATGGGGCAATTTTGAGAATTCAATTGACTTGATGCATGTTTTTGGACTGTGGGAGGAAACCGGAGAACCCGGAGGAAGCCCACGCAGACACGGGGAGAACATGGAAACTCCACCCAGATGGGGATTCGAACCGGGAATCCCTAGCGCTGAGAGGCGAACGTGCTAACCACTAAGCCACCGTGCCGCCTGGTGATATTAAGCCCTGCCTAAATGAAACCCTGGACCACAGACTGAACCGCCTCTGCGTCAGTAGAACCTGATTATCACACACACACTCATGAGAACGTCGAGCTCAAGCGCAGATCCGAGCGTCGATACCGGTTTGTGAGTCTCATTAGTGGCTCGTCCTGTTCGACAGCATTCTCCAAAGCTAATAGTTCCGATACTGTAGTATCCAGTTGTTCTGAGGAGCTCGACGGACACAGGACACTTGTTCTGTGAAGAATTCCTGATGATGGATGAGAAAGCCGGCGACCCCGAGTGTCCGGTGTGTTACGAGAGTCTGAGCGACGCGTCCCGCACGCTGAGCTGCGGTCACGCCTTTTGTCACGACTGCCTGGTCCGGACGTTCGTGGGCTCCAGCCGCGACGTGTCCATCGCCAGGGGCATCATCATCTGCCCGCTGTGCAGATACGTCACGTTCGTCAGCAAACTCCGCGGCCTCGTGAGGGAGAAGGGGCAGCGCGAGAGAACCCTCCAGGTCCCGGTGACCGGTGCCCCGCAGAACCGTCGCGTCTGCCGCTACCTGAGATGGATCTCATCCAGACTGAGCCACCAGAGGCTGGTGTGTCCTAAAGACCCCTCCCTGCTGTTCATCATCACCGACTCCGGGCGCCCCATCGCCGACGAGGACATGGCTGATGCCGGGGGCAGCGGGGTGATTGTGGAGAACAGTGAGCGTCGCTGCACGCGTTGCTCTTTACACTGCCTCGTGTTTCTTTTGGTGCTTTTTACTCTTCTAGCTTTAATAGCTGCCACTATGCCCTGGGTTTTGCTGGCTTGATGTTACATCCATCCATCCATCCATCCATCCATGATCTTCTGCTTCAACTCTACTAGGGTTCCATATGTCCATTCAGGGAGAACGTTTCGGGCGCTGGGCAGATACACCCAGGACAGGGCGCCAATCTATCGCTGGGGATACTCACTCACACAGACACACACACTCTATATGGGGCAATTTGGAGAATTCAATTCACCTTGATCCATGTTTTTGGACTGTGGGAGGAAACCCACACGGACACGAGGAGAACATGGAAACTCCATCCAGATTCGGATTCGAACCGGGAATCTCTAGAGGTGAATGTGCAAAGCAATAAGCCACCGAGCTGCCTTTAATGTTACATAAAATGTTCCATTTTTTGCATTTGTACCATTTGTAGGGTATTAAGGATATTAAACGTGTGGGCAGCAAATCAGTAAGTTCACTGATCTAATATGGTGACTTTAATTTGCATCATGGATTAATGGAACGCTCGATGTCTTTTTACACTTATGTCGATTCACATCTGTGATCAGCAAAGACAACTTTCTTACTTCAAAGTTTACAACAAAGACACTTTTTCCACAAAGCCTACTCGTTTTAGAGTTATTTAACTTTATACACTTAATTTAGTTTTGTAACAATGTATAATTAAGAAACAAATGAGACATAGCTAAAATGTAATAAAGTAATGTAACGATAAACGATAAAGAATTCCCTGTGTCCGGACTGATAGCCCAAGCACCCTAACACTAAGCAACCAGAAGTGTTTTGAAATAATAATAATCATTTACTTTTTATTAGAATAAAAACCTGTTAGGAACAAGCACAAATAAAGTACCACTTTTCGTGTGATGATGTTGAAACTACCCAAAAACATCAAATTTTGCATTTTTCATTTTTTAAAAACATTTTTCTAGAGGCTTGTGACCAATACCATGCAGCATGTGCTAAATTGCTGTTGGAACCTCTATGTCACCAAATAATTAATGCAAGGCAGGATCAACTGAATAAGCAGGTGAGAAAGAGTAGATGAGTGTATCAAGCAACTCGTGGGGAGGAAAAACTGGATTAAGTTTCAGGTTGTTGTCAGGATTCTGAGACACCTGGTTTTTGACGTTTAAAACAAAGGTCTCAGAAATAAATTCTTTACAGTGGCGCAACTCAAAAACTAACCAAGCAGGAAAAAAGAAACATTGGCAAAGGTGATTCCTAGGGAATAAAACTGGTTCTGCATAGTTTCTGGTTTAAAATACATTTTCAATCATCTTTATAATAAGTCTACCTGTGTTTATGAGCACCAGAGGACACACCCTTGTTCTTCAAGCACTACTTGCCCCACAGGTTAGAAGTTGCCTTCTGATTTAACTGCAAAAGAATATATAGATTTTTGCTGCTAGGCAAAGATTAGTAATATTCCATATCCTCACAGAAATGTACAGACTTCACAATTATATGTTAAATATTTTTCTTAATGCATTTTTATAACAATAAATTAAAAAGCATTGTCATGTATAACTTTGTATTATTACTCTTATCTCATCACCCTTCGTTTAATTCTCTACTAGGGTTGCAAGGGGGGAACGTTTCTGACACTGTGCAGATATACCCAAGATAGTCACCAATTCTTCATTGGGCACACACTCACTCACAGAGACACAATATATAGGGGCAATTTAAAGCAGCCAATTTAACTTGAAGCCATGGTTTTGGACTGTGGGTGGAAACCAGGGAAAAGCATGCATGTTGCCCATTTAGTTTTTTTAATGAAATAATGAAATTTAATTTGCTGTGGAATTGTTTTGATTACCATAAACAATGTCAATGCATTTATTCTCATTTAGCGTTTTAGTATTTTTGGGTGCAATTTTGTGCACAGATGAAAAAAAAGCTCAAGTGTACAGGTTTAGTACATGTTTTTACACCTGGAATTAGAAACAAGTCACAAGTTATCATGTGTGTTTGGATCTCACTTGCTTTATTTTTATGCCAAGGTTGTAACAGTTCATATGAAAAAATTATTCCTCGTTCTCCATGAACCACTTTCAATTTGGGCATGGTGAATTTTGCCATTGTAGAAAGATGCCACTGACAAACTGCATATTCAGTACAATTAGATACATTTAGCTAACCTTTATTCCCACTTATTTTTTAGAAAATAGATTATAGTGTCAGTCTGTTAAACAGCCAAGAACAAATAGCAGTTTGGTCTGCTTAGCTGCTGATGCTCAGTTGCACCCTAGATCATAATATTCAAGTCAAATTTTGGCCAGAAAAAATATTTTCGCCAACTTATAGGTTTTACATGTAAAAGACAAATTAGTATGTTGTTTTTATTTAAGAGTTTTCAACACGATTACTGCCACCAAATGCAATAAATATATATTTTTTTTCTATATATTTCTAAATACTACCTTTTCAACCTATTCAAGTCTGTATATGAAATGATTGGAGTGCTTCAGGGATTTCCAATGCAAAGCAGCTGCAGATTTAATGTCAGCCTGAATGTTGTAAACCACGCCTCAGTTGGGCTCTGTGGAAAACATACTCTGAAGGATGATACTATGCCACCTAGATGACTGATATTACTAAATATTACTAAATACAACCAACATGCGTAGTAAAAGCTGGTGGAAAATGAAAAATTATGCTTGGCTGTTACTTGTTGGTAGTCAATATACCGTAAGTCCTACTTAAACATACAATGGCTTTATTTAGCTTTTGAATTTGGAAGACATTTGGTTACAATTGTACAATGAAAAGTCTGTTAAAATCTGCCAGGTTTAGTCAGGAAGGCATATGTTAGGTCAGTACAAGGCCTTGATCTCAGCCACATCTAAGATACACTATGTGGACAAGAGTTTTGGGACACAGACATTAATTCATTAAAACGCTTTTATCTAACATGACTTACAACTAGCCAACTAAATGGTTGGGATCAGAACACAGTGTTGGCCAAAGCATCCCTGGAATAATGCCTCAAGGACCCACATTGGTAAACTCAGTGAACATGGTATTTGAACCCATATCCTTCAGATTTATAGCCCACCACACTAACCACTGAACTTTTATGACATCCCATTCTAAGTCGGGCCTTTGCAGATAAAACTGTTTCAACTTTTAAGAAAGTCTGACTAAAAGACTGCTTTGTCTACTGTGGCATACTGAAATAGTAACCTTTATCCATCCTCGAACAATTTCCCTAAAATTAGAAGCATACAATTGTCCAAAAATATGAGTTGGTGTTTGATTTTGTACATGGTACTAAATAAAACATATGAATTCTTTGTTCATATTGTGCATTAGTCACAAATAAAATTATGTCTACCACAAATGTACCAAATGATCCGATTATTCATTAATTTATTTTTACTTCTTCGATGGCACAGCCATTCCAGGATCATGATCTTAAAACTTATTAATCTCAAATTAGCACGAGAATCAACTCCCAAATCTTAGTAATGCGCTGCAGAACGTTCTCCATAGTGCCTCTACTCTCGAACCAGATTTCAGACCAAACATAAAAACTGCAATGTTGCATAAGGAAGTCGAACAATGCCATAGAAAATGCATGCTGTAATTAGAGCTAAAGACTATGAGACTTTTATTAGGCAGGGCAGTGAATGAATGACCAAATTGACTTCACTAAGCTTATTCTAAAGCATTTGCTTTAAATCTAATTAACACATTCGCACACCTCTTTTCATAGAAGAACACTCAGACCAAAAGTATTAAAAATGTAGAGTTTAATATAGATATCTATTTCTGACATTCTGATTAGGATTGCGGTAGGCTTCACAGTACAGACTGTGTTTTTCCACTGATATGCTAAGCTGAGGGGAGAGGAAGGGAGGGGAGTGACAGACAGGCAAGTTTGTACATAAGTTATGAATGCAGTGGAGTGGCTGAATACCAATAGACATTGTGCACTTACATATAAATGTATTTTTTCAAACAGCTGTTCACACATAACCTACATAACCAGCATCCTCTCCAGTTTAATAATATCACAAATCAATGGTAAAAGAAAGTGACAGGAATCAGGGATTCATTAACAGTGCATGCAGTGATTTCATATCTATTATTTGCTCATAAATTGGATGTTAAAAGACAACCTTCTGAGCTCAGTGAACAGAACCATAAAAAAATGTTTATTTAAAACAAAAAATTCCAGTTCTGATTCTGCACTTACAATGAATGGCACACATTTCAGTGAGGGACAAATTGTATATACGTCCGTACACATCTGATTTTCACCATCAAGTTTTTTTTGTTGACAATGAAAGATGGGATATTTTTTGAGGATTTCAGCAGACAGTATTTTGGATTTAATGGTGTAAAATGACCAGATAACCTACAGCCCTGACAGATAGTAATCTGCTATTCCTAAGGTTTACGCTCGCTGCTTGCAATTCCATGAGTTGCACAATTGAACAGGGTCGAAAAAAATGAAGTATTTCCGCAACATGTAAAAAATAAATATGTAATAATAAAAAAAAGAAATAAAAAAAAGCTTTCACATGTATGTATCCCCTCCCTTATTCCAAAAACATTTACACAAGCGTTTAAAGTGACTGGCGACGGGAGCAGATAAAAAGTGTCGCCTAAGTAAAATTAACAAACCATGCGTCTATTGCAGCTGCTATAAGGTATGGACAAAGCCATTACCTGTTGCAGGTCATTGTAAAGGTTCAATCACATTCAATCACCACTCTGATTTCAATGCACACCTGGTTCTTCATAAAAACACAGACAAAAAAACAGTTACGCACAAAATTCGCCAGAAGTTTCAGGACATAAATATCAGATGTGAGGGCACTTGCAATTATCTTTGTATAATCACTAACAACTATTAAAAGAGTACTCTGTCACCAATAATTATCATAATAGAAGTAAGTGAGAATGCACACTGAGGCATACCATACAGTTTAGCAAAGAGGTCCGCTTGTCCCTGATTTACACTAACAATTAGTCAACGAAGAGCAAAGAATAAAAGCCGTGACCTACGAGATTCCTTCAAAGCCAGGCTCCTATTATGGGAATGAAACATGCCACCTATGACCATTTATTGAGGTTAACAACAGAATAAAGTGTAATTGCACTTTCATCGACACTATTTATGTTCTGCTTGCTTGTAAAAAGTTGAAACCTGACAAACTTTAGCATCATTTGGTTTGTGCAGCAGTATCCACGGGCTGGGCAGATAACATTGTAGCTAATCTGCTTGCACAGACTTGTTTTAGCCATATCTCAAGAGACTGAAGGCCGCAGGACTAAGATAAATCCTGGTATTTCAGAGTCTGCTCATGATAATGTCAGTCTGAAAATAACCCTGATGAGATGCTGATTTGTGAAATCTACATTTGATAGGGAAGCAGAAATGAGAAATCAAAGGCCTCTTGAGTGGCTGTTGCTATTTAGACACAGAAAAGGCAAAAGAACAACTTTGGTGACCAACAAAGGGACAGAATATATGGCTATGTGAAAGCACATGCTTTTATGGCACTCAGGTATTCCAGTGAAAGGGTGTGCCATTGGATAACCTGCCAGATTGAATCCTTTGGATGACCCAAGTAATTGTTCTTCGTAGTTGGGTAACGCTGGATGCTGATCACCTCTGATTTTGTTTTGTTTTACGATCATTGGAAACTGTGCTGTATTCCTTATCAGTATTATTTTTTAAAAACAAGGTTACGTTGAATGACTGGCCATGATTTCATTATAGTTTCCCATAAAAAGTGGAGTTGTGTAGTATTTCACTCTCAGTGTTGTTTCATTTTAAGGCTGTGCGAGACCTGCGACAGGTCAGATTGCGGCATGGGTTAAACTCTGCTATGACGTTGGACGTATCTGCATTCATATGATTACAGTAAGTGTTGATGGCTTACAAAAGTGCAAAAGCTCAACTAACTCCATGTTTATCTGGCAAAAAAGTCTTCAGGGACAAAATAATACGCAGTCTCCATAGAACGTTATCTCTATACAAGATAAATATGGCATGTCACACATTATGAATATATAATTCATATTAACCTTTACATTTGTCCTTTCATTAACACATATCTACAGGTCAGTATGTACAGGCTTTATATTTACACAGAAGTTAACCCTGCCACTTCACTTGGTCTGATAATGAAGTCTGGAATGGGAGGCACAAATTATGTCTTATTGGTCTGACCTCTCTTTACAGCAGCAGCCAATCTGCCTTACAGCTGGAAGTGTGTGCAATACTTGATCCTGTACCAGTTAAGTCCTATTGTTTTAGGGATGTGGGACAAAACATCAAATACGACTCCTTATTTCATCGATTAGTAGTGTATTACAGACCCTCCAGACAATGTTATAATGTGCTATGTGTTCTGTGCATGTTGACACATTCGATCAGAAATACTGTGATACTGTTTATGTTGAAGAAGTGTTGCGAGTACGTGTGTGCACACTGAGGAAGGATATATTTACAGACAAGAGACAGGACTACGGCAAGAGAGGCAAATTGCATGCTTTGTGTCAATCTGTCTACAAGAAATAAAACCCATCTACCTGTTACGACACTAAGGTGTGTGTGTGTGTGTGTGTGTGTGTGTGTGTATATATGTGTGTGTTTTGTGTGGTCATTCGATAGCCTTCAATGCCAAAAGTGGTTGCTTTGATCTGTATAGTAGGTTCCTTTGGAGTCAGCAAACACCCTCCTATGTATTGCAATTTAATTGCAGTTTCCAATAAAGCAGCAGAAACAAAAATCAAATTCAAAATGAATAAAATTGGGACATTTTCACAAAATAAATTGGCAACATTCTTATAGTCTGTCATTCCTTGTATCTGTTATGGCACAACTTGTGTACATGTCATCACACACCACATCTATTTACCAGTGAGAAGAAGAGGCAGTATTCTCAAAGTCAGAAATACGTGTAAGGGTACACAGCAGGCATGTGTGTTTGTGTCAGTGTTGGGAAGGGGAATCCGGCGCTAATGGCGAGGATGGGGTAGGTGTGTCAGATGAAGGCCCGGGTGTTCGAAGAACCTCAGCTAAAGGTGGGGGAGCTCGGCAGGGCTCGGGGGTTACAGCGTGGTGCTCTGGGACTCCTCCTCGGTCACGCTCTCCCCTCCTGGAGAGTCAGTCATGGCCAGGGAGCTCCGGCACGGCGCCCCCACCCTGAACTCATCCAGCAGACTGTCCAGATTGACATTGATGGAAGGGATTTCCAAACTGAAGAGATCTGTTAATAAGTGATAGGAATGGCCGCAAAAGTGAGACATGAGATGGCAATGAGCAGGACAACGAGACCATAACGGTCAGGTGAAACGGAAAGATGGTGGTGATGGTGATGAGGAATGACAAAGGAGAGAAGAAAGGAAAACAGCTTTAGTTTTTGGGATTTGAGGATAAGCCGGCACGGGTATCATGAGATTCGCTGAAAGACAAGGTCGGAAAGAAGGTTTGTTCCCCAACATTCTACACAGGGATTCTGTCATACTAAACGATTGTTGAAAAGAAGTCAAGAAAAAAGAATGCATATTTTTCTGTTGCTTTTTTTTTTTAAATCATTGAGTATGACATAATCTAATAACAACAGCTTATGTTCAGCAAACATCTGCCATTAAAACCATCATGTTTTAACACAAAGACAATGAGATGATGAGAAAAGCAAGGGAACTTGGCTTTAGGGAGCACTTGACTGAGGAGTCGCAATATGGCCTGGGTTCTGATTGTGATGACCTCCCCTGTGTGAGAATGAGATGGACATGTATGCGCCTGGGCAAAAAAAAGTCAGAGGACTAAATGGCAAAATATTAGGCTTTTAATGGTCCTAACAGCAAATCATCAGCCAGATAATCAGCAAGAATTATGTTAATAAATAAAGTAACTTAGTATGCAGCAGCCTTTTCATATAATTTCCTTATTGTTCAGGTGTCTGTTTAAACCTCATGGGGAAACTTGCAAATAATTAGATTGTGTTAGTCTAAATTCAATTTGAAGATCTTTATGATATGAATGCATACATGAAGTGCGTAAGTGAATTTCTCTGCTTCCAGTATCTTCTTACCAGTAGCATGAAGCAGTAACTAGCAAATAACAGATCTTTAGGAATCCATCCATTCATTACCTTTCACTTAATTCTATAGTAGGGTCATGGGAGAATGTTTTGGGCGCTGGGCAGATACACCCAGGATATGGGGCCAATTCATCTCTGGGCACACACCAATTTACCTTGAATCCATGTTTTTGAACTGTGGAAGGAAACAGGAGAACCCGGAGGAAACCCACGCGGACAAAGGGAGAACATGGGAACTCCACCCAGATTGGGATTTGAACCTGGATCCCCAGCGCTGAGAGGCGAACGCGCTAACCACCAAACCACTGTGCCGCCCATTTTGAGGAATGCATTTTGTAAATTTGAATTGTTAGTAGCTAACAATGTATCGTTATGGCTATTAAAAGCTTAATATTTTACAATTTAAAATTTGGTAAAGACTGGCAAAATTTCAGCTTCACTGCACAACAGGTGGGACACACCTAGCCCATGTGAAGAACAGCCACCAATGGGCTGTTTGGAAAGGGAATGGGCAGGGTAGGTTCTATAGATGTTACAATAGAATTCAGAAGCGACAACGCTGGTGCTCCATAAGCCGTGCACAGCCCAGTCCATGCATAGACTACACGGAGACAATGAGGCAGCGGTCACAAAGAGCGACAGAGAAGATCGAAGAGTCAGCAAGAAAGGGTAGGCTCGCAAGTATGAGAGAGTTGGCTGACAAGTGTAATGTACAGAGGACACAGGCTGCAGGAGATCCCAGACTCAGCCACAGCATCAGGCCAGACAGTGTGAGATGAGGCTATGACGTGGGGCGCAGCAGGTTTTCGGGCTTACCCTAAATGTCCCCCTCACAATTAGCCCACACTCAGTGCCTGGCCTCACACAGCTGCAAGGTGCATAATGATGACAGGGGACAAAAGAGTCATACATCAATCAGAGTGATCAGGAAAATGACTGACAGACACACTAAAGGCTTCAATGAGAGAACATACAATCAGTGCTCACACAGCTGACCACTATAGACCCATTCAAAGACCACAAGACTTACTAAGAAACAAAGTCCGCTACACTTGCAGTACAGTATAGGTCCCTGTAATCTAAAAATAATCCCTTCATATTTCTTGATTCAAGTGTTAGGTTTTGACTAATCAACAGCAAAATACTTCGCTTAAATAAAAAGGCACCTCATGCAAAGGTAAAAGTCCAAAATAAATATACAATAAAAATTTCACTTTTTAGGGAATCGGGCTCTTCATAGTCCATCGCCTGCATAAGACGGCGAGACAGACAGTTTGAGAGAGGGATGCTGTCCTCCCGCTGTTGCGGTTGTCAGCGAGACATGTTTACCTGTGGACATGCTCTCTCCAGGGGACAATCCATCCAACAGGCCCTGCTCCATTGGCTGGGGGGCACTGGAGGGGATGCTGGGCGGCTGTGGAGGGGGCAGGCTGGGTCTCTGCCGTGGTTTGGGGGTGGGCCGCGATTTGTTGAGGGTGCCAGTCAGAGATGGGGGAGAAGACAGAAGGGTGTGGGACGTACCCAAAGGGCCCTGCCCAGGAGAGGAGGCGGGTACATGTCCTGGGACACAGCCCAGGCCATACGGGGATGGGGTGCTTGGGGGAGTGGGGGACAGGCTGACCGGAGACGGCTGACCTGTGGACTGGTCGGACATCGCCCCTGACTGGCTGTACGGAACCTTGGGTGGCACGGGGGCCAGCTTCTTCGAGGCTGCTGGGATATGAAAGACAAAGAAAACAAGTATTAAAAAGGGTCTTTATTCTAACTCTTCTAAACATGTATAAACGTCACGTCAGCGTGACGGTGGCTGTTAGACTAGTTGTTTAAGTTATTTACTTTAACAAAAGTAAAGTCATCTAACATTTCCTATGAATAATGTTTTAAAAAAAGACCTTTGCGCAGGGTGTGGGGGCTGTGCTCGGCCGAGTGTGGCGACTGGCTGTTACATTGGTGGCCGATAGAGGGCGCGGGCGGTCCGGCCGCCTGAACAGCCTTATGACCGATTACAGGCGAGAGCTCCTTGCTTTTCAGATTGCTGAAGAAGAGACAAATATGTAATCTTATGGCAGTGACACATACCTACTACATCCTTCATGAGGAAGAGTGTAAGCTCCTCTGGCACTTGTATAGGTCCTCACTAAATTAGGGCATAAAAGTTACCAGTCTGATAATCCAGTTACAACATATTTCATTTTAAGGTTAAACTTGAGGCCCATATGAGAATGTGAGGAAAACCTAATTTTACACATTTAATTGTTATTTTCTTTAACTTGGAAGGGGTTATTAGATTGTAACACATTTTCAAAAGAAGGTAAACAAACTTAATTACCACCATGTACACAGAAACAAGAGAGAATCAAGCACACAAAACGATAACATTATATGAAACCGACAATTCAGTTGTTATAAATTTTAACAAAGGCAAAAGATCCAGAAAATATAATTAACTGTGCAAAAGAGCATACTGCTTAATATAAAATATAATATAACCATACATTTATTATAAATAATAATCATTAATAATAAGAGGCTAATTCTAACAAGCTGCATACATAATACATACATTCACTGAGCACTTTATTAAAAATATCTGTACAGCTATTGGTTTAAAGCAGATATCTAATCAGCCAATTATGTGGCAGCAGTGCAGTGCTAAAATCATGCAGATGTGAGCCAGCAGCTTTAGGTAATAACATATCAGCTGTTTATTAAATGCTGCGATTTTGTCTGCGGCATAATTGTTGGAGCCAGGAAGGCTGGTTTTTGTTTTTCTGTTATGATGCCGATATACGATGCCGAGTTTTACACACAACAGTCTTTGGAGTAATATTGTACGAAGTAATAAAGCACCAGAGTGCAGACACATCAAAGAGAAGGACTACTTATTATTAGTATAGTGTTCTTATTAAAGTGCTCGGTGAGCTTGTATGGCTAAAAAACAATCATATAAATAAATGGCACAGACAAAGGGATTGACAGAGGTCTGGGTGCTTGGGGAAAATGTTCGATGTACAGACACAAAACTAAAAAGTTCTATAGATGCCCAATTAGATGTCCATCATATATGTCTGTAATTGCAGCATGATGGCGCAGCAGTTAGCCCTTCCAACTCAAAACAAGACGGTCCAGGGTCAATTCCTGGGTAGGCTGCATGTTCTACTCATGACTCTCTGGACTTTCTATGGGGTCTCTGTCTTTCTTTCACACTCCAAAGATAGGTCACATTTGAACTAGAAATATAAACTGCTTTAGCAGGGGTTGTATATAGCAGTACGTATCATATACTACTGGTCCTAAACCAGCTTAAATAAATAGGTTGCATCAGAAATGGCATTCCATGTAATGTAATCCAATTTTATTGAATATATGTCTATAATTATTGATAAATTACCTTCACTCTACCTAATAATTGATAAATTACCAAGTGTGTGCAGTCCAAAAGAAAATTATTAAATTGCAATTTCACATCATTCTATGTGGTAGCTCAGTGGTTAGAGTGTTGGGCTATCAATCTGAAGGTTAGGGGTTCAAATCCCAGGTCCACTGAAGTTACCAATGTGGGTCCTTGAGCAAGGCCCTTAACCCTCATTGAGCAAGGGATGTTGTGATTAACCCTGTGTTCACCTTGTAAGTCGCTTTGGATAAAAGCATCTGCTAAATGACCAAATGTGTAATGTAATCTGAACTAAGAGTTATTTTTTTATCTGTTATGGTTTTAATTGGAATGTTATACATTTTGTATCCTATGTCTTTATTCTACTGTAATTCTTTTGTAAAGTGTACTTACACTGATACAGGGGCATCGCTTTGTACACTCCATTGAAAGCATTACTAAAGGGTAATATAATAAAGATATTCTTTTATATTTTTAACATCTTATATACATGATGGTACTATGGTGTTTCTGCTTCTCAAGGGTGTGGTAGTGCAGTGGTGTGGGGCTACCAATTTGAAGGTTGCTGAGTCCACTGAAGTAGCCAGAATGGAACCATGAACAAGGTTATCAACCCTCATTGCTCCAGGGATGCTGCATCATGGCTTTCCCTGTATTCTAATTTTAACTATCAGGTTGGAATACATGTAAGTCATTTTGCATTAAAGCATCTGCAGCATGACTTAATGTAATGTAATATAATACAACATCATTGCACTTAATTAACTATTTTTAGGAATTCTTAGATGGTAATGTAAGGACACTCAGGGTTTGATGTTACATTTTCATTGTGAAATCTATACACCTGCTGGCCATTTCCTCAGTTATAACTTGTTTTTTCATTGTCAGTGTTTTATAACTTGCATTGAACATATAGATGAGTGTTGTGGTTTTACAATAACAGACTGTTGTGTTGTGTGAGTCTCATTTATTGTTGATCTTTAACGATCAGTACCCCACCCCCATGGCTACAACAGATCAGAAACTATTCAGGTCATTTTAAGCACTGCATTGACACTGATATGCTGGTGGTCTTAGTGTGTGTTGCACTAGTCTGGATCAGACACAGCAGTGCTGCTGAATTTTTGCAAACACAGTATACACTATGTACAACCTCTGTGTGGTAGATTCAAAAGTGTTAAAAAATGAAGAAAATATTCAAGCAGCACTGATTTGTCAGATCCACAATAAGATACCAACTACTTTAGTGTCACTAAATCATAAACTACCCAAATACAAAACACCCAAACATGCTTTTTGGATGTCATCTGAAGGTCCTGATCATTACAACAGAGCAAGGGTGACTAAAATGTATGTAGAGAATCTATGCAAACTAAAGTTTGTGATTGTAAAAGTACTAAATGCATTTATGTGGTAAATGGAACATTATAAAGTGGACAATGTGTGCAGAAAGGAGATGTCTCTAATTAAATAACCAGTAAGTGCATAATTGGTGATTTACTCCAAGACTGTTTTTCCACTTTACACCACCAGGTGGGGAAAGTAATGTTCTAGTGCAGACCAATTACCCACCATCAACTGCACACAACACCAGCACACACACAGGTTTATGTGGAGGATTTGTCACCCTGACACCTCTACATATGTAACTGGTCTGGTATTACAGCTGTATGGAAAATGGCTGAGCAACTAAAACACTGCATCAGCATCATCTGAATGATTATTGATGAAAGGAAATGGCATAATAGATTGTTGATACAATCAGTATGGTTTATGGTAATATACGTCAGTAGGGGTCTAACACGGCTGACAATGGAAACTTTAGGATATGTACCAAATTCCACTGCATTGTTCTGTCAGCACAACCTTTTAAATATGGGGCATAATCAAGATATACTATATATATATATATATATATATATATATATATATATATATATATATATATATATATATATATATATATATATATATATATATGCATGGGAAACAAAACAGGTTTTTTTTATTTTGAATATGATGCCATTTTTGTATTGTTTTATCATAAAGAAAATGCACTATGCATTTTATATCAGTTTCATATTGATATCAATGAGCAAATTGAATCCATTTCACTACTTAGCTTCTCCTACTCAGCTGCCTTTTATTTTTAACCTCTCATAAAGCATCACTGTTGTACCATTTCTATAGCCAGAGCATCCATGGCAGCCAAATGCAACTTGCAATGTATACTATGAATAAATGTATATGGTACTCTATACCTAAGCAGGCTCATCTAAGACATTATTTTGTTTCTGATCTGTGGCAGGATCCACTTTCTCTAAAAGCCAGTAACATCCTCAGTTGCTAGGCAACCCCCACGAGAGGCTCCCCTGGACAACGAGAATGTTACAGAATCTGAGGTATGGTGCTAAAAGGGCACTACAAGCATAAGAACAGAAACAAAAAAATATAAAAAGAGGCTTTAAAAAAGGAGAGTGCCACTGTGGGGTAGACGTCCACTGTATGTAGCCAAGGTCTGGTGGGTAGGCATAGATAGGCGGTAGTTACCTAGGCAGCCTGGGGGGTCCTCGCTCGCGGGCACATGGACAGGCAGCCCACGGAGGGGGGCCGGATGGGGGGAGGTTAGGGGGGTTTCCGAGTGCCACCTCGTTGCGGGTCAAAACAAGTGGCGTTTTAATGTAGAGGGGGGATGTGTTCACATCTGGTGGCTCACATGCTGGGCCGTGTTTAGGAAAGTGCAGGCAGCTGGGCTTGGGGTTGGAGTTGATGTCGAGGGAGGAAGAGGAGGAAGAGGAGGATGAGGAGGATGCGGGTGCCTGGGGCTGGGGGGGACCATAGCCAGACCAGCGCATCTGGGTGGGTGGTGAGTCAGGGGGCTGTGACTCGGGACCTGGGGCCACTGGCCGTGCACACTGAAGGGGTTTAGGGTAGAAGTGTTGAGGGACATGGGAGGAGGTGGTGGAGGAAGGAGAGGAAGAAGGGTAAGGAGGGGGCGGCCGCTCCTCCCCGTGGGGCACAAGGGCATGAGAGGGGTCCGGCCGGTGAGGCGACACCTCGTTGGAGCTGCAGATATTAAAAAAATAAAGAGCAGACAGAAAAAGAGCTCTTGTAACTGCACACACACACACACGGATGACAGCACTAGACGAAAGTGGATTTTTTTTTATTTAATGTTTTAGCTGCAGCACTGACTACTGTGCTCTCTATAACAAGAGAACAAGTCTACTCTCAAACACAAGTAAGTGTGTAAAAACAGAAGGCAAAAAAAAAAAAATAAATAAAAAATCACTGCATCAAGCTGTGATGAGAATTCAGTCGGTTTAAGCACGGGACGATAGCAAAGAAGCGAAGCACACAGGAAGCCTGCTAAGAAGCCAAAACAAAGAATTAAAAAGGAAGGAGGCTCAGTGTGAGCATTCAGATTCCACTGCACAAATCCTGCATTAAAACAAACGTTCTCTGAGAACGACCTTGTGTCTGCGCACTGCACCAAGTCCAGGACCAATTTTTCCATTTAAACAGTCATGTTCAATTCTGGACATCACACTGAATAATTCAGAAATACTGACTTTTTTCTCCGCCCATATTTTTTTTTTTTTCCGAGCTGAAGTCAGCACTGAAACAATGCTTGAGTATCTGGGTGTAGCTCCTAAATCCTGGGCAGCTGAACACAGACACAAAACCCTTTCAAAGCCTGAAAGAGTCAGAAAAGGAAAGGCGCAAGCCAGCCACACCTACAGCCCAGGGGGCAATATGTTAGCCACAGAATGAAAGTGACATTCAGTGACAGCACGAATGAGAAAGCATAGTGGGTTAAAAGAAGTCCCTGAATCAATCAGGAGTCAGAAAATGAAATGTGTTAAGCCACACATGAGATCTACACAAATAATGCACTTTACTAACTAATATAAAGTAACATTTCTGACAAAATGAAGACATTTCTTTAATAATAGTGAGAATATATATATATATATATATATATATATATATATATATATATATATATATATATATATATATATATATATATACACACACACACACAAATAGATGGATAGATGAAAGAAAGTGTAAAAGAGACAAGAGCAAACTGTTAATGCTGTTAGTAAGTGATGGTTAACAGAGCTGTGGGGATGAGTGAGGGGGTTCGTAGGGAGTACTTTACAGATAATAAAGATGCACCAACTTACCTGGCTCTGTCTGTTGGGGGAGGGGTAAGAGTGGGGGAAGTGTTCAGCTCCCCGGTCTGTTCAGAGATCAGTATGTCAGCAGGTGACCCAGGAGGCTGAGCACTGGGGGGAGTGGATGAGGCTTTCCGTGCCAAAGTGCCAGCACCTTTTCCCTTCACCCAGGATGTATCCATCACTCTGACTCCCATGCTGCCCCACACAAGAAGAAAACACAATCAGCTGCGCATTGAGGACTACAAGCACTAGCCCACGATGTTACTCACATGACTTCCATTCTGACATACACTATATGGGCAAAAGTATTGGAACTACACATTACATGTACAAGAATATTAATGGAAGTTCTTCTGAAGCTATAAGAATTTTTATATCCCCCTTCCAGCTAGAACTGAATACATTATTGATTTTTGTGTCTCCCTATTTATAAAAACGTTGGGTTAGACACTAATGTTAGACAACAGAGGGGGGGCTCCATTATAATTTATAAACATGTTTGATGGGCCTGACGTTAGGGCTCTGTGTGGGCCAGTCAAGTCAAACTCAATCAAACACATCTTTATGAACTCTGCTTTACACACTAGGATACAGTCATGCAGGAATATAAATAACCTTCCTCAAACTGTTTCCATGAACTTGGAAGCATACTCCTAATATATTGATTATTGAAGCAGTTGAGAGGTGTGTCCCAATACTTTTTTTCTATTTAGTGTACATAAACAGAGTGACTGAGTTCCATAGTCAAAGAGTTAAGGAAAACAAGCAACAATACCTTTGTATTTTCCTAATGCTGCAGTGACAGGGCAGAAGAATGAAAGTGAGATGTCAGGTTGTAAGAGCTTGAGTCACATTGATTTTTTGGTAGGCATGTTCTGGTATCAATAAAATAACTTCACTTTTAAAATAACAGAACAAAGTACTTTGGCAAAGTACTTTTAAACTGAGAGCATACAACCCCGGCGACATGTACACAATATGACCTTATTTGTAATAAATATATGATGATACAACAATATTTGCTAGGTTCTCATCATCTCAGTAGAGAGCTAAACCATAAGATAACAGCTTCTCCAGCATAATTATAAAGAATTTCTAAATGTGAAAAATCTGTGATGGCCAATTCCATCCATCCATTCATTATCTTCTGCTTTATCCTCTACTAGGGTCGCGGGGGGGTTGCCCATGCCCATACCCATCCAGGGGAGAATGTTTCGGGCGCTGGGCAGATACACCCAGGACTATCGCTGGGCACACACTCACTCACCCAAACACACTCTATATGGGGTAATTTGGAGAATTAAATTCACCTTGATCCATGTTTTTGGACTGTGGGAGGAAACCGGAGAACCTGGTGAAAACCCACACGGACACGGGGAGAACATGGAAACTCCACCCAAATTGAGAATTCTATTTACAGGATTCTGTTAGGGTTAGTGGTCCTTTATCTGCCACTTACTAAAGATTAATCTACAGTTGCAAATGTAAAGTTACAACAAGAAAAGTATAAAACTATGAAACTAAACTAACTAAAATATGTATATAGACAGTATATAGTATATGAAGGTAGATTTTTTTTATTTAATACCCTACATTTCATTTTCAGACATTCAGAAGTTACCAAACTCCACTTTTTAAATTTGATGTTTGTTCCATGTGTGTAGAAGTTTTAATAGAGCTAAAGTAGAAGCTCCAGTCAGAATAGCCAGTCAGAATAGCCAAATCAAATTGGGTGGGACAGTTTTGCCTGATCCATCAAACAGATCAGATCTGGCTTACCTATACCATCAACTTTTCAGGCATCCAAATTTAAAAAGATTCATGTAAAAAATATGTTTATAAAAACATGTTTATCAGAATGTAATGTGTAGTTGGTAAATACATTGCGCATGCAAAGGTTGAATATCCAGAAAGGTGATTGAAAGTAAAAAAAAATGGAAGTAAAGAGGTTAATTTAGGGTTCCGTGTAAACAAGTCACATTCTTTCACCGTTAGCATGTTGAATTCAGACTTTGTACTCCCAAAACAGCTGGTATATTCCCTGCCATGTGGCTATTAAGTCTCATCAAATTATTTTAGCTCCTACCCCTTAGTCTTACTGACAGATATTTAGACATATATCATATTTTTAACCCGTTGTCTATACCATTTTAACCATCTTGGTGACTTAAAGATTTTCAATCTTCTCAGAATACTGCAGCTGTGGCCAATATTACATGACTGTTCCAGCCAGTGCCTCCACATGCGGTAGTTTTCCACCTGTCAACGCACTGCAGAATGAGGGGGACTGAGCTTCCTATCCTTCATCAGCAGTGAATATAAAAAAAAAATCAAGCTCTCACCTTCCAGCTCACACCAAGCACGTTGCTATAGAGACTGCATCGACCCAGAGATTGGCGCTAAACAAATGTAAGTTGTGGGAGTTTGTAGTCTCAGGCTCTAAGATCCTACCATGGCTAAGCTCCAAATCACTACAAAACCAAGTAAGAAAATATTTATAGATAACCTGGTCTATATAAGTAGTTACAAATATAAACTCAAGTTTTCCCCTTAACCTCTAGTTTCGAGTATTGCAGGGCTCAGCCTGTAATGAGCTACTGGCACACTTCTAGTTGAGAGCATCATTGGCTGAACAGAGACATCAGAGATGCAGAGAGACATTGGAGATGAGAGAAGGAGTGTGTGGGAGTTGCACAGAGGGAGGGAGAACAGCTTGCATAAAAAAAAACACCATACCCATCTTTTTTGTAGAATTCCAGCATCATGTTGTCTGTGGCAACACTGAGAGGGCGTCGACTCTGATCATGTTGCTGCTTGCGATCGGATTGGTCCATGTCTGGCGAGGGCATGGAACTGTAGTTGGAGTTGTGGTTAGTGTGGATGGGACTGCCATAGCTGCCTGTCAGGTTGAACTCAATATCTAAGAATAGCGGATGAAAACCAGTTCAAATCTCTCAGGAGTGTGATTATGTGTGTGTGTGTGTGTGAGAGAGAGAGAGAGTGTGAGTGAGAATGAGAGAGAGTGCGAGAGAGACACTCAACACATTAAGAGGGAAAGAGTGGGAGAGAAACAGATTGTGGATCGTTCTCACCTCCTGGGAAGAACCAGTCAGCATGCTGAATTATGGGTTCAATGATACCAACGATTTGCAGGGACACAGTGGTCATCATTTCAGTCATGTTGCTAAGTACAGCACAAGATTCACTTAATTAAAATCACATCTACATCTACACTCATCTCCATCCGGAACATTCATTACATTATATACTGTATATATAATACAACCTGTTTTTTTCTAATGCAATACCAAACCATGATATTTTATTTGTTTCTACAGTATAAAAACATAAGGTCTGACACTCACGCTTCAGAATGTGACCAGAGAAGATTGGGTCCCAAAACTATTGCAATATTACCAGGCGTCATTTTGTTGGCATCCTGGTACTCAGTAAGCTTGGATAGGAATTTAATCAGGTACCTGCACAGCACAGAAGGTAAATAAAAAAAAACAAATAAAAAGAAAGACGTATTAATAAAGCCTTTTCTTGCTTGCAACCCTCTTTATTTATGATTTTGATACCCTAGCAATATTGCAGTGGCTGCACTAGACTGGAAGTTTTATCTATACAGCAGAGTGTATGAATAAACTGGGATTGAACATTTTCTTTTCTCTTCGCCAGTGTTTAAACAATAATGATAATTATATAACACATTTTTACACAATATATTACACATTAGATCATGTCGTAAGTTGACTCAGATACATTATTAAGTCAAATGACATGTAATCATTGTGCTAGCCATTTTAATAACATTGTCGCTAACTTTTACCAAATACACAATCTTATTCTCTTTTCCTCAGTAATTACTGCATCAATAGAGGATGATTACAAAACAGCCATTCAAATGAAAGAACATGTCATTTCCAGTTGTGATTAAAGATTTCAGGGCTTGTGTGCATTTTTCAAATATGCAGTGATAGAAAATCATTATATCATGTACCCAAAAAAATGCAAAATACAGTATATTCCAATAGCTTTAATAACCCACATTAAAGGTAACCAAGTAAGAAGATTCACTGACCTGAAATTGTTTAAATTGACTGTTGGAAGTTTCTCACAGGCAGCCAGCAGGGACTGAAGCCTCTTGTCCATATCTTGAATACTGGAGTGTAAAATATGTTTTGATGAAGGAAGACCTGATCTATGACAGTCTATGACAAGCAAGGACTAAAAGCGTTAAATCCGATTCTAAATTTGTATGCAGAATCTTTGATGCCCCACTTAAATGATGTTTTGTTGATTTTTGATGTGTCAAAATTTGAACACCGTTTTTTTTCTCACTCATTTTGTTGAATTTAACTTAAACCTCAAGCATTAACTGTGTGATTAGTTCAAGTCAGCACAGGTTTTCCAAGAAATTTTCAAAACATGTTAAATTATGTAAATACATCCATCCATCCATCCATTATCTTCCGCTTTATCCTCTATTAGGGTCGTGGGGGTGTTCCCTATGCCCATCCAGGGGAGAACGTCTCGGGGGCTGGGCAGATACACCCAGGACAGTGTGCCAATCTATCGCTGGGCACACACTCACTCACTCACACAAACACACTTTATATGGGGCAATATGGAGAATTCAATTGACTTGGTCCATGTTTTCGGACTGTGGGAGGAAACCGGAGAACCTGGAGGAAACCCACGCGGACACGGGGAGAACATGGAACCTCCACCCAGATTGGGATTCGAACTAGGAATCCTTAGCGCTGAGAGGTGAACGTGCTAACCACTAAGCCACTGTGCCCCTATGTAAATACATAATAAATTTAAAATTTTAGATTAAAGATGAAATTATTTTAATGACATTATTAAAATTAACAAACTATTAAACTCATGAAGCATGCCAAAAATCTACCAGACAACTGTAAAACACAATATAAAAAAAAAAATCTAGGGATACACACTTACCAGACACTTTATTAAGTACATTATTATGTGTTGCGCTGACACAACCGAATCAGACACAGCAGTGCTGCTGAAATTTTCTACCACCACAGTGTCACTGCTAAACTGAGAAAAAAGTCCACCAACCAAAAAGAATCAATTAGGCAAGCATCCTTTGAGCACGGACGAAAGAATAAAGGATGACTAACACAAACTGTAGTACAAAAAAAAGAACTGTTGTTTGCCTCACTTATTTCTACATGTTGGAGAAATAAGGTGGATGTGTGGACATATTGTTTAAAAACTGCTGCAACGCTGGATCTGATCCATTTGTACAGTACAACACAAAAGTACACACCATCACCGTGTTAAGGGTCATTGCATGCTTTAAAAACTGCACGCCATTAGGTGTAGTTCTGACTTTCTATGCTATAGCACCTTGCGCGGTAAATATTATCAAAGAGTCAGTGGGGTTTCAGTGCTCCCCACTGAAAAAAAAGATTTAAAATACATTTTGCAGTGCTGTCGTAATATGTGGTGGATATTGCCTGAGGGTAAACAGCGGAACTAGAGAGTTGGTGTTTTTACACTTACTTTGAAGCCTGTATCCAGTCATCATAAAGTTGAGAGGTCATTATAGGTTCAGGAAGTTCACGGAGATATGACTTCAGGGCTCCTGAAACAGGGAGTGAAGACAGTACAACAGTGAATAAAAGAGACAGACAAATAAAAAGAAGAAACAAGATATAGATGAATACTACAGTTGTCAGTATGATTTAAGTGCTATTGGGCTTTATCCACCACACTGACCAACAGGGAGTCACACCAAAATCTATACAGTTGATTTGGTAATTAGTAAAATGCAACAAAACATGTCACACAGAAAGACAAAGTTTCACTCATTAGTTAAAACAATTCATACATTTTTGTTTCATACTAGCTTAGGCTTTGACAAGGAATTGCCCAAATTAGTTCCATCCATCCATTATCTTCTGCTTTATCCTTTATTAGGGTCGCGGGGGGGTTCCCCATGCCCATCCAGGGGAGAACGTCTAGGGCGCTGGGCAGATACACCCAGGACAGGGCGCCAATGTATCGCTGGGCACACACTCACTCACATAGACACACTATATAAGGGGCAATTTGGAGAACTCAATTGATTTGATCCATATTTTTGGACTGTGGGAGGAAACCGGAGAACCCGGAGGAAACCCACATGGACACGGGGGAACATGGAAACTCCACTCAGATTGGGATTCGAACCTAGCGCTAAGAGGCGAACGTGCTAACCACTAAGCCACCGTGCCGCCCTCCAAATTAGTTTAGTTATTATAATTCTTTATTCTAAAATCTTTATAAAATAGCCACATTAGTAGGCTGTTATGCAAGATTGTCAGATGAGGATGTGTTTCTTTCATCTTTTTTAAAGAATGGAACATTTCCTGAATTCTCTTAACAAGAATGCTCTCTACCTCATGACAAACGAATTTACAGAAACTTTCTTGATGTGCATTTTCGAGGGACCACCACGTTCTCCTGATTCAAACTCTTTGGATTTCTACTTGTGGGTCATATACAGATGGAAATGTAGTTTATGTTATAGGCTGATGTGCTAACATGTGAGAGTTCCTTAGATGTGGGCTTTATAAAACCCTATATATGGTAGGCAAGACATTGATCACATTCTGTTGTCATTTAGGTCAATTTTTTTCATTTCCTATTAAATCGTTGTTTTAACATGAGAATTATTCATTCATCCATTCATTATCTTCCACTTTATCCTCTTTTAGGGTCGCGGTGGGGGTTCCCCATGCCCATCCAGGGGAGAACGTTTCAGGTGCTGGGCAGATACACCCAGGACAGGGCGCCAATCTATCGCTGGGCACACACTCATTCACACATACACACACTATATGGGGCAATTTGGAGAACTCAATTGACTTGATCCATGTGGGACTGTGGGAGGAAACCGGAGAACCCAGAGGAAACCCACGCGGACACGGGGAGAACATGGAAACTCCACCCAGATGGGGATTCGAACCGGGAATCCCTAGTGCTGAGAGGCGAACATGCTAAACACTAAGCCACCGTGCCGCCCACATGAGAATTAATAAGATGATTTTGACATGAAGTACATCACTGTTTTTCTAGTAAATATTCCCCCACTTTGATGTCACACACCTACCATTTTCAAAACTTAGCTAAAATCCAAGATAATGGAAAGCAAGATGCCCATATGTTGGTGACAATAACTAGGTTGTGAGGAAGAGGTGAAAATCAGAATGAATAAAATGGAGGAAGGAAAAATGAAAGCACACAAAATTATGAAGGCACACAATTTTTTAAACTGTCGGACCCGTGATTGGTACCAAAGTGCTCCACAATGTTTGCTGTCTGTTTTTTTTGGCAGAAAGTTCACGGTTCTGTAGATTAACCCATCAACAAATGTTACACACCTTGCTACTGTTATAAATCTGTTACCAGTGCACATCCATATAAACAAAAGCATACCCGCATGAGTGCGTTCACCTTTAATTAAAACTATGTGTACATTACAAATCTCATTCTTTAATTCTAATTTTGTCCATCTGCAAAGATCACATTCATTTTTAAGCAGATAAGCTGGACTTGTCTTTACTTTAAATGCATCTATCCTTGGAAATGTCATGCATGTACACACCGATATGTTTTAGTACAAGGCTACTGATTCACTTCAAAACTAAATACGTCATATGGAAGGAAAAATCCTAGATATCTTATGTATGTCGTAGATTTTGTTCTTAAGGAGGACAAATTATTCATTAGCTGAACACGATAAGGAGGATAAGTTAAAAAGGATAAAACATGCAAATAAAAGTGTGAAAGTAAGAGCTGCTAACTCTCTGGTGGTTTATAATAAAAGGGCTAAGTTCACTTGCATACAAAATAAAACTTAAAAAAGCCATGCTTACATTCTGAAATGACTCAAATGGGATTTTTAATCTTAAATGTGATTTAAATCTGGGGTATGTAGTATGTAAATGAGGCAAAGGCAGTTAACAACCAGTATATAATGTAGAATAACACTTCCTGTTTCACTACAGAACTACAGAGACAAACCATCAGCTGAATACACCTGTTTTAGTGAAACAAAGTGTTAAGTCTTGCCTTTTTTCGGATACATGTGCTCATTTTTGTTCATTTGTTCATTTAAAGGATTGATGTTGGAAAATAATCAAAAGCAATAATCCAACAGGAATGGTTACATGCTACACATTTATATAGAGTCTGGCAGTTTAATGTATCCAATTTATTTTATTCCATACATAAACTCATAGGACCTAGAAATGCTTCCAGCTAAATAACTGTGGACTGCATTTTGCTTTAATCACAGCAGGATTTAGTGGACCTATTACTGGATAGCTTTTATATTAAGATTGTGCAGAATACTAGTAAACCGCACTGAAAATGAACACTTCATTTAGGGGAAAGAACTGCAAGAAAAGCACTGCGCATTGAAATCTAATAAAGCCGAGCTGAATGCATTTCACTGTGGCTCGCACTCCAAATAAATTCAGCATTTTGAAAATAGCTTTTTTTTGTAATAAAGAGCTAGTTTTTAATTTTAGCAGTTTAACTGTATAGTGTACTGTCGCGTGGTGACCACTTTTTTAAATGAATACTGTTCATTGTGACATAAATTTCACAGTAGGGAAAGAGTTATGCAGATACAGCTTACCTGCTATTGCGTGTGGGTCAGCCGAGTATTCCTGCACATCCAGAACACCACAATCAAGAGATGCCTTCAGCTTCTTAAGCTTGGAGGCCGAAGGGGCCACTCTGAACAAACCCTTAGAGCAATAAGAGAAGATTATCTCATCCGCCATTATAGAACTGCAAAGGTTCGCATTCCAACACCAAGCACTATAAAAGACTGGAAGCCTAAACTTCGGTTTTGAAGTTGCATTTACTGATCTCAAAAACCTGCTGAAAATCATATATATATACAGGATCCTCTGCAATGTAATCTACTCTGGTTCTTAAAGTGAACATTTATTGCTAAGCAATGGGATACCGGCTTAATGCTCATCGCGAAATGGCTCGCTGTTTATATTAATCAGTATTTTCATTAATGGTTCATGAATTAAAATATAATCCATCCATCCATTATCTTCTGTTATGTCCTCTATTAGGGTCGGGGGGGGCTATGTGTTTGTATTCTTAGTTTCCACAAGATATAAAATTATTAAGTAAGAGCAACAATATTTAATATATATAATTATTTGTGCCAAGGTTTTGTTGACAATGTCTTAATTGTTGTACTGCTCATTAAGATATGTGTTGTATTGTTCAGGAACAAAATTTATTCATGGCAAGATGACTGATGAGACAAGTGCAATTTCCTTGGCAGATTTTTTTTAAAGCAAAACTGGGACACATATTTTGATTATTCAAAGTAGGTGTAGGTTTTTTTATTCACTCCCATTGCCAGAGTCGTATCAAACACCTAGCCATGAAGTTTAAATAACTGTACCCTTATATCTTTGTGTAAGGCCTATTCTTGTTCTAGTATGGCTGTATGATTGGGTGAGTTTGGTAATGAAGAAACTTCAGGGATGACCTGAAGAACTCCAAAATACCTTTGGGATCAATGTGAATAGAGATTGAAATCCAGGCCCCTTTTTTCCTCGTGAATCAATGGATGCAACTTCCTACAAACATTCTGATAATGTGTGTGTTAATCACTCACCTCCTCCTGCATGCCACACTCTAGCAGCATTGTGACACATGCTTCTATGGGGAAGGCAATGTCTCTTCCACTGAGTGTCAGATGTTCCTCTAAAGGCTTTCCATAGGATGGTTTCTCTATCCAAGCCTCTAAAATGCACAACAAATCAAACTGAGAATGTAAATAATCATGACACATTTATCTAAAAAATATTCATTTCTTTGGTTGTGAAATAAAAAATAAAATCAACAGACACATCTTGTACAAGCATGCCTTAAGGGCCAGATAAGAAGACATACCCTGGTGAGCTTTAATCTGAGGCAGGATACTCTGCAGGATCTCTAGAGACTTTCTGTGATACTCAGCCTGAATCTCTATAAACTACATGAGAAGGGTTACAAAATAAGAAATTTGGTATTCTGGTTTGCAGGCATTAAAAGAAACTGATGATGAGATCTTATAAAGTACAACCTGCAATAATGCAATAGACAAGGCGGAATAATCATGCAATCACATTATGATGGTAAAGTCGCTTCTGTGAGCAAAAACATGTAATATAATACCAACCCACATTCCCCACATGCATTCTTACATTTTTAGGCATTTATGGAAGACATTCAGCTAGTATTCAGTGATCATCCAGATAAAGCATTTTAAAAGTTTTTAAATGAGCACTTACTGTCTGAAAGGTGTTTGCATAGTCTATTTCTTTGGCCACAAAATTGTACATGTCTGCTGATAACTGGTCCTGTAAAGAACAAACAGCAAAAAGGGTTCGGGAGCAAAGTGGCTTTTATCGAATTATGGTAGAAACAACACACTACTTGCCATTTAACTGAGAAATTTCAAAATGAAGCTGTTAAACAGCAGAAGCACTTCAATCATCTGACATTTTCACATTGTTCTCATTTAAACATAGAATATGTTATACTATGAATAAGTACATTGACAACAATTGTAAGTGGCAGTTAAAGAGCAAATGAATTACTGGAGAGTAAATGAAAGAAAGAGTGAGAGAAATACCCTGCAGATCTCCATGCGATTGGCCGTTTCTTCCATCTCCTCTCGAAGAGAATCTGCTTTGGCCCCTGCTGGCTGTAGAGTGCTGGGGTGACTAGAGGACTTACAGGACTGCTGCCACCTACACACAGAAAAAAGACACTTCTGTAGTTCCACAAATGTGCTGAGCCAAATCTATGAAGTTTAAATTCAGCTTATCTATACAGCACTCTATAGCTATATCTATACAGAATATGAACTGTTTTAAAGAAGCTTCACCATGTCCATAGCCTGAACTATCTGTTTTAAAAGAAAGAAATATTATAAAGAATGAAACTCAGTGAGGGACTCAGTGGCCAGGCAGGTTTATTAGTGGAAAACACTAGTAAATATGTGATTATGTATAGATTATGTATGCAGAAAGTCAACCGTCCATTTACAAAACAAGTGTGTTAAATCAACAATTGATAAATTGATTGATTGGATTCTGGTGAAAGTCCTTTTGCTTCTCTGTAAAAATGAAAGAGCTTAATAGTTTTCACAGTAACATCCTGGCTGGACTGTGGATCTGCTAGAAATCCAATAGAAATCAGGTCGTGTCTACCAGAACCCAGTGTCTAATAGTGAACAAATGCTAATGTGGATAAGTTCAATCATAAGAGTGCCTCTGATTCTCAGTGAAGTTGATAATGATCTTTCCACATTACACGTCCGCAGAACAGAGTCTCAGCCGAAATGCCTTAGGTTTTGGTTTCGGTATAAAAATACTATAAACCTAAAAGCTGGTGGTGTAAAAGGTGTATGATGTGTTTTTTTTTTAACAATTTAATATCAAGCAACTAAAATTCAAGATTGGCAGCACGGTGGCTTAGTGTTTAGCACGTTCGCCTCTCAGCACTAGGGATTCCCGGTTCGAATCCCCATCTGGGTGGAGTTTCCATATTCTCCCCGTGTCTGTGTGGGTTTCCTCAGGGTTCTCCGGTTTCCTCCCACAGTCCAAAAACATGAATCAAGTCAAACTCCAAATTGCCCCATATAGTGTGTGTTTGTGTGAGTGAGTGTGTGCCCAGCGATAGATTGGCACCCTGTCCTGGGTGTATCAGCCCAGCGCCCGAGACGGTCCCCCCCGGCTGGGCATGGGTAACCCCACCGCGACCCTAATAGAGGATAAAAGCGGAAGATAATGAATGAATAAAATTCAAGATCACCTTTGTAGTAAAACATGTTTCTATAAACCTGCAAATGTTAAAAAAAAATTGTGGGGTTCTGGGGTTCGAATCCCGATCTGGGTGGAGTTTTCATGTTCTCCCAGTGTCCGTGTGGGTTTCTTCTGGGTTCTCCAGTTTCCTCCCACATTGATTCAATGTAAACTGGCTGCTCTAAACTGTCCCTATATAGTGTGTTTCTGTGTGTGTGCCAAGCGATAGATTGGTGCCCTGTCCTGGGTTTATCTGCCCAGCACCCGCAACTCCCTGCAATTTAAGTACAGAATGAAACAGAAGATAATGGATGGATATTTTTTTTACCTTGTTCTTGCAGAATCCATATCCAGAACAAGCTTGGCTAGGTGTTTTCTCTGTTTTTGGATGTTGGGAATGTCCACCTAATATGAAAACATACACATTAAGAATTGTATAAGCATCCTAATATCATATTAATTCATTAACAATGTCAATAATAGCAACCTCAACCATGACATGATTACTGACTGTAGACATAGCTAAATAATCAACTCAAACAACAGAGACATTACTGATAGAATTAATATTCAACATTTTTACACATTGTTCTCTAAGGAAACAAGTATACTGTAATATGTGTGGTGTGATAACCTTATATAGCAGTTGCTCTGAACATATCAAAAATTAAATGTCATCAAATCAAATAACATCTGAGGACATGCTGCAACTTTACCTTGCTTACTGAGGTAAGAATGTTTGAATTCATTGGGTTATTTTTTTTTTTATTTAACATCCAGATTTATATAAAGCAAGGACATTTTATATTTGTAATTTTGATTTGTAAATACTATTAGCTGTTCTTTAGCATTCTAAGGATTCTATGCACAGGATTATGTGTCATGGTTTAAACTACAAATTGTAATTTCAGAGTCTACTTAGTATAAGCCATTTAGCTATTAATAACTTTTTTCTATTACTGTTGTCTTTAAAACATCATTACCATAAATTTAACTACAAATAAATACAATGTCAGGCATGGATTAATGCGGCTTTATGTAGTGCTGAAAGACGGAGGCTCACTTCAGCCAGAACATAGAGGGGCTCCACCACATCTCTCTCCATCTGGAACTCAAAGACAATGAGCTCCTGTGCCAACTTTTCCTCTGTGTCTCCACAAAGCTTAAGCATCTTACTGTTGAAACAGCCAAAGAAAACATGATATGAGAAACTCTTAAAGACCATATGTTTATGGTAGAAACTTTAAATACATTTATAACATATTGTACAGAGGACATTGTATTGTTAAATTGCTATATATATTTGTAATCATCCCCTGATGTCGCTAATCTCCTTCAAGTGGAAATGTGTTCTATTTTCTGAAATTCTTCTCAGAACCCACCAACAAGGTATTCCTGTGTGCAGAACCACTGCTTACTAAATGTTTTTGCTTCAATTGAGCATTGCAAGTAAACTCTAGAGACTGTTGTTCATAAAAATGCCAGACCGGTGGTTATAAGAATGTTCAGACAGACCAAACCGGCTAGCTCAAACAATCAGGCCATAGTCACTTGATCACAACTTCTCTGAAAGATCTGCACAGTTCCCTTTATTGCCATAGTTACAATAACTCTTTGATGTACAATTTGTGGTTTTTATATGATTTGGGTATTTTCCTGTGGGAATCTGTGGGAATTTAGTTCTTTGAGGCTGGAATGTTTACTCAAAGACTGCATATGTTTCATAAGCATAATCTTCCTCAACCGGGTAAATTTACTTTCCTATACTCCTATGCTAAACTAGCTAAACATGAATAAAAATATATTTTCTGTAGAAGTATGTTGTCCTATGTGATTGAAAGCGTATGAGCATACAGTCTATTTCACAATTTTCACCTGGCAAAAAAAAAATGTGAAAACTTTGGAGAATTAGCTTAGTCACACACTAAACATAGGATACAAAAATGTAGCTGAAATATTAATGAAATTACTTTTAGGGAAATAATCATTTCTAAACAAACCACACATGACATTGTTATTATCACCCATGAGAACTTTAACCCAGAATATAAGTTAACCCTTTTTTCATTGATATATACTTTTGTGGAAGTTGTCAAATTTATTGTGGGACAGATGTCAATTTACTTTAAAATTCTTTAACATAGGGGGGAAAAAAAGTTCTTGTCAGTGAAAGGCATTGGCTAATGCTTTTATAGCACCCCCTTGTGTTTGTGTTGCTTTATGAATTATATTTTAACATGGTTTAGAATCTCAAAAACAGTATTCAGCTGCTGCTAAGTTAACAGTTTGTCTATATTATGTTTGAACCCAGATTAGCACAAGATTTTCACCAATCACATGTATTTTTTAAACTGCATGAGCAATTTACCCCTCTTAAAATCACTACAATAAACCTACACTCACAGTGTAAGGGCTCTAAAAATATTGGGCAGTAAGTTCTTACCCGAGCAAAGAATCATCTCCTAATACTGCAGCTCCCTCTACCATACATTGAGCCAGTGCCGTCAGAGGTAACTTTTTCTGATCGTGAACAAGCAGGAAGCAAAAGAAACAAGTATGATGACATTTGGAAAAACTATATTCTTATTTATTCTAGCAAAATCTCCATATCAAAAGAACAAACCGAAGGCGACTTGACTGATCTCTTTTCAACGTCTGCCCCTTGCTGTCCCTGTAAGCAGGCAGTAAGCTTTTTATGTGTGCTGTGGGAGACCTGCTTCACCAGGTCCAGACGTTTCTCCACCTAAAAGACAAATAAACAGCACTGAGATGGTGCATAAACCCATCCACCCACTATCAACTGTCAGATGACTCATAGAACACAGTCTAGCATATAAAATACAAAATATAGAATAGGGGGAGGCGGCGCGGTGGCTTAGTGGTTAGCACGTTCGCCTCTCAGCGCTAGGGATTCCCGGTTCAAATCCCAAACTGGGTGGAGTTTCAATGTTCTCCCCGTGTCCACGTGGGTTTCCTCTGGGTTCTCCGGTTTTCTCCCACAGTCCAAAAACACAAATCAAGTCAATTGAGTTTTCCAAATTGCCCCATATAGAGTGTGTCTGTGTGCGTGTCTGTGTGAGTGAATGTGTGCCCAGCGATGGATTGGTGCCCTGTCCTGGGTGTATCTGCCCAGCGCCCGAAACTTTCTCCCCTGGATGGGCATGGGGAACCCGCCCGCAACCCTAATATAGGATAAAGCGGAAGATAATGGATGGATGGATAGAATAAGGGGCAGCTAATAAGAAAATATTTTTTTCTTACCTGCAACAGGTCCTCACTTAATACCTCTGTTTTTTCAGCCCTGTGTGTAACAAGATAACAATTAGAATAGCAAAAAAAGTGTATTCTTAAAAGAACAAAATCAACAAACCCCACTATGATTCAACTATCGCACAAACGCAAGATTTCAAATATAATTTTCCCCCTTCGACTTTTCCTAACTTTTGCTCGCCCCTGACCACTGCAATGAAGAAAGTCTGCAGTATTGCTTATTACCTGGCAGACATTCAACATAAATATTGTCTGCAAAACTTAGGCACACAGTTACCTCCACCCTTCTGTTCCCTCAAATCTCAATCAGTTTGGGGAGAGAAGGCATTAACCACACCCATGGTGACATCATGCAGTTATGGGAAGCTCATAGTGTGCAGCGACTAAGGAGGATTAGAAAGGGACTGAATGATGACCTGTAAAACAGCTGAACACATGAGACATCTGCCTTTCAATTCTGTACTGCAGACAAAGTAAAGTTACATATGCTGGTATTGCAACACTTGTAACTTAAATTTTCTCATTTTCTTAGTGCTTTCAGTCTGTCGACATTGAGTACTGACCAGCCTTATCCACATGCCTCGCACATATACGCAGACGAACAAGTTGCCATGACAGCAAGTGTTGGAAAAGGAAAATAGACCATAACACATCTGAACCAGACTGGGACGTTTGTGTTATGATGACACAGAAGCTGAGACACTAAATTAAAGTGCATGTTTACAGAGTTTCACTGACAATACTAATAAATATATTGTAAATAAGATGCTGCCAGGAATTAAACATTAATAAATTAGTGCAGTCCTACTTTTATTTTCTAATATTAGTTACAATAATTCTTTGATTACAATTTGTGGTTTTTATATGATGTGGGTATTTTCCTGTGGGAATCTGTGAGAATTTAGTTCTTTGAGGCTGGAATGTTTACTCAAAGACTGCATATATTTCATAAGGGTAATCTTCCTCAACCGGGTAAATTTCCTTTCCTATACACCTAAACACATGCTAACCTAGCTAAAAAATAATAAAAATACATTTTCTGTAGAAATATGTTGTCCTTTGGGATTAAAAGCATATGGACATACAGTCTATTTCACAAATAGTGGCACCCCTGGTAAAAAATGATGAGAAAACTTTGGTGAATTAGCTTAGTCACACACTAAACATGGGATACAAAAATGTACCTGAAATATTAATGAAATTACTTTTAGGGAAATAATTATTTCTAAACAAACCACATATGCCATTGTTATTAGCAGCCATAAGAACTTCAACACAAAATATAACTTAAGCATTTTTTTTCATTAATATATATTTTTGTGGATGTTGTCACTAAAATTACCACTCAAATTAAACATAAATAAATCAGTGCAGTCCTACATTTATTTTCTAATATTCAAAAACTTTAATTTACAATGACAGTCATTCAGTCAAAAAGAATTAACACAGTTTCTGTTTAACTGTTTTTAAGTAATTATTAATTAATTCATTTATTATATTCCGCTTTATCCTATATTAGGGTCGTGGTGGGGTTCCCCATGCCCATCCAGGGGAGAACGTTTCGGGCGCTGTGCAAATACACCCAGGACAGGGCACCAATCTATCGCTGGGCACACACTCACTTACACAGACACGCACGCATACACACTCTATATGGGGCAATTTGGAGAACTCAATTGACTTGATCCATGTCTTTGGACTGTGGGAGGAAACCGGAGAACCCGGAGGAAACCCACGCAGACACAGGGAGAACATGGAAACTCCACCCAGATGGGGATTCGAACCGGGAATCCCTAGCGTTGAGAGGCGAACGTGCTAACCACTAATCCACCGTGCCGCCAATTATTAATTCACAACGTATGTAATTCTAACATCCATATCTGGCATCTCTAAGAAATTCTGCTACATGAAATGTAACAGTGACCTTAACCTTGTGAACTTGAAGATCAAAATCTAATAACTCCAAGAGCATTTGTGCCAAATTTAAAGAAAATTCCTTAAAACATTTCAAAAATAGGCAATTCAGAGGAATGGCAACAGCGACCCCGATCTTCACTGATTAATTTGCCATGCTGTTTTAATTGGGGTTGTAGGGTATACTGAAGCCTAACATCGAGTTAAAGGCAGGAAAACCCCAACTGGCAGATTGCCAATACATCATGGCACTGACAGAAAGACAAACTGAGTCACAAATGTTTTCACACCTAGAATAAATTTAGAATCTCTAATCACCAGACTTACATGGAGGGAAATCAGTGTTTTTAGAAAATCCAGGCAGATACTCAGAGGACGTGAATCAAAACAAACGTTCAAAAGGACCATGTTTGCTCAACTGGCAATCAAATGCAGGACTTTCTCTGTGTGAGACAACAGCTCTGCACACTGTGTCCCTCATCCACCAAGTTTCTGCAAAATTTAAAGATCATTATTCAGGGTTCCTTATGAGTCAGATATGATATCATGAGTCAGAATCTGCATAGAACTATCCTTTTATGCTACGTAACAAAGCAGTTGATGAGCATTTGCCCCAAATTTATTCATTTTGCTTTTAGATTTGTAAATTATAAATGATTATGTT
This sequence comes from Corydoras sp. C115, assembly GCA_019802505.1. Lineage (NCBI taxonomy): Eukaryota > Metazoa > Chordata > Actinopteri > Siluriformes > Callichthyidae > Corydoras > Corydoras sp. C115. The sequence continues at coordinate 4,669,397 of JAFMOC010000015.1, read as the reverse complement.
GAATTACGGTGGCTTAGTGGTTAGCACGTTCGCCTCTCAGCGCTAGGGATTCCCGGTTTGAATCCCCATCTGGGTGGAGTTTCCATGTTCTCCCTGTGTCTGCGTGGGTTTCCTCTGGGTTCTCCGATTTCCTCCCACAGTCCAAAAACATGGATCAAGTCAATTGAATTCTCAAAATTGCCCCATATAGAGTGTGTCTGTGTGAGTGAGTGTGTGCCCAGCGATGGATTGGCGCCCTGTCCTGGGTTTGCCTGCCCAGCGCCCGAGACGTTCTCCCCTGGATGGGCATGGGGAACCCCCCGTGACCCTAATATATAGGATAAAGTGGAAGATAATGAATGAATGTTATTACTCATACTGCAATTATTGCTTCTACTTCTATCTTAATGGAATATTTTAATTGATTTTCTGGGAAAAAAAAAATACTGCAGAGAATAATTTTGTAAGCCAGATATACATGAAAATGTCTTATATATATATACATGAAAGCGCCCGAAACGTTTGCCCCTGGATGGGCATGGGGAACCCCACCGCGACCCTATTAGAGGACAAAGTGGAAGATAATGGATGGATTCATGATTTGTATGAGTAAATACTAAAGATCTAAAAGGCATACTGTATGTGACAGATGCTGGAAGATGGAATATTGCAAAACACAAACGAACACACTGGCAGCAGAGTGTAGATGATGCATATAACTAACCTCCTGCAGGCAACTGGTCGTGCAAGGAGGGGGTCACACTCATGTCAGCACTGTAATACTGATCTTTAAAAGCAACTCAAAATGGGTCAGTTTGTGCCACTGAATTTACATACAAAGAGGAATACTTTTAGTTTCCACATTCACAGCCAGCTGTGTACTGTATAATGCACATAGCATCTTAATGCAGATATTATACCAAGGTCTACCTTATACAAGGGAATGCAAAACTAGAGCATTCTTTTTTAAGGCAACCACATGCCAGTCTCCCCAGTGGCAATTCCTAGGCCACTTCAGCCAAACAGACTCTTGCACTTACCTCCTCCTGCTTCCTTGTCCTAACAGCCCCTTCCTAGTATTGTGACTCCTGTGAGTCAACATTAATGCCTGACTTTAATCCAAGTCTGAATTTTGCACAGAGCCGGAGACTGGGTTCACTTCTGGCACGATTTCAATCAGCTCTAGTCTGAAGCCAAAAGGCCTGCAGTGTCAGCAATACTTTAGCCATCTGTTCCCTTGCCATATTTATTCCACCTTGTTTGAGTCATACATTAGACCCAAATGAAGACTTGTGCCGTTAGCACTAAACCTTTAAAAGTGAAACATTTCACAGTCTTTTACTCATGACAATCAATAAACTGGATAATTTCCAATGACAGGAAACTCAGCCAAGTGGAAAATAAATGAAAATCATCAGGCCTTTGGACTCTATTAACTTAGTCTGAAAATACAGAATGCTCCACCTTAGCATATTAAGCTGCTGAAATGGTACAGGCTGCTATGCTTTCACCCCAATGTACAGACTGACGCACACATTGGGAGTAAGGAAATGAGCTTTAATGATGTCAGTGATTAGTGTCCCAGATAGTGGGCCAAGACTTGAGGATATAGTCATGGGAACTGGGACATTTCTGGTAAAAGTGACCTAATAAAAAACAGCCTTTTGGAGAGCTACTTCACATTCAACCGTTAGCACAGGCAGTGGAGCAGGCTTGAAAACAGAATAGCGGTGAAGCAGAGAAAAGCATAAGCATTTTGGTGCAAAACACCAAGCTGTGGACAAATTCTAAATGTTGAGCGATGTAAAACAGAAGAAGGGAGCGTTTATGTAAGCTAAAAAGTGTTGTTAACGAGTGCAAACTATTCACTACGATCAGTGGGATTTTAAGTACAAGAGTTCTATGCTCCCACAGCACATCCTGTCTGATGTTGATCCATGTTCACAAGAATTGAGTTCTTGGGTCTGATGTTTAAATTTGCTCTTTAAACAGCATGCTTCCAGCCCAGGCATCTTTCAGTCAATCGAATAAAAAACAGGAAATAGAGTAAAACTAAATTTGCATTCAAATCAAACATGGCTTAGAATTTCCGTTATGTTTTTCATTAATATATAACACTTTAAGCTTAACAGCGTGATGTTGTTTCATTAACATAAAGAGCAAAAAAAGACATTATATCCATCCATCCATCCATCCTTCCGCTTTATCCTCTGCTAGGGTTGGGGGAGGGGGTGGGGGGAGTTCCCCATGCCCATCCAGGGGAGAACATTTCGGGCGCTGGGCAGATACACCCAGGACAGGGCGCCAATCCATCGCTGGGCACACATTCACTCACACACACAGACACGCATACACACTCTATATGGGTTAATTTGGAGAATTCAATTGACCTTGATTCATGTTTTTGGACTGTGGGAGGAAACCGGTGGTTCCTCCCACAGTTTCCATGTTCGGACATGGGGAGAACATGGAAACTCCACCCAAATTGGGATTCGAACTGGGAATCCCTAGCGCTAAGAGGTGAACGTGCTAACCACTAAGCCACCGTGCCGCCCAAAAAACACTATATTTAAATTATTAAAACAATTTGCTTATAATCAGTGGTTCTGAGAAATAACAAATACCATTCAGCAGAAAAACTGTTATACACAGTCTTTTTTTAAAAGGTACATCCCGGTTTGCTCACTGCACTTTAGTGACAACTACCGTCTGGTGCTTCAGGCTCTCCATGGTTCCAATTCTCACTCCATCTTTCACCACAGCTACATTGTGAAACAATTTGCCTTGCTCGGTCTGAAATGCAGACACATCTCTTGCTGTAATTTCTTTATTTATTGAAAATGAAAAACAAGGTAGGAAGAAAATGAGCAGAATTGACACTACTGCATTACTGATGATTACTCCTTAACTTACTGATTGCATTGTTTTCTCTGTAAATTGATTTGGAAAATAAGTGTCTGTAAATCTAAATGTAATACTGAGACTTGATGGCAGACTTTTAACTCAATCAAAAGTACGAATGAAATAAAAATGCAAAAATGTGTTGATGCCAAAGAAAGTGTTTCTGACAAAGGTGCATCCATGTGGCTGCAGGGATTCCTGTTCAAACACAATCGAAATAGTGCATGGGATCAAAACAGCCGTCTGCTATCAGTGATGAAACATTCCAGAGTAACACTTCCTTTCAGCTGTTTGCTTTTACAATGAGGAATTTCCTCTCATGGTATCAGACATGCTGCTAATCTTTCCAGCAAATCAAATGCTGGAACACTATATCACAGCCTTGCTGGCAAACAGGAAATTTGACACTTGTTTGCAAAAAAAAAAAGATGGAGCGCTGTCATCCATTTAATGTTTTTATGTATTAGGGTGTTTTGGGTTGAGTATTTAAATTGCTGCTAATTACCTGTCACTGAAGTACAAAATACTGAAGTACATAGTTTCACAAATTTCTGTAATGATCTGTCACATCTCAACTTTTTATAACAACACAAACACAATCCATGACAAATCCATTGAAACATTGTGCCATCTATTGTGGTATTAGAAAGACAATACACTATATTTGTTCATTCATTCATTATCTCCCGCTTTATCCTCTAGTAGGGTCGCGGTGGGGTTCCCCATGCCCATCCAGGGGAGAACGTTTGGGGCGCTGGGCAGATAGACCCAGGACAGGGCGCCAATCCATCGCTGGGCACACACTCACTCACTCACTCACACACACACACACACTCTATATGGGGTAATTTGGAGAATACAATTGACTTGATCCATGTTTTTGGACTGTGGGAGGAAACCGGAGAACCCGGAGGAAACCCACGCGGACATGGGGAAAACATGGAAACTCCACCCAGATGGTGATTCGAACCGGGAATCCCTAGTGCTGAGAGGCGAAAGTGCTAACCACTAAGCCACCGTGCCGCACACTAAATTTGCATTAACTTAAATCAGTGTATATATACACTTTAGAAAAAGACATCATCATATAATTTAGATTACTAATACATGCACAATAAATGACAGGATTGGAATTACAGGATTTAGACACAAATGTACTTGAACACAATTTTACTTTACAAACGAATATACAAACTTGTTGATTTCAATGTGCAATTCGAAGCGAAGTGGTCACATGAGATGTCTGTTAAAATGCAATCCAACACAAGCGTGCGTGAACAGATGTATGGAGAAGGTTTCTAAACAATTATATTGTAATCCCAGGTGTGAGCGGGGCCTTAAACATGCTCACTTAAAACACTTGATACTTATACAGTATCACTTAAAACAGACAGTAAATCCTTATTATGGTACATACACTACATGAATACCTGGGCAAATCAATATTCCGCTTGAATTGACAAATCAGATTTAATTTAATACAGATACTGTGTAGAATCATAAAGTAAAAAGATCACACCTCCTTTTTGCTTCACCTTTTGAATCAGTTCCACTTCCCGTAAAGATGGACTTTGTAGTTCTACATGTACAGCACAATACAGGACTACAGTACATACTGGGTTAGTCCCCTTTACTTTGTTCTCTAATGGTCAGAACCTCTATAGTAGCACCACAGAGCAGGTTTCATTTTGTTGGTGCATTATTCCTATGCCAGCAGTGTTACTGTTAAAGTGTTTAAATTAAATTACAACAGCAGTGTTGAACTAAAACCCTCTCACCACATTAGTATCACTGCATAACTGACAATAAACCATACACCACCCAAATTATACATGTTCTGCAATGCTCCTGACCAACAGAGAACCAACAGAGGACTATCAAAAAAAGAAAGCAGGTGTACTACAGTCTGTAATTGTAAAACTACACAGTCCATCTATATGGTAAGTGGAGAAACTAGACAATAAATAGAGCAGGAAGGTGCTGTGTCCAAACGTTTGACTGGTACTGTAAATACTGTATTTAAGAAAACACATTTAGATCATGCTAAATAAAATGAAGTAGATAATAATAAAAAAGGTACTGTGAATCATATCTGTAGAGTTGGGACTACATGCACCTGTTCATCATGACATTAGAATAAAACAGAATCTGGGCACGTGGCAGGCTGGACGAATTCCTCCTCCTCCACACTAATGGCCCCAGCTGAGCAGATCTGACCTGAAGAGACTGTTCAACACAGCTCCATCACACTGAGCCAAAACACCCCCACTCACACTCCAACACACATATACAGAGTGCTGCTATATCCTCATCAAACAGAGAGAGAGAGAGAGAGAGAGAGAGAGAGAGAGAGAGAGAGAGAGAGAGAGAGAGAGAGGGCCGGGAGCATTGGTGTTGAACTAAGAGACATTTTCATGTATATCTGGCTTACAAAATTATTCTCTGCAGAGTATTTTTTTTCCCAGAAAATCTTTCATGAAAACAATTAAAATATTCCATTAAGATAGAAGTAGAAGCAATAATTGCAGTATGAGTAATAACATTCATTCATTCATTCATTATCTTCCACTTTATACTATATATTAGGGTCGCGGGGGGTTCCCCATGCCCATCCAGGGGAGAACGTCTCGGGCGCTGGGCAGACAAACCCAGTACAGGGCGCCAATCCATCGCTGGGCACACACTCACTCACACAAACATACTCTATATGGGGCAATTTGGAGAACTCAATTGACTTGATCCATGTTTTTGGACTGTGGGAGGAAACCGGAGAACCCGGAGGAAACCCATGCGGACATGGGGAGAACATGGAAACTCCACCTAGATGGGGATTCCAACCGGGAATCACTAGCGCTGAGAGGCGAACGTGCTAACCACTAAACCACCATGCCGCCCTTGAGTAATAACATAATTCATTTTATTTAGTGAATTTGTACTACTACTTACTAATAAAACCACAATAAAATATTTCACATAAATCTGCTATTGGATTGTTTATTATAAGTCTAAAGTCAAACTAAAAAGTTTACTTTTGAATGAAACCAGTTTTATACTAATATTTCATTACAAAACGAACTATATAGATAATGCCATGATTTACAACAACAAAACAGCAAGGCAGTCAAGACAAAACAGCAAGGCAGTCTCGGGTTCGATTCCCAGATAAGGTAAACACAGGTCCTGCCAGTGTGGAGTCTGCATGCCCTTTCATATTCCAAAGAACTGGTGCTTTAATGTTCAAATACAAAGTTTTTTTTTTATTCTATTTGTAGCTACATTTGACTTGAATGCCAATTAATGAACTAATTAACTCTGAGACAATTGAAGTGATTTGCTGTGGATCTTTTTATTTTTTTGAGTCCCCACTGTGAGCCTTGGTCCTCCCAAGGTTTCTTCCTTAAAAAGTAACTTAACAGGGAGGTTTAGCTTGCCACTGTTGCATAGGCTTGCTCTTTGTGGGTTCAGTTTCTGAACAGTATAAAGCTGCTTTGTGACAATGTACTATTGTAAAAAGCACTATATACAACTAAATCGAATTATCATATTAACAAATGATACTACATGGCTGAATTACACGATCACACATATATATATATATATATATATATATATATATATATATATATATATATATATATATATATATATATATATATATATATATTCATTCATTCATTCATTATCTCCCGCTTTATCCTCTATTAGGGTCGCGGTGGGGTTCCCCATGCCCATCCAGGGTAGAGCGTCTCGGGCGCTGGGCAGATCCATCGCTGGGCACACACTCACTCACACAGACACACTCTATATGGGGCAATTTTTTGAGAATTCAATTAACTTGATCCATGTCTTTGGACTGTGGGAGGAAACCGGAGAACCCGGAGGAAACCCACGCAGACACGGGGAGAACATGGAAACTCCACCCAGATGGGGATTCGAACCGGGAATCCCTAGTGCTGAGAGGCGAACGTGCTAACCACTAAGCCACCGTGCCGCCATATATATATATACACACAACCACCAAGAGGCACCTCAAACTGTCTTACCACCTCCACATGGTTTGAGTAGTGACACCAGGGATCAATTGGCCAAGAGTGGAAACTCATATTTGATATGGTGAATTTCAAATTATTTTGTTTGGTGTTTTTCAGTTGATCAAAGTTTCTTTTTCCAAAAAGAAAAGAAAAACACAAAGAGGAGACTAATTACACATGAATGAACATTTACACCATTTCAGGAAATCACAAGCCCAGGCAAAGCAGGGCTGATATTTGACTGGTATTTTAATAAATCAAGCTTTGAAACCTGATGGCATGGGCAAAAAGCAATCTTCTGCAAAGCTTTTCAGATTTCAATTGCCTTCTTTCAGGATCCAGGAACTTTATTAAAGAAAATGATTTAAAAAAAAAAAGCAAAAAAAATCTTTTTAATAGACGCTACAGACAAATGTGTCAATGTCATTAAGCTCTGGTGAATTCAGATGCTGTAGAAAAAGAAAGCCCCTCCTGGATTTGTAATCTTGAGGTTCAGTATTGCTTGTATAGTCTGTGCAGCTGGAATTTCATGCATTACAGTATAGATTTTCAAATGAAAAACATTTGTAACTACACACAGTGTGATTATTTATTCTTTTATTATTAAGTTATTATTGTTTTGGTTATGTCTCGGACGGCACGGTGGCTTAGTGGTTAGCACGTTCGCCTCTCAGCGCTAGGGATTCCTGGTTCGAATCCCCATCTGGGTGGAGTTTCCATGTTCTCCCCGTGTCTGTGTGGGTTTCCAGTCCATAGTCCAAAAACATGGGTCAAGGTGAATTGAATTCTCAAAATTGCCCCAAATAGAGAGTGTCTGTGTGAGTGAGTGTGTGCCCAGCGATGGATTGGCGCCCTGTCCTGGGTCTATCTGCCCAGCGCCCGAGACGTTCTCCACTGGATGGGCATGGGGAACCCCACCGCGACCCTAATAGAGGATAAAGCGGAAGATAATGTATGAATGAATGAATGGTTATGTCTCTGAAAGTGGTCATAGTCTGGAAAGCTGTTCATCAGATATACAGACTACTAAAAATCAACGTTACTGTCATAGACAATGCTAGGACACTGACTTTTTAAAAAGCATTATCTGAATATTCCTCTTCAGAAATAACCTTATGACTATGGGAGAACTTTCTACAATATCCTCCTGTTTTTTTACAACATTAATTGACTTCACACTCAAGCAGCTCCCCAGCACTAGCAGCTAAAAAGGCTCAATATTTCTCACCAGGTCTTCGAAGTGCCTCATTACTATGGCAACCGTTATGGATATGCAAGTAAATCTAAGTAAAAAGCATAACCATCCAGTCTAAATCGTGATTCATTACTCCCTGCTTTGATGAACAACCTTAATCTTTCTGATATCCTGCCAAAAAGCTCCTTCTGTCATTGCAGTCATCCCTACATTATTTGCCTTTAATATCCCTGCATTCTTACATTACGGCACTAGATAAAACATTTTTATCTAAACATGTGACAGAAAATGTGTGATTTACTTTGTCATTAAGGTTTTGTGGATTTTAGATTCATATTGTTGATTTGATGAAGCCGACTATTTGATTTCTAAGAGATTTTCTTACTTCTTAGATATTTGAACACTGCAGTGTAGAACTTTATAGTTGAATATAAGTAATAAAAAAAGAAACATTTAGGCCTTTCTAACAAATATGTTAGTGAAACATTCTGTAAACATGTATCCTAACGCTTCAGTAAATTGTTTCATTCTCTTCTTAATACAGTACTGTACCTTCTACACTACCTTCAGAGCGTATTTTATCAGCTTTACTTAACAAATGTATGCATTTAATAGTTTTAATCATCCTGTTAATAGTTTTCTCTAATGCTCTAATCGTGTGTTAGTGTTTCACTGGTATGATTTGATCAGACACCAGTTTTTTTTAAATAAAAATACAGTTTAGCCCTTGATAGGCTGAATAAGAATAAAGACACATGGTTTTCAGTGTTTGCTTATATGCAGTAAAGACCAAAACGACACTGAATTTAGCAAACAGGTGGCACGGTGGCTTAGTGGTTAGCATGTTTGCCTCTCTGTGCTGGGGATTCAGGTTCAAATTTAAATCTGGGTGGAGTTTACATGATCTCTCAGTGTCTGTGTGGGTATCCTTCAGGTTCTCCAGTTTCCTCCCATATTCCAAAAAACATTTATTCAAGGTAAATTGAATGCCCTAAATTGTGTGTTGTGTGTGTGTCTGAATGAGTGAGTGAGTGTGCCCAGTGATGGATTGGCGCCCTGTCCTGGGTGTATCTGCCCAGCGCCCGAAATGTTTTCCCCTGGATGGGCATGGGGAACCTAGTATCCACGATCCTAGTAAAGGATAAAGGATGAATTTTAAATTTTACCTAATTTTTTTTTTTTTTGTAAAATTTTTGTACAATTGGAATAACACCAGATATATGTGAATTCTCATGAGACTTTTTTGGTAAAAAGTTTTTTTAAATCTTCCAATGTTTTAACCAGATTGTTATAACCAAACTGTTATAGCATATTTCAAGGTTCATGACTGCAACACAAGAAGTCTAGATGGGGCAAAATAAAATAAAAAAATAAGGCAAGTGACTATGTTTTCATTAAAAATCCCCTGTTTAATTCAGAATTTTTGCTCAGGTTATCACTAATTTTTAGAAGTGACCTGCAACTGCCTCAGAGACACAGTTTCAGCATGTGTCATTTTAATACAGAATATATCATTGTCAAACTGGTAAAAAAAAAAAAAATATTAGTTTATTTATGCAATGTATTTTGTGAAGGATGGCAAAAAATTTGCTATCTGGACACAATAAGTTTAAGAATGAGAAAAAAAGTTAAGTGACGGCTTTTGTTGCACAGAGTTATGTGCTCTGATTATGCTAGCTAATAAAAAAGTGTTAAGTGCATGCACAAAAAGTGACATAAATTCTAATCTGACAATTCTGTTTTAAATTTGCATGGTCATATATACAGTAAATAAATAATTGAATATATATATATATATATATATATATATATATATATATATATATATATATATATATATATATATATATATATATATATATAATAACAACATTTTAGGGCCTCATAAAAGTGAATCATTAAAATATTTACAGCTATTAAAATCCAGTCACATCAGACATCAGGGCAGAAATTCTGATTTAAATCTAAACAGTAAGGTGGTGCAAACGTAGCATTAGAGTATTGGTTTCAAGAGAATTTCTTAAGGATGCTGACAAAGTCAGATGCTGCAGAAAATGCAATCTGACACTCCTTTATTTAAGGATAATGCCATACATCATTTATGCACAAACACTGCAGAGTTCTCGAGCATGAATTTGAAAAAGATTGTCCACAAGACAACTGACAGTGGAAAAGTGTGTTATGATCGAATAAGTACCATGTTTCTGCTTAATTGTATATTTTAAAGAAAAAAAACAACAACTTTAAATTATACACGTGAATAACGAATATTCTGTAGGGGCACATGCCCACATCATGAGTGACTTGTAAATATGTGAAGGTACCACTGGATATAAAAACGGACATAAACTGGGTATTAAAACAATGTCTATAATTATTTCTGCTCAGCAGCATTATTTTAAGTGCTTTGATGATTCTACATTGTTTACTTCAGTGTGTAAATAGCATCAGAAAAAACGAACTCTACAAACGGTGTTTGAAGAGAAACGTAGGACCCAGTGGTAGTGTGCTTTGCCCCATAAGAGTTTAATGTTCTTTCAACATAAATATAGCTTAGATCAACAATCAAACCACCAATGCTTCAGGTGACGGCACTTCTGAAGTAACTATCAAAGAGTCCAGTGCTCAATTTCATAAAACATCTGTGGAGAAATTTAGATAACAGCTTAGAAAGACTTAATAATAATTAACAATAATTCTTTAAATCTGAGAGAACAGGGGGGGGGGGGGGGGGGGGGGGAAGGTATTATACATTCAAATACAATGGTGAGGAAATGGCAATGTAAAGTAGTATTTAATTTTTTTTCCCCAAATGTTTGCAATCAAATATAGAACAATATTGCAAAAATATAGATTTTTTTTTGTTTTTCTATTTTTAATGCAACTAAAATAAAACGAACAGGTGATAATACACTAATTTCAGGTGTTTGTCTAATAAAATCCATTCATTCATTCATTCATTCATTATCTCCCGCTTTATCCTCTATTAGGGTCGCGGTGGGGTTCCCCATGCCCATCCAGGGGAGAACATCTCGGGCGCTGGGCAGATACACCCAGAACAGGACGCCAATCCATTGCTGGGTACACACTCACACACTCAAACACACTCTATATGGGGCAATTTAGAGAACTCAATTAACTTGATCCATGTTTTTGGACTGTGGGAGGAAACAGGAGAACCCGGAGGAAACCCACGCGGACACGGGGAGAACATGGAAACTCCACCCAGATGGGGATTCGAACCAGGAATCCCTAGCGCTGAGAGGCGAACGTGCTAACCACTGTGCCGCATAAAATCAATTATTCTTTCTTATTTTTTTAACTTTCGCTTTTAACTATTATTTTTATCATTAGTGACTTATAGAGAAACTGCATTTGCAACAATGCCACCACTGTCATCCTCTCAGGGAAATGATGTGTATTTTTACTTTATTAAACACTTTATTAAACACTGTAACACCAGCCAGTCATGTGTGTCTTTAAATTCATGCATACGAAACTTGGATGGACAAGAGGCATTTGAGGACTGCTGATAGACTGTAAAAAAAACACACAGGGCCTTTTAATTAAACACATCACTCTGCCAGTGAGCTACAGCTCAGAGCTAAGTCACCTCTCTGTTTTACTGTGCCACTATTTAGTGGTAAACAACACTCGCTGATGTAATAAGGAAATATTGAAACCTTCATTTTATCATTTTATCTTAAATTGTAACTGACCTGGTGCTTAATGGTGTCATATGGAGATGCTGCTGCTGCTGTTTGTTTAAGAGAAACAGATATCAGCGTAAAAGTGGATATCCACCACTGGGTGGAGTTTCTATGTTCTCCCCGTGTCCGTGTGAGTTTCCTCCGGGTTCTCCGGTGTCCTCCCACAGTCCAAAAACATGGATCAAGGTCAATTGGGTTCTCCAAATTGCCCCATATAGAGTGTGTCTGTGTGAGTGAGTGTGCCCAGCGATGGATAGGCCCACCCTGTCCTGGGTGTATCTGCCCAGCACCCGAAACATTCTCCCCTGGATGGGCATGGGGAACCCCCCCGCGAACCTAGTAGAGGATAAAGTGGAAGATGGATGGATAGATGGATGGATGGATGGATGGATGTAAGCCAGCTGCATATGCTGGATCCCTAATATTGTATCACCTTAATACAGGAGGAAACCAGCTTGTGCTCTTATTTACAGATTCTCAGTGATTTCATCACCAGCTATAACACAAAAGGAATTCTGCTCACATTTTCACCTGAAGACAAGTACTTATCTTTATTTATGTATAATCCATGTAGTAGTACCTGCCACTCTGGCTTCCTTATACCATTGTTACTATAGGTTTAGCTTCACCAACTCGACCATGAGGAACTGTGATATCATAGTGGGTGAGTGGGTGAAAGCCAGATGACATTAATTTAGAGCTGAGCAGTTATTTTAGGATTTACGTTTCCAACCAGTTTTTCCTACTCAGTGACTCACCAACTGAGAGAACAGTTGCTCTGGTTATTGAGGGGTATTACTCCAACAAATAAGAGCTACCCCTAGACACCAACAATCATAGTCCTGAGTATCGCAGTCTAAGTGTGCCAGACATCACGGCAAACCTGAATGTGCTGACTAATGCTAATCATAACATTTCTAGCATAGTTATATGCTATTCAATAATTAGCCATAAAAGCTTAGTTGCATTTATTGGTACACTAAAGATTAGTAAAAGATACTAATAAAACAAATGTTTGTGCTCTTTTGCCACTCTTCTATATGTAATATTGGTATCATTCTGTTTATCCACTGTTAAGAACTGTGATGCTTAATGACATTAATATAAAGAAAAAAATACTGAAGGGTCACAAACTTTTAAGTAGAATGCATATAGCGATTAACTCTATTAAGAGAAATCTAGAGCACCTGCCCTGTCTAATGTTCCAGCTGTGCAGGGTGAAAGAGGTGAGTCAGCCCAAAAGCTTCATTAAGCATTTGGTGCCTCTGCAGCAGCACAAGGACAGGTCTGCTGATTAATGCCACCATACTGGGTCTCAAGAGCATCCTAATTCAGATCTCACCCTGATTCTGCTCACTTGTCGAGATTATGTGTACTAGCTGTATTCAATTTTTAGGCTTAGGAAAGCGGCCATTCCCGAACGGCAGGAATTTGTTTACATGGAAGGTGATCTTGTCTGAAGGACATTGGAAAACTGTGCACACAAGATTTACTTGGGGAGGGCTTTACAATTATGGCCCTGTGAACTTTTTGGATTCTGCCCCCCCCTCACCCTGCACCTTAGTCGGGCACAGCCAACGGGTTGGCAAACCCCTTATTGAGCACTCACTGATCATCCACACACCCATGGAAGCCGAGTGGAAAACTCTCTCTACAAGCTACAATCCCTTCCCCATCATTCCATGTTGTCATGGTGGCCATTCTTACAGACCATGAAGCACTTTGCAATGGTGTTATTATCAACAGGTAGGTACAAGCACAGTCAGAAGCAAAAAACACTCTCCCCTCCCTCATTAAACTGGTGGCAAATTAAAGTGAGCTAAATCTAGTGTGTGATGCACTGAAAGGTGCATCAATGCCACACAGAAAAGAAATGTTCCTCGTTGAATTGGGTGCCTGCTCTTATATATTTTTTCCTGCCACAATCAAACACATCCCCATCTTAGAACCCATTTACCGTGTTTCATATTATACTTTCCCAGAGAAGTGGTAGCAGCTGACATGTCAGCGATTTGAAAGTGTACTTCACAGTCTCACCCACACTCCATTGTTCCTGAGGAGGTGGTTAAAGAACCAGCCCTGCAACCTGAAGGTCCCTGATTCTATTCCCAGTCCCATGAAGTACTCTGGCTGAAGTGCCCTTGGGCAAGGCAACTAACCCCAGTAGGTGAAATCGATCACTTTATTACTTTATGACTTTAAGAAAATTGACTGCATCCAGGGTTGTGCGTTATCCCAACTTACCCAACCACTTGCTACAATGCCACCCAGACTCAGAAATAAACACTGACGAACCACAGGTGAGATCCATCACCTCAACTGCGAGTCATCAAAATGGTTACTTTATATATTCTTTACAACACAATTAACCAACCAATCCAAACAGAAATCAATAAAGTGATTTATTTTGCCTACAATGCTTACACACATAAGAATTTGTCATTAAAACCATCCGTGCAGTAAAACACACATATATACACACACTGGTAAAGCCTTGTAGCAATTGGGGTTAGGTGCCTTGCCCAAGGGCACTTCAACCATGGTGATGGTGGGACTGGGAACCGAACCGGGCACCTTCAGGTTATAAGGTCCTAAAATTATTATTTTTTAAATCTGTTTTGTAGCTGTATCTATACATTTCTGCAAAAAATAAATCATAAATTTATATTAAAAGTTATATTGGTATTGGTTGGTCCCCTAATGACAATGTAAGGTGCAGGGACTGTGTCTTATAAACAACAAGAATGTGCAATAGTCTACTTGCAACAATGAAACAATTACTATAATTAATTTATAATTCTAAACAAATAAAAAGTATAATTGATTATGGATAGTGTGACCCAGGTATAAACTAATCAGTAAAACCTTCTAAACTTTATATTTAATAAACAGAACTGTGTTAGTCTGTAAGAGCACTACAAATCCTTTATTTTTTTATTTATGTCAATTAGATATTCGACGTTTAAATTTTAGTTTTGTTGCATTTTTTAGAAATTTTCTTAACATAACTGAAAATAGGGGTTGTGTATAATACTGTCATTTCATTTTACGTTGACATTTTATTTGCTTTTAAGCATTAGAAGATGACATTTTGAGTTTCAAGCATAAATCACTCAACAAATGTTGACCTAAGCAAGTGGCCCAAATGTTTCGAATAGAACTAATTGGACTCCTTCAAGAACTCCACACAAAACAGCTATTTTACTGAAGCATTATTAAACATTTTAGACAGATACAAATAGAAGGACTTACTATAGAAACAAGCTTTTGACATGCTAAGTTCAGTTTGGCTAGCCATGCAAACCAAGAATCAAACAGCTGCACCACTCTGAAGCACACTCTCACTCAATTTTTCCTTGACTCATTTGCCCATAACATTGTTAGAGGTCTCTCAGGATTTTTGTTCCTTATGGTAATGAATTCAGTGTACAGCTAAATTCATCCATTAGGCCCGACTGCTTCTGGCTAATCCTTACTATAAGGACACTGGTTCCAAGAGAATTTAATTAACTCTGTACTAAACCATTCGCCAACAAATGAGAAACATTGGTATTTTTAACACTATAGTGTGCGTTACACTAATCAGTCCTTAAAACAGCAACTCCCCATTTCAGGCTTGTTTGCTTTACAGACTATGTAAAAATGAAGGATTAAGACCATTATTACTCTCACAAGGAGTAGTCACCCAATAAAAACCATACTAAGAAACTTAAAAAGCCCAACTAAACATTCTGCATGGTTTCAAAGAAACCCTACGTAGTTTCAAAGTAAATAAAATTAGAATTGATGTTAGTGATCCCATCATAAGAGCGGCACGGTGGCTTAGTGGTTGGCACGTTCGCCTCTCAGCGCTGGGGATTCTTGGTTCAAATCCCAATCTGCGTGGAGTTTCCATGTTTTCCCCGTGTCTGCGTGGGTTTCCTCCGGGTTCTCCAATTTCCTCCCACAGTCCAAAAACATGGATCAAGGTCAACTGAATTCTCCAAATTGCCCCATATAGAGTGTGTTTGTGTGTGTGAGTGAGATCTGCCCAGCGCCTAAAACGTTCTCTTATAGATGGGCATGGGGAACCACACTGCGACCCTAGTAGAGGATAAAGCGGAAGATAATGGATGGATGGGGATGGATGGATCCCATCATTAGAAAAACCTTAACAACAATGCTGTACATGAATTTCGCACCGCCATCCGAAAAAGAACACTGCTGCCCATCAGCACTTTCCCAGAGATCAGGTGAGCAAACCAAAAGTTTACTTGAACAATGCTTTGTTGATGTTTGAGGTGAAAATAGATCTTTTTAAAATAAATCTTTAAATAAAACACAATATTTATGTGAGAAGTAAAACTCTGAAGTCCAGCATGAAATCTTTATACTGTCTATAAAACACAGCAGTCACAGTTTGTTCCTGTTTTGCTGCATCTGGGCACCTTGTCATCATTAATGGAACGATGAATTACAAGTTACCTCATGAAAAAACGTCACAGCAGGTGTTTATGAGCTGTGTCTCAAGAGAATGTGGGTTATGCAGCAAGTCCTGACCTAACTCTAATAGCAATGTTGTGGACAGATTTAAAGCAAACAGTTCATGGAGAGAAACCTGTCATCTTAACAAATATATAGGCTAAAACTCCTCCAAGCTGATGTGCAGGACTAATCATCCATCCATTATCTTCCGCTTTATCCTCTATTAGGGACGCGGTGGGGTTCCCCATGCCCATCCAGGGGAGAGTGTTTCAGGCGCTGGGCAGATACATCCAGGACAGGGTGCCAATCTATCGCTGGGCACACACTCACTCACTCAAACACACTCTATATGGGGCAATTTGGAGAACTCAATTGACCTTGATCCATGTTTTTAGACTGTGGGAGGAAACCGGAGAACCCGGAGGAAACCCACGCGGACACTGGGAGAACATGCAAACTCCAGCCAGATCGGGATTCGAACCGGGAATCCCTAGTGCTCAGAGGAGAATGTGCAAACCATTAAGCCACCGTGCTGCCCCAGGACTAATCAGTAATATTTAATTGCAGTTAGTGACGCACACCGGGATAACACCAGGTACTAATAAGGAAAGTTCACATACCTTTGCCACTAGGGTCTGTAATATGACAGTAATAAATGACAGTCATATTTTTATGTCCCATTATTGATATAGTTTTATAAAATGTACTTCTATAGGTAGGTACAGTAGGTTCCATTTTTGCAGTAAAATGGAAAATGCTAGGTGGAGGAGGGAGGCATAACAGAGGACATGGTAAGTGATGAACCTGCAAGAGGTTCTGCATAAGGTCTGTTTGCAGATATTTAAGGAGAGGCAAGACACAGAGCATATAGAGAGTAATCAGCACTACCAGGAATGCAGCAGCGGCAGTGAAAGAAATAGTGATAGAAAGAAAGTGGGATGATTCTAGTGCCAGCATGTCTCATCTTTGTGTAATTTACTGTGTGTCTTTAAACTTCTGTCTTTGATCCTCAATCTGTCCCGGTATGTGGCACTAACCTTCAATAATTACACATTTAAAGGTCAGAAGGTGCCAACTAAAACAAGAGACTTTTCTCACCAGTTTGAAAACAGGGACCAGAATTCACGGCTGTGGAGAACTGCTGTTGAGAAAATATTACTAAGTAGAACAACTTTACAAAACACATTTACTGTGGATGCTTACATTGTTCTTACTTCAGGCTACTCGTCATGTGCTCATAGTCTGCAGCATAATGATTTCCCTCCATTAAAGCACATGAATAATGCCATTAAAGCTGTATGTAATGCACAGCTTTTAAAAGACATTCTTGTGGCTTTTTTGATGTTTATCACCCCATCTCAAAATCTTAAAAAGAAATAAAGTGTGGTAGCTCAGTGTTTAGGGGGTTGGACTATCAACATAATGGGTGGGGGTTTGTAACTTGTAATGTCCACACAAATTACAAGTGGGCTCTTGAGCAAGGCCCTTAACCCTCATTGCTTCAGGGTGCTGTATCAGGGTGCTAACTAGGGGTGAGCTGCAATATTCGCTGATTCGACGATTCGATTCGGACATCATAGTCAAATGTACAACTTTGAGCACATGGGGGTGGCCATGGTTGCTGCTAAGCATTAGTTTTTACATGAAATGTCTTTGTTTTCGTTATATATATATAGCGTTTTGTCAAATAAAATCATCCTAATTTCTGTTAATATTTTTTTTGAAAAAAAGTCCAGAACGGGGATCCCATTTACGGTGCTCTAGAAAAACATTTTCCAACCTTAAAGTACTATTCACAAGAAATGAAAAGTAAAATATAAAAAAAAATCTTTTTTAAAAACCACGCTTATAGCGCCATCTTGTGGTGAAATTTTAACTGATTCGACTATCAGTCGACTATAGGGAAAATCTGACGAATCAGATTCGACTATGAAAATCCTTAGTTGAAGACACCCCTAGTGCTAACCATGTATTCTGAAACCAGCATTCAGTTGGTACAACTGTAAGTTGCTTTGGATAAAAGCATCTGCTAAATGACCAAAAGCAAATGTAAAGTATTGCCATACAGCCATAACACATCACAAAGTATATGTGATTTAAGAGAGCAGAATCAGCCAGGTTTAATTAAAATAAAAGAGGCAGAAGATGAAATGTAAAACAATAGAACGTAGTTTTTGTGGCATTTTTTTGGCATTGTCTGTTCAGATTTTTCAAAAATCATAACATGTACAGTGGCAAGAAAAAGTTTGGGCACCCCAGTATAAATTTCTGTTATTGTGAAAGACTAAGCAAGGACAAAATTACTTGCTTTTTGAAAGCATCATTATCCTTAACAATATGCTGTAGTAGAAGCAATTCAGCATTAGCCCCACTGTAATATTTTTAAACGACACTTTAGAGGCCTATTAAATCAGATGTACACTTAGGTTGCAATTCCACAACTGCACTGTTTGTCACAGACATTACCTTTATCACAACTATAACACATTCAGCAAACACATTCTCTGGGTGGCAGCATCTAGCAATAACAGTGTTTCGTGGAGTGACTATAAAAAAAAATTCCCCTTTAGTGTGGTGTGAGGGGAGGCCCTGTTGGCTGAGCAGGTTCATTAAGTAGACACACACACACACACACACACACACACACACACACACACACACACACACACACACACACACACACACACACGCACTTATTTTGTTTTCTACTCCAGCTAAACAAGATGTGGCCACCCTTCCTGCAGGAGTAAAGAGTAAGCGTACTGCAGTTCCTCCTCACCAATCACAAACCCACCACCAGGAACACGTGAGTAGGACATCGTTCCCCAAATACAAACTTAATAAGGTCACAGTGAAGCAGAGGCAACTCATGAATTTATACATATTCTCTTAAGAAGATATTGATCTTCACCATGGGAGAAAATTCAGTTTATTAGAAATTACAAGGCTTTAAACATGTTTGTTGTGTTGGGAAGCTAGGAAAGCAAGTAGGAACTGGCTAAAACATTTTTTGATGTGGCTCCTAACATAATTTTTGTTTGCTATTACACTTTTTTGACAGTGTTAATTGTAAACATGCATTTATACAAAAATGCTGCACAGGGTGGGGTAGTAACACAGTGGTTGTATTGTCCCTTAGAGCAAGAGGGTCCTGGGAGTCATTCCCATAGAGGACCACTTAAGTTCTTTTTTTTATTCCATTTGTATGTTCTAGATATGCCTGCATGGGTTTTCTACATGAGGGCTTCTTAAAATGTAATGCCCTATAATTCTTTTCTCGGTTCTCAGTTATTAAGAAACTAACATACATTTAAATGCTTAAAATGTAATGTTTCTCCTATTTGTGCATAAAGTGAGCTGTAAACATACCCAAACCAAATTGAGTTACCTTCTCCATAGAGTTGCCCTATCCATCATACAGTCCATCGCTTTGACTCCTTAAAAGATGCCTTGCTTGAGACACTAAGATACTAAGAGTGTAATTCGTATAGTGATATAATGGTTACCTAAACAGGACAAGCTGGTACTGGCATTAAATACATGCATTTTGGCGTACACCCAGGACAGGGCACCAATCTATCTCTGGGCACACACACACATACACACACTATATGGGGCAATTTAGAGCATTCAACTCACCTTGAATCCATGTTTTTGGACTGTGGGAGGAAATTGGAGAACCCGGAGCAAACCCACGTGGACACAGGGAGAACATGGAAACTCTTTGGGATTCTCACTTGGAAGCCGCAGCTCTGAGAGACGAGCGTGCTAACCACTAAGCCACCGTACCGCCCCGGCGTGAGGCCATATAAGTAAAATAGTGCATATAATAGAAACACTAAATTGACTAAATGAATTCTGTATAAATAAGTGGGACCTTACACTTTAGACAACCATCATAACTTTATTATATTAAATATTCCAAATTGACTCATATTATTTTGTAAATGTGTTTGTCTTTGTGCTTGTCTTGCAAAGGGCTGGCAACCCGTTTACAGTAATTTCCCACCGTTTGTTTCATATATACACTATATAGTGCTAGATAAGCCACCATCATTAAGGACACTTACTACAAAAAGAGACTTGAAAGTCAAATAAACAATATTTAGTGAATGTGTTTATCTGTGTGTATGCACTGTGATGCTCTGCTCATTTGTGCAAGTTTTCCTTTTCAGTGACTGTTTGTAGAGATCCAGCACCCCAAATCCTTAATCAGGATAGCATAAGAAATGGATGGATAAGATCACTGGATGATAATTCTGTATTTAGTATATTTTTATCCACTGGAGCTGCATTCAGAAGAATTGGCACAAAGCTAACGTCCAGGTAAAAATGACCAGAATGTGTTTTCACATTATATAAATGGCATAATTTCTCCAGCTATAGTGCTGTGTTTTGTTTAGAGCTGTTCTTTCTGAGACTATAAAACAGGTTAAGAGGCTGTGTGCTACATTTGGACAATGATCTCAAGGTCACAAACACAACGTGCAAGGACAGATTCACTGTTATTGAGTGTTCTTGCAGAGACAAACGACAACATCCCTGACATGCAGTCAATGTTGGATTTGGCCTTAATTCCTACAATAATTGCAAACTCCATGACTTGACCTTTTTATTAATGAGGGTGGTCAGTGTGCTGTTTAGAGAACATGTTGTTGCTCATTACTGCGGTGCTGTGAACAGACAGCTTCATCGGGTCACTGCCATTGCTCCCTGGATTATAGCTAACAGAGGGACGGAATACTAATGTATGAAATATGCACATGTAGGAACTAAAAACAACTTCTGCCTACCGAGTGTGTAACTTATGCACAACAGGATGTTTGGAAGCATGACCCTCTCTGCTGTAAGGCATAATCTCCCTGTATGCTAGATCCTGGAGCACAGCACACCTGGTCCCATGCGCCCTCTCCTGCACACCAAGCTGTTACCCTTTCCAAACAGATTGTGGCTTGCATTCAACCCAAACACAAACCATCACAGCTTCGCATCAAAGCACTATGACACAGAATTGCGTTAACATTATATAAAGAGTACTGCTGACCCTGGAGAATAAGGAATCCTCATTACCATTCTGAACCGCGCTCTCACTTTTATTCGGATTTTAATTTAAACATTAAGTTCTGACATGTTGTTGATGGATGTTTTGTGCCCAACCCTCCTTTTGCCCAAGCCTGTGTGATGTGATGGAAATGTTGCACCTCTTCCATTTTCTCTCCTCAAGTCAGTGTTGCCAGATTGGTATTTTTCATATTTTATCTGCTACCAATTACAGTAATGTTTGAGTTTTCTACAATAAACACAAAGTTTGGCAAAGTGCCAAATAGGTCTTGGTTGTTTACTTGCACTGATTTAACAGAACAAGTGCTGTTATCATAATACCTCAGCATCGAACCAGCTACATTGATATAAACAAAAGTATTGAAACACATTGCTATTATTCGGTCCCATTGCCACATGTGTATAAAATCAGGCACCCAGCCATCTGTTTTGGATTTTTGTATGCTTCCATGTTCTTTGTGAGAACACTTTTTTTCGTTCCAGCATGACTCAAAGGAAGGATCTTAAAGGGCATGATTGAGTAAGTTGGTGTGGAGGAACCTCAGTGGCCTTCAACATTTATTATGTATGTGTCCTAAAACTTTTGTATTTTAAATGTCCCAACAATGACAACATATAAAAATCGGTTGGAATTTAGCCTGTTAGTATAATCCCAGGTCCACTGAAGTTACCAGTGTGGGTCCTTGAGCAAGGCCCTTAACCTTCATTGCTCCAGGGATGTTGTGATTAACCCTGTGTTCACCTTGTAAGTCGCTTTGGATAAAAGCGTCTGCTAAATGACCAAATGTAAATGTAAATGTATATAAAATATATGACCTAAAATTGCAGAGCTTTTAGCTTCAGACTTTTGTATCACCAGGTATGAGCAAAGGTCAGGACCTACATAAATTTACTCTAGCACAGTTATTTAAGTATATTTAACCTCACTACATTTGTAAATAGAAGTAAATAATAGACCTTCAGCTCTACTACAATGATTTGACCACTTTGATGTCTTGTAAGTTTTGGGATGTAGATTTACGATACAATAGACAACCAAAGGTTTTATAACACAACACATTTTATAGCTTAAACCCAATGATTAACAAATGTTTAGCTTCTGAGGTTAAACTATGTAGTTATAGTCAGGTCACATTTCTGAGTCTACAAGTAGTTCCACGGTTTAGTAGACCCCCCCCCCCAAATCACAACCATCATCACCACCTTAAACTTCACATTTTGATCGGAACTGTTTATTCCCATTCCTCTTCAATTCAGATTTATGTATTGTCACTGTATATAAACCTGTACAGTGGTACACAGTATCACCACCAACAGTGGCTACCACAGTACTAACTCTGCTGTTAACACACTGGTACATACTTCACTCATTAGAATGTAATTGTTGTTGTTTTTTCTTCAGTCAGACTAACCATATCCTACTTTTAATTAATTATGGTTTTCACACAAAGACCTTAAGTAAGCATTTACGCTCTTGATGTACTGTGTTAGATTTTTGTGCTCTTCATAATCAGACCAGCTTATGACAATGGAGCTTGATTGTCAAATAAATGTGATAAAACACTCAAAAGTAAATAACTAAATAAAAACGAAATAAGAGGGTGGCACGGTAGAGTAGTGCTTAGGACAACCACCTCTCAGCGCTGGGGATCTGGGTTTGAATCCGGTTTTCTCCGGGTTCTCCAGTTTCCTCCCATGATCCAAAAGCCAAAAGTCAAGGTAATTTGGCTGTTCTAAATTGCCTCTATCTAAATTTCCCCTATATAATGTTTATGTCTGTGTGAGTCAGCGATGGACTGGTGCCCTGTCGTGGGTGTATCTGCCCAGTGCCCAAATCATTCTCTCCGGGATGGGCATGGGGAACTCCCTGCAACCCCAGTATGGGGTTATGCGATCAAGATAATGAGATGAAAAATAATATGCCACAATGCATGTAATAAAAACATATGATTTCTTCATATAATTTTAAGTGTTTTGTTTAAGCAGAGATGCAAATAACTGTTACAGTGCCTAATCTTAAAGAGCTGTCATCCAACAGCACATACACACACACACACACACACACATATATATATATATATATATATATATATATATATATATATATATACACACACAACACACTTTCCTAGGGTTGGGCATTATTATATATATATATATATATATATATATATATATATATATATATATATATATATATATATATATATATGTGTGTGTGTGTGTGTGTGTATGTATGTATATGTATATATATGTGTGTGTGTGTGTGTGTGTGTGTGTGTATGTATGTATGTACACACACACACACACATATATATATATATATGTGTGTGTGGGCGGCACGGTGGCTTAGTGGTTAGCACGTTCGCCTCTCAGCACTGATGGTTCGAATCCCCATCAGGGTGGAGTTTCCATGTTCTCCCCGTGTCTGCGGGGGTTTCCTCCGGGTTCTCCGGTTTCCTCCCACAGTCCAAAAACATGGATCAAGTCAATTGAATTCTCAAAATTGCCCCATATAGAGTATGGCATATAGACTCACACATATCTGTGTGAGTGAGTGTGTGCCCAGCGATGGATTGGCACCCTGTCCTGGGTCTATCTGCCCAGCGCCCGAGATGTTCTCCCCTGGATGGGCATGGGGAACCCCACCGCGACCCTAATAGAGGATAAAAAGCGGGAGATAATGAATGAATGTATGTGTGTGTGTGTGTGTATGTATATATATATATATATATATATATATATATATATATATATATATATATATATATATATATATATATACACACACATAGATATACACACATACACATACGTATGAAATGCCCAACCCTAGGAAAGCACCCACGCAATCTGGCAACCCTGCCTCACGTCGCATCTACTGCATCCGTCTGCATCAGATGGAGGACAGCTGACGCCGGGTGTATTAACAGCACTCCGCTTTCTTACTGATGCCTCACTCCATCAGCTGCACACAAGCGAACCTCACACTGACTGCTGGATTCTGCACACACACTATGTTAGGTTTTGGGGGAAAAGGCAGGAGGTCAGTAATTGAACCTCTGCGGTATCTTAAACCGGTACGCTTAATTTTTATTATTAACGCTAGGGGGGAAAAGGTTTGAAAAAGAAAGAAAGAAAGAAGGAAAAAAAGGGAGAAAAGACAAAAAGCTGCTTCATCCTCCTTCATTGCGTAATCACCAAACTAGTCCTTCAGTACGCAGCCCATTTAGGAAAAGACCGGCTCCCTGTGCAACTCAAAGCTTTCCTTTCCCCCCCAAACCCCAAAATGTCAGGGCTGCAGGAGGATCCTCTTACCTGCCGACGGTTTGGTTGGCGAGCTGTCGCATTCGGTTGAACTGCTTCTTCATTTTGCTCTGATTGTTGCGTTAACACGTCCAGCTGAAAAGATTCCGCATTTCTCTCAGCATTAAGGCCAGTCCTCCGGCACAGACAGCAGACACGGCTACATTGTTCCAGGTTCTCTTTTGCATTGCAGTCGGGCAGAAATCGGAAACGAGCCGCAGGACGTTTCAGTGCATTTTGCTGTGCGTTCGGCTGCTGCTCAGCGTCAGGGGATGCTGTACAGTTCTCCACCGCGTCCAGGGCGGCAGCACCAACGGCTGGAAGACGCTGCATGATGCGCGGGGCACCATGGGAAACGTAGTTCTTTAAACGACCGCCTACGTTTAGATTACTGATGGGCATTCTGGCTCTTTTTAGAGAGCCGGTTCTTTTGGTTCCCAAGTGGCTCCCTTGACTTTTTCTTGTAGGTTAAAGCAGTTTATTACTAAATTATGTGTAAAATTATTTTTTTTATGTAAAAACACATTATAAATGTTTACTTTTAACAATATGTTTTTATTTACATAAAATGGCCTTTGGCGGCACGGTGGCTTAGTGGTTAGCACGTTCGCCTCTCAGCGCTAGAGATTCCCGGTTCGAATCCCCATCTGGGTGGAGTTTCCATGTTCTCCCCGTGGGTTTCCTCCGGGTTCTCCGGTTTCCTCCCACAGTCCAAAAACATGGATCAAGTCAATTGAATTCTCCAAATTGCCCCATATAGAGTGTGTCTGTGTGAGTGAGTGTGTGCCCAGCGATGGATTGGCGCCCTGTCCTGAGTCTGTCTGCCCAGCGCCCGAGACGTTCTCCCCTGGATGGGCATGGGGAACCCCACCGCGACCCTAATAGAGAATAAAGCGGGAGATAATGAATGAATGAAAAATGGCCTTGGGCGGCACGGTGGCTTAGTGGTTAGCACGTTCGCCTCTCAGCGCTAGGGAATACCGGATCGAATCCCCATCTGGGTGGAGGTTCCATGTTCTCAACGTGTCTGCGTGGGTTTCCTCCGGGTTCTCCGGTTTCCTCCCACAGTCCAAAAACATTCATTCATTCATTATCTTCTGCTTTATCCTCTATTAGGATCACGGGGGGGGTTCCCCATGCCCATCCAGGGGAGAACGTTTCGGGCGCTGGGCAGATAGACCCAGGACAGGGCGCCAATCCATCGCTGGGCACACACTCACTCACACAGACACACACACACTATATGGGGCAATTTGGAGAACTCAATTGACTTGATCCATGTTTTTGGACTGTGGGAGGAAACCGGAGAACCCGGAGGAAACCCACACAGACACGGGGAGAACATGAACTCCACCCAGATGGGGATTCGAACCGGGAATCCCTAGCGCTGAGAGGCGAACGTAATAACCACTAAGCCACCATGCCGCCCGTCCAAAAACATGGATCAAGTCAATTGAATTCTCAAAATTGCCCCATATAGAGTGTGTCTGTGTGAGTGAGTGTGTGCCCAGCGATGGATTGGCACCCTGCCCTGGGTGTATCTGCCCAGCACCCGAGACGTTTTCCCCTGGATGGGCATGGGGAACCCCACCGTGACCCTAATAGAGGATAAAAGTGGGAGAAAATGAATGAATAAAATGGCCTTGTCCCAAATTTTTTGGGATTTGTTGATGACATGAAATTTTGAAACAACATATTTTTCCCTGGCCAGCACAGTGGCTTAGTGGTTAGTACGTTTGCCTCTCAGCACTAGGGATTCCCGGTTCAAATCCCAATCTGGATAGAGTTTCCATGTTCTCAACGTGTCTGCGTGGGTTTCCTCCGGGTTCTCCGGTTTCCTCCCACAGTCCAAAAACATGGATCAAGGTCAATTGAATTCTCCAAAATTGCCCCATATAGAGTGTGTTTGTGTGAGTGAGTGTGTGCGCTGCGAAAGATTGGCGCCCTGTCCTGGGTGTATCTGCCCAGCGCTCGAAACGTTCTCCCCTGGATGGGCATGGGAACCCCACTGCGACCCTAGACCCTAAGCGGAAGATAATGGAAATGAATGAAAAAACAAGGATCCTCTGCACTGGATTATGCTGTAGAGATTGTATGAGTAGCAGCAGTTGCAGTTGACACACTAGCACCTTCGTTAGGTTCTATTGCTTTTCTTTTATCTTCTAATTGAACTGATAAATAAACAGTGCCTGTGCAGATTGTTTGTGCAGCCGGCTCGATATGAAATTTTAATCTTGCACAGTCTACAGTCTATACTCTACCTTTGAACTGTCCATCACACTAAAATACAGTGGGTTTCAAAAGTATTCATACCCCTTGAACTTTTCCATATTTTGTCACATTACAACCACAAACATAAATATATTTCACTGGAATTTAATGTGAAAGACCAACACAAAGTGGTATACAATTGTGAAGAAAATTATACATGAATCAACATTTTTTTTACAAATAAAAAACTGAAAAGTGCGACGTGCAAAAGTATTCAGCCCCCCTGAGTCAATACTTTGTGGAGCCACCTTTTGCTGCAATTACAGCTGCAAGTCTTTTAGGGTATGTCTCCACCAGCTTTGCACATCTAGTGACTGAAATTCTTGCCCATTCCTCCTTGCAAAACAGCTCAAGCTCAGTCAGATTGGATGGAGAGCGTTTGTGAACAGCAGTTTTGAGATCTTGCCACAAATTCTCAATTGGGTTTAGGTCTGGACTTTGACTGGGCCATTCTAACACATGAATATTCTTTTTTTTAAACCACTCCATTGTAGCTCTGGCTTTATGTTTAGGGTCGTTGTCCTGCTGGAAGGTGAACCTCCGCCCCAGTCTCAAATCTTTTGCTGACTCCAACAGGTTTTCTTCCAAGATTGCCCTGTATTTGGCTCCATCCATCTTCCCATCAACTTTGACCAACTTCCCGGTCCCTGCTGAAGAGAAGCACCCCCAGAGCATGATGCTGCCACCACCATATTTGACAGTGGGGATGGTGTTTTCAGAGTGATGTGCAGTGTTATTTCTCCACCACACATAGCGTTTTGCATTGTGGCCAAAAAGTTCAATTTTGGTCTCGTCTGACCAAAGCACCTTCTTCCACATGTTTGCTGTGTCCTCAACATGGCTTCTGGCAAACTGCAAACGGACTTCTTATGGTTTTCTTTTAACAATGGCTTTCTCCTTGCCACTCTTCCATAAAGACCACATTTGTGTAGTGCACGACTAATTGTTGTCCTGTGGACAGTTTCCCCCACCTGAGCTGTGGCTCTCTGCATTTCATCCAGAGTCACCATGGGCCTCTTGGCTGCCTCTCTGATCAGTGATCTCCTTGTTCGGCCTGTAAGTTTAGGTGGACGGCCTTGTCTTGGCAGGTTTACTGTGGTGCCATACTCTTTCCATTTCCGGATGATGGATTGAACAGTGCTCCGTGAGATGTTCAAAGCTTTGGAAATCTTTTTATAACCTAAGCCTGCTTTAAACTTCTCCAAAACCATATTCCTAACCTGTCTGGTGTGTTCTTTGGACTTCATGATGCTGTTTGCTCCCCAATATTCTCTTAACCAACATCTGAGGCCGTCACGGAGCAGCTGTATTTGTACTGAGATTAGATTACACACAGGAGGACCCTTTTGAGTCATTAGCACTCATCAGGCAACTTCTGAATGCAATTGGTTGCACTCAGGGAAAAGGGGGCTGAATACTTTTGCACGTCGCACTTTTCAGTTTTTTATTTGTAAAAAAAATGTTGATTCATGTATAATTTTCCTTCCACTTCACAATTCTATACCACTTTGTGTTGGTCTTTCACATTAAATTCCAGTGAAATATATTTATGTTTGTGGTTGTAATGTGACAAAATATGGAAAAGTTCAAGGGGTATGAATACTTTTGCAACCCACTGTATGTCCAAAATTTACTATGCTTTCTGTCAATCATTTTTTTCACCTAGCCAGCTATTTATTTCTTTATTTATTGCGCAAACTACTCTCGCTCTCAGTGTGTCCACAGTGTGTGTGTGCAACCCCTATAGACTCCGCCCACATCGGCTCCCAAAAAATGGCTCCCAATTAAGAACCGGCTCTCCTCGTTCACTTTGAAGAGCCGACTAGAAGAGCTGACTCGTCACTAGTTTAGATAGATTGGGGTGTCAAACCCACTTGCACCGGGGGGGCAAAACTCAAAGCACACTTTAGGTCGCGGGGCAAACAAGATAAACATTTATTAAACACACTGAAAGTAAATGATTTCTGAACTCGAACAGGAATAAAAACAGGCAGGAATATTATTCCACGATTAATAAACTTAAACTGTATATAATTTAAAATGCAAAAATGCAAAAAAGAAAAAAAGAGAAAGAAAAAAAGAAAGCACGAGAGCGAGAGAGAGAGAGAGAGAGAGAGAGAGAGAGAGAGAGAGAGAGAGAGAGAGAGAGAGAGAGAGAGAGATACTAATAATAACACAGCACAGCCATAATGCAACAATAGAACAAGCAAAATATTTTTTAAAACCTTTTATTAAAACTACTCCTACATTACATTACTTTATCCTAAATTAATTCTGCTTGAGGGCGGCACGGTGGCATAGTGGTTAGCACGTTCGCCTCTCAGTGCTAGGGATTCCTGGTTCGAATCCCCATCTGGGTGGAGTTTCCATGTTCTCCCCGTGTCCGCGTGGGTTTCCTCCGGGTTCTCCGGTTTCCTCCCACAGTCCAAAAACATGGATCAAGTCAATTGAGTTCTCCAAATTGCCCCATATAGGGTGTGTTTGAGTGAGTGAGTGTGTGCCCAGCGATGGATTGGCGCCCTGTCCTGGGTGTATCTGCCCAGCGCCGGAGACGTTCTCCCCTGGATGGGCTTGGGGAACCCCACCGCGACCCTAATAGAGGATAAAGCGGAAGATAATGAATGAATGAATGAATAATTCTGCTTGTGAAGTATAACATTTAGTAGAAAATGGCCAATATTAACCCATATAGAGTCTATTAACCCATATAGAGTATGTCTCTCTGTGTGTGTGTGTGTTTGTGTGTCTGGGTGAGTGAGTGTGTGCCCAGCGATAGATTGGCGCCCTGTCCTGGGTGTGTCTGCACCCAGAGTGGTATTCGAACCGGGAATCCCTAGTGCTGAGAGCATGGAACATGAAAATTTTACCCAGATCTGCATCCCAGTGCTGAGAGGCAAAGCCACTGTGCCATCCCCAAAACACATGTATTAAAATGAATTTAACGGCATAAGCCGACCTTAAGATACATAATATTATAAAAGTTATTATGACATAGAAATCCATATCTATCTATTGTAATGGCTGTATGGTAACAAAGTATGTATCATGATCATCACACACAATATGTATCAAAAACAATGCATGTGTTTTAGCCAAGAGCTGTGTGATTATCCACTGTTTACCATACTGGGTGTAATAATTCAACATGAAAAGACCAGAGTAGTAAGAGTAAGAGAGAACGATTTATGGACTTGGAAGCAAACAAGTAGTTAAATAAGCAATAAACATTAATCTATAGTGGTTTAGTACAGCTATGAACAGCTTTAGCAATAGATCATTTGCTGGCACAAAAAAACATTAAATTCTATCCTAATATTTCTATTGGGTTATGGTAATCACTTTAAAAATTTTACCTTAATTTCTCATTGGTAAAACTGCTTGGGATCATTGTCTTGTTGCATAACCCCAGCTCACAAACAGATGTCTGG
Organism: Corydoras sp. C115; assembly: GCA_019802505.1. Classification (NCBI taxonomy): domain Eukaryota; kingdom Metazoa; phylum Chordata; class Actinopteri; order Siluriformes; family Callichthyidae; genus Corydoras; species Corydoras sp. C115. Next base: position 4,639,051 of record JAFMOC010000015.1, on the reverse strand, counting down.
CTATTTGCTGGTAAAATTCAGAATTCATTGTTCTATCGATGTTCTGTCCTGATCCAGATGCAGCTTCACAACAGCTATGGTGGCATGTAGGCGTAGCAGTGACAACAGTAGGGCTGATTTGCATTTATGATATCATTAATGTGTTACAGGCAATAATTTGTGTGTAACAAATTAAAGTACATTTGTCACTCTTTTACAAGGATTATTTCTCTCTTTTTTTTACATTAAAAGATAATATATATGATTATCAGCGATGGATTGGTGCCCTGTCCTGGGTCTATCTGCCCAGCACCCGAAACATTCTCCCCTGGTTGGGCAAGGGGAATCCCACCGCGACCCTAATAGAGGATAAAGCGGGAGGTAATGGATGGATGGATATACAGTATATGATTATGTGATTGTCTGGGTATCACTTTCTGTATGGTCATATGTTTCTATATTAATATTATTAAACAGGCTTGAAAGATAAAAAAACAAAAAAAGGAATGGAAAATGTTTACTCCTATAAAATTCTTCTGCCATTTAATAAGAATATTTATTGACAGAGTGAAGAATTAACTACTTTTAAAAGCTGTACAGTTTAGTATATGTCACATAAAACTGCTCTTGTCTATTTAAAAATCAATTTATTATTTATAGTTTCATATTTCATATAACTGAAGAGAGCAGCATGATAATACGATGGACATTTTTAATGCCACACAGTTCCAGGGTTCACCTTTTTATTTAAAAAACAGAGATTTAACAAAGTCTGATCTTAATAACACGTTAGCGGGTGTGTGCCATGTCAATAACAAAGGAGATTTCAGAGGACCGAGGAAAGAGAGTTGTTGATGCTCATCTGGTCGGAAAATGTAACGTCTCATAAATTAGAATTTGCTGCTATAAAGCAAAATTCATTGTGTCATGAATGATGGCAAGTCTCAGAGCACAGATCAAGCAAAAAGGACAAACCATAATACTACCACCACCATGTGGTAGTTTTTATGCTGGAATGCAGTGTTTTACTTTCTCCAAACATATCTTCTTTTATTTAAACCAAAAAATATAAAATAGAATAAACCAATAAATAATTGCAAGCATGGTTCTTTACTGATATTTGTGTTAGTGAACCTTCATAGGGAGGTCTAATAATCTGACTGTGGCCTTAAACTCTTTAGAAATAGTTTTATTATTACTTTCAGTTAGATGAGCATTTACAAATCTTCTAACATCCTCAGAAGTCTACCATATTTGTGCCATGATACAGTTCCACAAACAAAAGATCAGACTTTGAAAACAGGACACTCGTTCACACTGTATTGCAATTGAATTGGTTAAAACACACTACTCTAAATAAATACCTTTATTTCTGCTAAGGTTCACATAATTTTGCCACTCAGATTTAAATCATTCATAATATTTAATCTCATATCATTTTCTTCCACTTGTTCCCTTATTTATAAGTCGCTTTGGATGAAAGCAGCTACTAAACGACTAAATGCGAATACCCATTTATGGTAGAGTGTTACAGGCACTGGGCAGATACACACTGGGTTGTGCCAACCCATCGCTGGGCACACACACACACACACACACACACACACACACACACACACACACATTATGTAGGGGCAATTTAGATAGGGGTTTACATTGGATTCGAACCTGGATCCCCAGTGCTAGGAAGAGGATGTGCTAGTCACTAAGCCATGACACCCTATTAGGAATATGTTTTTTTTTTTTTAAATAAATCATTTATGAGGCATGTTTTATTAACTGCAGTAATAAATAAAAAATAATAAAATTCCAGTGAATAGACTGATACATTTAGATACACATATACATAAATATACATACATACATACATACATACATGTGTGTGTGTATATATATACAGTATATATATATATATATATATATATATATATATATATATACTCACACACACACACACACATATGTACATTATTTATATATAGATTTATATTTTATACTTTTATTTAAATAAAATATAATTCTACCTCTAATGCTCTGGGTCAAGACTGGGTCGGTGAAACAGAATTTTATCCATTTTTGTACCATATGTTATGTAAATGACAATAAAGTCTCCTTGAATCCCTAAAGTTTGTTTCAAGGTCATCGTTGTAATAAGTTCTTATTTCCACCGGGTGGCGGTAGTACTTCATCCATCTATCCATCCATTATCCATCTTCTGCTTAATTCACTACTAGGGTCGTGGAGGGGGGTTGCCCATGCCCATCTAGGAGAGAACGTTTTAGGCGCTGGACAGAAACACAAAAGACAGGACGCCAATCTATCACTGGGCACACACTCACTCACACAGACACACTCTATATGGGGCAATTTGGAGCATTCAATTTTCCATGATCCATGTTTTTGGACTGTGGGAGGAAATCGGAGAATCCATGCGGACACGGGGAGAACATGGTTGGGATTCGAACCGGGAATCCCTAGCACTGAGAGGTGAACATGCTAACCACTAAGCCGCCCGCCCGTAGTACTTCACTTGTAATACAGTACATTCTCCACGCCGAGGGACGAAATGAAAATAGCTTGTTTAATACATATATTCTTTCTTTGTGTCGAAAATAATTATCAAACTTAGATAATTTACATGTTGGTCCTAACTGATAGAGTAACTGTGAAGGCAAAATAGCCTCCAACACATTTTATGAATATTTAGAATATATGTGTCCATATATGAATATGTGCATTTTGTTGCCAAAAATACAAAATGTGTGGACAGTCAGGTGGAGGCGATGATGCAAAGCGTTGACAGTCCTCACCATGAAAACCTAAATACACGACAGTATGGAGAGATTTGTGAACTGTCATTGACGTGTACAGTAGAAAGTATTACATTTAAGGAAACTTTTGTTCATAGCAATATTATCTTAAGTCCTCTTACATTCTAGCCCTTGACTTTCCCATACAGGTATGCTCGATCACCTGAAACCTGTCTTTTAGACAATCCCAACAGCTATATAGTTAGAAGAAAAGCACTTTGGGTCGCGGTAAGATGATTCCTTTAAAGCAGCGATGCCTCTGGGTAGTTGTTGTGCAGTCTATTAAAACATAATGAGACAACAGGTGGGCAGTTCTCTGTGGCCTCAGGGCTCAGTAGTCCTTTTAAGTAAGTGATACTGAAAAATTGAACTGCGGTGCTCTTATAATTCAGGGCTCATTTATCTGGGTCATTGGAAATGCAGGGGGAATCCTAGGAGCCTTGATCTCGCCCTGATGACCTGACTGTGGCATTATTTTTCATTAGCTTCGACTAGGATGCTAAACCTGACCCAGGAGCAGCATGGCTTTTTACTCCCCAAGTGCTTTAATGTTCCGTGTAGAGCCCTTTCCGTCTCTAACCTGCAGCTTCTTACCCTCTCCTGGTTGCTTTAAATCAATAGCATGGGGAGCCTCAACATCTGTGCTCTTGGAAGTAGACCCCTGGTGCTTAACTTCCTGTAGAATGTCTTTCCATCATCCTCTCTTGGTTCTGAAAAAAGCAAAGAATGTGAGGGGTAAAAAAGGCAAACAGTGCTAAACATATTATAGTTTCTTTTTTTCCAGCTATGACTAAGTAATCAGCAGTTCAACCTAAATATTGCTATTTAACAATAACTGTGATACAGTTAAGCATTTAGTAGATGATTACAGTAAATGGATTTGGACTGAATGACATTTCTTGTTGAATTTCAGTCATTTTGTTTGGTTCTTTCATTTGCTTTTGTTTTCCAGCCAACAGGGTGGCAGCCATTCAATACGACTAATAAAGCTGTTTCTCTAAAGGTTATGACCTTTTGCCCCAATGACCTGCTTTACTGATACCTAAGCTGGACCTGCCTGTAAATGTTTTTAAATGTTTACAGTTCATTCTTCCAGCCCGTTTGTTTTATCACTATAATAACCAAAATACACCTTGGTCATTACATTAACATTTAGTCATGTAGCAGACACATTCATCCAAAATGATTTAAAGAACAAAAAAACTATGCATATTAGAAAGTTAAGATGTAATCAGCTAAATTGCAGTATTAAAAGTGCTTATTATTTGCTAGTCTGGTTTCCTCCTACCCATTTTTTTAATTAATAAAGAAAATACGGCGGCACGGTGGCTTAGTGGTTAGCACGTTTGCCTCTCAGCGCTAGGGATTCCCGGTTCGAATCCCCATCTGGGTGGAGTTTCCATGTTCTCCCCTTGTCCGCGTGGGTTTCCTCGGGTTCTCCGGTTTCCTCCCACAGTCCAAAAACATGGATCAAGTTAATTGAGTTCTCTAAATTGCCCCATATAGAGTGTGTGAATGTGTACCCAGCGATGGATTGGCGCCCTGTCCTGGGTGTATCTGCCCAGCGCCCGAGACGTTCTCCCCTGGATGGGCATGGGGAACCCCACCGCGACCCTAATAGAGGATAAAGCGGGAGATAATGAATGAATGAATAAAGAAAATACAACAAGTGTTTGCAGAAGAAAGAGTGTTTTTTTTGCTATCTCAGCATTACAGAGTAAATTTTTTTTGTTTGGAAGTGGGGCTGCACAGTGGCATGATGCTTAGGTTATCTGCCTCTCAGTGCTGGGAATCCAGGTTTGAATCCCGATCTGGGTGGAGTTTCCATGTTCTCCCCGTGTCCACATGGGTTTTCTCTGGGTTTTCCGGGTTCCTCCAACAGTCCAAAAACATGGATTCAAGGTGCGGGATTCAATTGGCTGCTCTAAATTGCCCCTATCTAGTGTGTGTGCCCAATGATGAATTGGAACCCTGTGTCCGGGTGTATCTGAAAACATTCTCCCCTGGATGGGCATGGAACCCCAGCTCTACCCCCCACCGCAACTTTAGTAGAGGATTAAACTGAAGATAATTAGCAGATGGTGAAGAATAATTTTATTTAACAGTGGTGAAGAATATGGAGTTAGAATTAGCATCACAGTGAGATTGAAGCACCCAACGGCAGTTGTCACCAGAGCACAGTGAACAAGCCGGGGTGTACATTAAAAAAATGGAGTGTAGGTAAGGCTAGACCAATGTCAGGAACTTGAATTAAATGCAGGCAGCTGCTATAAGCCAATGGACAGAGATGAGTAGTGGAGTCACATGGGTTTGCTTGAGTTGGTTAAAACCCAGCTAAGCTGCTGAGTTCTGGATCAGCTGAAAAGGTTTGATCATTTAAGATTGGAGGCTGGCAAGCAATGTGCTGCAGAAGTCAAGCCAGGAGAGGAAGAGGATTTGTGCAGCTAAGTAGTCTGCAGGAACAGGCAGTTTTTGTGACCTGTTTTAACATATTAAAACTTTCTATCTCAAAATTACATAAGTAGTTTAGGAAAAGCTTTGTATTTTAATTGTATTTTTAAGCTTAACCCTAAAAAAATTGAAACAAGTTTGATTGAACTAGTTAAAATAAAAAAACGGCAGGGTACAGTTTTTTTCTGTTTATAATTTAAAGTTAATTAATGTAAGTTCAAAATAATTAAAATTTAAAAATTAGGGAGAACTATACAGCCACCACAGAACACCTATACATACAGAATGAACAGATAACGTCAGCAATTCTCCATTTTCCATGATGGTATTGGTCTTATACCAGAATAAAAATGACAAGATTCCTTTGGCATAAACGGTGACAGAGTGGTTTAATGGAATACATTGCTCACATAAATAGGCTCCTGCTATTTGACCTGGCAGTTTTTATCAATTTAATAGCACATATTTTGTCTTGCTGGAACCAAACCTGTCAAACTATGAAAACCCTGTGCACCAACAGACTCTAATAATAATCTGTGTAAGCAAAATTAACAACAAAATGTTAATTAATTAAACAAGTTTATAATAGGGCGACTCGCCTCTCAGCACTAGGGATTCCTGGTTCAAATTCCCCATCTGGGTGGAGTTTCCATGTTCTCCCCATGTCCGCATGGGTTTTCTCCGGGTTCTCTGGTTTCCTCCCACAGTCCAAAAACATGGCGATAGATTGGTGTCCTGTCCTGGGTGTATCTGCCCAGCGCCCGAAACATTCTCCCCTGGATGGGCATGGGGACCCCCCCCCCCTTCCATAGATGGATGGAAGTTCAAAATAGTAATTAGCAAACAACTGCCATAACCTCTGTCTCTGCAGGTTGATCTAACAAAATAAGGACCTATTCTTTAAAAACAAAGTCTGTTTTTAACAACGTGTGCCCAGAAAGAATTTTATCAAAGGCTTATGGTTTGATAAAAGAGTCTACGTAAACATGTCAATGCTTAAAATGAGAGGCCGAGGGCAGTCTTTTCAACTTGTCCATACACAGCCTTGCCTTACCCCGGCACATACCTGCTTAGAATAGAAGGTTGTTACTGCTTGTTTTGTTTTAGCCGCACTGAAGCCATAATTTAGCCTAATGAAAAGTTGGACATCTACACTAAGGGACGTATTACAAGCCAAAACTGCCAGGTTTGTTTCTTTAAGGACACAATGACAGAAAATAATGGCACACTAAACACTGGTATTGATACCTGAAGTAGAGCATAGACTGGCAAAGAGTAATTACAACCTCACAGCATGAGTGTCGGTAAATCCATTTCGTCTTTGTTAAACAATCAGCAAACACTAGACGGAGGAACTTTTAGAGAAACTGTATATAATCAATATTTGTAAATAGCTTCAAAGCCATAGTGTGTAAATAAACTTCAGAAATAAATTATATCAATCATTAATCATCAATAATTAAACCTAATAAAAATATCAGTTTACAAAGAAGGCGGCACGGTGGCTTAGTGGTTAGCACGTTCACCTCTCAGCGCTAGGGATTCCCGGTTTGAATCCCCATCTGGGTGGTGTTTCCATGTTCTCCCCATGTCCGCGTGGGTTTCCTCCGGGTTCTCCGGTTTCCTCCCACAGTCCAAAAACATGGATCAAGTCAATTGAATTCTCCAAATTGCCCCATATAGAGTGTGTTTGTGTGAGTGAGTGTGTGCCCAGCGATGGATTGGCACCCTGTCCTGGGTCTATCTGCCCAGCGCCCGAAACGTTCTCCCCTGGATGGGCATGGGGAACCCCACCGTGACCCTAATAGAGGATAAAGCGGGAGATAATGAATGAATGAATGTTTACCAAGAACACCTTGAATTACAGCAGCAACACATATGCATTACATAACATGTAACAAAAACATTTTACAGGAAATTAAGCATATAACAGAAGAAGAAAATTCAGAAAACGTTTTGTTATGGCATACGGTGTGAATCACACAGATGGTATTATGTATGTGTAACAGGTTTTTAAATAACACAATATCTTGTATGGAAGCATATCAGTACCTCAATTAAAATGTAAGAAACAAAACACTAATACTAATACTTAGTTTGAATTGAAATGTTCCATATGTATATGTAAATTCGATCTTAAAGTTTTGAGTTTGAGTTTAAAGCTTCATGGCTACAATTACTCATCTGTAAGCAGAAATACTTTACAGAATGCACAGCATTTTAATTCTGGTTCTATATACTGATACACTTATTTGTCTATGACAAGGTTTTGAATATCACACATATTTTAATATTGTCATTATCTTTCTGATTAGCAGTACAAAGGCAGTGTCTAAGAAGAACATGGGAACAACAGAAGGAAATTCTCTCTTAGCTTTTAAATGCAATATAAAAGCTTTCCGGGCATGTAGAGTTTACTGTTACCAGTAAACGTTACCTGAGGACATCTAGAATGATTTGGACTTGGTGCCAAGTAGCCTTACTAATAGGTAGGATTTCTATAATACCCAATAAATGTCCTAAGTAACCCAACCGAATGCTTAATTCTCAGGACAGCTAAGCTTAATATAAAACCGCAAAATAGAGTAAAAAAATAAAGTGTCCAGATCCATGGCAGTACATTACATTACTTACTATATGTACAGGCTACATTTCTGTCTAAACGACCCCCCCCCTGCAGAAGTTTGTAGCTTGTAAAATGTATGTACCCTTACAATATATGGGCATTTTGGGGTACATCACTTAATTAATGTTTGGCATGTCATTTGAGGGGCGGCACGGTGGCTTGGTGGTTAGCACGTTAGCCTCTCAGCGCTAGGGATTCCCGGTTCGAATCCGCATCTGGGTGGAGTTTCCGTGTCCACGTGGGTTTCCTCTGGGTTCTCCGGTTTCCTCCCACAGTCCAAAAACATGGATCAAGTCAATTGAGTTCTCCAAATTGCCCCATATAGAGTGCATATGTGTGCATGTCTGTCTGAGTGAGTGTGTGCCCAGCGATAGATTGGCGCCCTGTCCTGGGTGTATCTGCCCAGCGCCCGAAACCTTCTCCCCTGGATGGGCATGGGAAACTCCCCCGCGACCCTAATATAGGATAAAGCGGAGGATAATGGATGGATTGATTTAATTGCCACAAATGTAACTAAAAAGTAAGAACCTAGCCATGCATTTTTGACAATCATGCAAACTTGAAAATGTCCTTTTCTGTTCAAGCATCACTGTTCCCTACTGTGCAAAGCAATGTCTATTTTTAAAGAGATGTTGTGAATGAACTTGATTGGCACACACAAAGCACTGATTTCAACCCTACTTAACAATATTGGTAGGAAGTTAAATGGATGGGTGCATGGCCAAAGTTTCCCACAGATACACTCCATAAACTTGTAAAAATTGAGTCCAAACTATTTGCTGCCAGGGGAGAAGTTTAGTATGCAAGGTCATGAAACCTCCTGTAGGTGTAATAGATACCTGTCCCAATGCGTTTGTCCGTATAATGTATGTAATGTTCAACCTGGACAATTAATAAGATATAATAATTGTGAATTTCCTCATTGTGGGACTAATGAAGGCAAATCCTATCTTATCTAAATTTTAAATGAAACACATAAAAAGCTTTTAGAACTTTTTTCCCTGCACAAACATAACATAAAACATTGATTTTTAGTCCTAAGAATAACTGAAGAGAACCCACATTTTCATAAATGAAAAATATTATATTATGCAAAAAAATTTAAATGGTGGGAAAATAATTAAATATTACCCCATAATAATTTAATATTACACCATATGTAAATATCTACACTAACTGTTTTTACTGTTTTACAGTTAAAACTGTTTTACAGTTATAACTTATAACACAGTTCAAGAGCTTGTCTTTCTTAAAATATTAATTAATTAGTTTAACTTTAATTGTAGTACATTATAAGATATCTTTAAATCTAAAAAAAAGAAAATTGCCATAGGGATAAGGTAAAATTCCTTTAACAAAAATAGACCATGCAATTCAAATGTGTTTTCAAGCACTTTTTCATAAAGTGGGGTGTTACTAATTAACAATTTCCCTATGCACAATTTATAATGTAATTATATAATTAATATTTTTATATTTATAAAACATGCAGCACATTATTATTCTTTATGTTTAATATATAAAAAAAAATACGAAAGAATTTTAATATCTTTGTAAATAAAAAGAATTTTATGCAAATACAATGTAACCTGTAGAGGAACCTGTGGCTTCAGCACAGCTAAAGGTACACAAGGCTCTGAAGGTGTGACTGCTGGTGCAGCACTCGTGAGCGTAAATGTTTGTGTTATAAAGGCGTTAAAGTGTAAAAGGCTTACATGCAGACGTGTTAGGAAAAAAAGTGACATTAAGCAGAAGTTCGGGGAAAGGGAGTATGTGCAACAAATGTGGGACTGTGCCAGCTTGAAACACAAGAGAATAAATAAATGTTGCAATTAGATCATTGTCTTTGGAATATTGACACAAACTAGTTTATAAACAATCATATATTTAATCAGTATGATAGACGATGTGCAGTCCCTAGCCAAAAACAAAAATCATTGTTTTGATTGTTGGGTTGGAACTCAGCAACATTGTGACAATAAAATAAAGTTAATGTGCTGAATTAAAATGATTACATCAGTATTTTTGCATCATAATCCTGGTCTATAATAGTAAATAATGGGTTTCTGAACATTTTCCTTTTAAAGACATTACAAAATGCTTTGACTTAAAATAATAATAATAATAATAATAATAATAATAATAATAATAATGCAACAGGGCGGCACAGTGGCTTAGTGGTTAGCACGTTCGCCTCTCAGCGCTAGGGATTCCCGGTTCGAATCCCCATCTGGGTGGAGTTTCCATGTTCTCCCCGTGTCTGCGTGGGTTTCCTTTGGGTTCTCCGGTTTCCTCCCACAGTCCAAAAACATGGATCAAGTCAATTGAATTCTCCAAATTCCCCCATATAGAGTGTGTCTGTGTGAGTGAGTGTGTGCCCAGCGATGGATTGGCGCCCTGTCCTGGGTCTTTCTGCCCAGCGCCTGAGATGTTCTCCCCGGGATGGGCATGGGGAACCCCACCGCGACCCTAATAGAGGATATAGTGGGAGATAATGAATGAATGAATAATGCAACAGTGAAAGTATCTTGTTTTGACGCTGCATACGGTATAACAAGAGTGGCGGGCTAAATCACTATATCTGAATCACAGACTGATGATTATTTTACTGAATAATGAATACTTATAAAATTATTCAAAATTGTCTGTTTGCTTCCTTTCATAGCATTTCCTTGGTAGGTATAATTTTTTTATTAAAGCATTTTACCAATCACATTTCAGCCATAATAATTACTGCTTTATATATATATATATATATATATATATATATATATATATATATATATATATATATATATATATATATATATATACTGTATATACACACAAAATCTTTTTAAATTTCTCACTTACTAGCCATTTGCTGTTGTGACAAAGTGAATTTCCCCAATACAGGATTATCTTATCTTATCTTATTTGCTGCCAGCGTCAAAGAAATTTGCCTAAAGGTCTTCACAATTAGTCAATTGATCAATAAGTGTCGATCAAACTGTTTTTTAAAATTAGTTTCTTATGATGTTTTTCAGTGACTGTTATTTTCCTAAATAATAATGCAATTTTAAGAGGTTATATTTTATGTGTTGCAGCTGTTTTTTTTTAGTTATCTATCTGCGATGCATGGCTCTTTATACTGCATTTCTGCAAAAAAAAAACAACAAAAACGTTTTTTTTTATAGCCATAATATAGTTATTGTTGAGTGGATTGATTCAGACGAAGGATTACTGAAGGCCTTAGTGTGAAATGCACAGCCCACTACTGATCCACAACAACCAATCAAATCTAAAGGTGGTTAAATAAACTATTAAGTGCATTTTGTCTGACAGGGCAATGTATATATTTAGTTTGCTAAACTGTGTTTTAACTGTGATGATGAATGATATTTGAACCCTTTTATCTACTAATTACTGTGCAATGATAGCAGCTCACTTGCTGTCCTTTATCCCTATATGATGAGGGGTATTTAACAAGTTGAAACTGTATTAATGTCTTTTGTTTTTTAGATGGATAGACTCAGCATGTTTTTACTGATAGAATTTGACATCAATTTCAGCGCACCAGGCATGAACATGCTTTATAATATATATATATGGTTTGGATTGCTTGATATATGGCATGTACGTTGTCAAGGTGTAAATTCCAAAGTGTGGGAAACTTAAAGCCACTCTCACTGAGGAAGCCATGTAGTCTCAAAATTGTGAGGAAAAACACTGGTCTTTATTAGGTAGCTCCAAAACAGCATAACTCTTTTATGGGCACAAAGCCACTGCTGATAGTGAGATTTACTGTGGAGCTTCCACTGTGGGAGATTCTCTCATAAATTTTTGAGAAAGTAGAGCATAGGTCCAAGACGATCGTTTTAGAGAAAGACCTTGGGTAATTTGTGTAGTACTTTAGATTTAATTGTTTGAGATGCTTCTGGATTGGTTCATGACAGCAAACTCTTAATAAAGCCTACATTCAAACACATGCCAGAAACAGATTTAATCCTGAAAAACATGTAAACACAAAATGTAGGTGTATGTTATGAAAATATGTGCTAAAATAGTCAGTAGTGCAACTGTAAATTGATGTACTGTGGAATAGCTGAGCGTGCACTTATATGATAATGAATGCATTCAAGAGCAAGAAATGTATGATAGCTCATTTCCACCACTAGGTAGGAAGAAAAGACATTTTTTGTCAGAAAATTTTGATATTAGAAGTCAATATATATATATATATATATATATATATATATATATATATATATATATATATATATATATATATATATATATAGGAGATAAAAAGTCTGAAATATGCCTTTTTTTTTTTACTTCTTAGCGGCGGTGGAAATGGGCTTCCATTAGAAACAACATTAGTCAGAAATGGGCACATAATAGGCTAAAATTAAACAGTGAATACAAACAATGCTAATTATTATAATAATTAACTAATATCTCAATTGAACAATTATGGCATTTTATACATGTATGAAGTCCTAATAGTACTATCTAACTATTTAAAAAAGTTTGCAGAAACGGTAATTAATGTTGATAACTTGGCTCATAAGTATTTAAAAAATTGTCAGATTACCATTTCATTAACATAGAACATAGAACATCATCTTAAAGTTTTTTCACAAAATCCTACTTGTCTTTTTACACTTTAAATATAAGCACAAAATATTTTTCTAAACTATTTTTTAACACAACTATCTATTTATTTAGCAACACGGGTGCACATTTTACAAGATTTTCTTGAATTACAGATACACATACTGTATATCAGGAGTAAAGTGATAGCTGTCGCTTTGCATGTCAAGCAGAAAATAATGTCCTTTTAAAAATGCTTTGGCTTTTCTGTTTTGGTTTCTGGTTATATAATAGAACTAAAGTAAAAGAAGAAATAACAAAGTGGCTATTTACTCAGGAAATTAAAGCTGTCTTGCTCAAGGGCACTAAATGCAAGTAATAATCAGCTTTTATTCTTCCTGATGTTAGTCTGTAGGAATGCAGCTGAAGTACGGACTAGGTGTTTAATGAATGTCCTTATTTTCCTCAGCCTTTGGTTGAACTCCATTTAGGATGGACCGTGCTCTGTAATTTGAGGAAGCCTCTTATCATACACTGCCTGGATCTGACCTGAGGGGACCAACAGCTTACTAAGTCAGCAACATCATTAAACTCAGGGGTTTGCTTTTCTTTTTCTTTGCAGTATTCAGGCATGATTACAACACAGTCCCTAACTACACAGCCCATTATTTGGTCTATCTTTGTGATTAATCAGTAGATGAGTTAGACATCGTTGGTTGACTAATTTGCTGATATGTTTATATGATTCAAGCTGCAATTCACGATTAAGTCAGGATAGGGCAGGAAAGTAAAGGCTAAAGGCAGCTTTGAGGGTTCTGTATCCAGAGCAACATCCACATGAAGGGACACAATAGGCTTCGACCCTTGTCCAAGGCCAAGGTGTTTTATGCTAGGAGACACGTCCTTCAAGACCAAAGATAGACGGAATGTAACTACGACCTGTGAACCTGGGAAAAACTCAGAAACTGGGTGGAAGCACTGGAAATATTCAGTTTGAATACACTTGGCAAACACACTGACTCTATTTATGAAATAACCCTGTGAATCCAGGGTAATTCATCATACGAGGCTTGAGTTCATCAAGCCTTCACAACCAGCCTCCATCCACCTGGTTGTCATGGAGGAATTTGCAGGAGTTTGGACAATTAATGCAATCAAACATAATTGTCGCATTCATTGCAGGAGTCAATGCAGCCAAATTTTGATGAGGTTGAAATGTTGATTCGTTTGAAATAATATTATTGCACTGTAGTGAAAGTTGATGGTGAGTCATAGCTACAGCTACACTGTAAGTTCATTGTTCAAGGTTCCTGTGTATTGTTCAGCAGACAGGCAATGTTAATCATTTCTCGTGTTTGATAAAAGACATTTTGAGAAACATTTGTAGTATGCTGCATTATTTCTATGTTCCCATACATAGTACATTTTTTTGTAATTAAATAATAGTCTATTTACCATACATATTTTAAATCCAAATGTCTTAAACAATGTTTTAAGGGCATTTAATGCTGAGACTTTTCACAAGTAAGGGGAAGTTACTATGAGAGAGAGTTATGAACTTTTATTATTTTTGGGCAGTCGTATACTTGTGGTTTCAGAAACAAGCCTTGCAACCTGAAGGTTGATACCCGGTCCCAACAAGTAATATGGCTGAAGTGCCCTGGGCAAGGCACCTAACCCCAATTGCTCCCGAGGGTGCAGTATACAGTACAAGGTTGTCCACTGCTCTGGGCATGTGTGCTCACGTCATGTGTGTGTGTATATGTGTGTGTGTGTGTGTGTATATGTGTGTGTTTTACTGCACAGATGGGTTAAATGTGAAGGATAAATTCCTCTCTGTGTAAAATAAATCATTCTATCATAAGATTGATAATTATATTACTAGTTTATTAGTATATAGTGTGCATTGTGTGTAATAAATGATTATTGGCTCAGATGCTGCTTCCACCACATTTACCTTTTTTAACCAGCAAGATGCTTTTACTATTTATCTATTTATCTATTTATTAAGAAATAATTATGTATTATTTATCTAAATATTACTTATATCTCTGAGATATTTTGTTTTTCACATCATGTGTAAATTGTTCTATTTGCTTTCATTTTAATGTTTAATTCAGAATGTTTCCACAAGATTCAAAGTAAACCCAAGAGCCTGAAAGATGTAACATATAAAGGAAAGACCACCAAGCTAACTTGCCTTGGAGGTGAATTTGTTTTGCTTTGATACTGACTGGCAGCTAGATACAAAAAAAGAATTATGTTAATTCAATAAAAATAAAAGAAATAATAAAATGTCTGGAAGAAATGTGACCCTGTTAAGAAAGAGTCTGGTTTTCACAGGGATCCAAACATACCTCAAACTTACCATGAACCATAAACCATGCAAGCTAGAGCATTTATAACTGGGAATGAGTCTTATTTCTCCTATTAAGTAAATGAACATCATCGAAAAAATGTGTGTAAATTTTAAACAAGACTTTTTCATATGCCGCAATTACTGGTTAATTTTTCTACCCATATGGCAATGATGTATGATGTAGCATGCATTAATATTTGCAAAAGTAATATTTTAGTAATAACATGGTGCAAATGTTTTTCTTTTCATTTCTAAAATCAACAAGATATTTAACTTGGCCAGGGCTAAACCAAAGTTTAATATCAAGCAGAATTATCTTAGGATGATGCAAAATAAAGAATAGGGTGCGCTTTGCTCATTAATGATCCTTTTCAGGTTTAGACAATAATGGGACCTGGCCTTTATGCAAAGGGCAAAAACAAAAGCCAAAACTCAAAACCAAAAAATGCTTCTATTATGTGATCTTTCAAAGTTGCATAAATAATTATAATTGCACCATTTATGCAAACATTTATTACATTACATTTGGTCATTTAGCAGATGCTTTTAAGTGATTTACAAAGCGAGCACAGGGTTGGCCACAGCATCCCTAGAGCAATGAGGGTGAAAGGTCTTGCTCAAGGACCTGTATTTGACCTTGGATTTGAACCCACAACCTTCAGATTGATAGTCCAACACCCTAACCACTGAGCTACCACGCCCACAAAAATTATGTTTTCCTATATACATATTAATTTTTTTCTGCAGGGTCTACAAGCATGAATATATTTCACATTTGGAACTTGGCAATATCTTTGTCATTTTTAGATTTGACATGTACTTTATTAAATATTACTTAAACATTACAGCATGGTTGAATGCTGAATGCACGGCGCCACAAGCTGTAAGGAACCGTATTTGTCATCAGTTGTGAATTCACCAGCACAGATCACCAACAGATTGCTGGTAAGCAAAGTGCACTGCATCCACGATCCTCGTGGCTAGACAAGAAACACACAAAAACCCCCTCTGGACATGGTTGACGACGTTACATTTATTACAACCTGAGAACAAACAGACAGTGGAGTGGTGACATAGGAACAAGTCATTTTATGCACTATTGACCGGACATTAATTAACTTTTAATCCATTTTCTATGCTGGTTATCCTAATGAGGGTCACAGTGGTGCTGTAGCCTATTTTAGAACTAATTGGATGAAAGACAGGGAAACACCCTGGGCAGTTTACTGATACATCTAAGCACAGACATATAAAAAACACACTCACACATAGATACACAACACACACCTTATCGGCACTCTTTCATCTCTAAATGAAAGAAAAGATATTTTTGATCTGTGGAAGGAAACCAGAAGAGTACCATGAAAACTGGGGTGAACAAGCTAAACATAAATCTTTAACATGCTGCATTTAACTATAGCTAAGCTCTAAAACTTTCATAAATCGTAATTGTGCAACAAATGCTTGGTTTTAACATACCTTAATGTACACTTTCCAAATACCTTATTGAATAATCAAGGTTTAGTTTATTTATATATCTAACAAACACCCATCATGTTACATGATTCTTATGGTAAATTAAGCAGCTCTGGAGTTAAAAAGTTAAAGTATATCAAAACTGAGTGTATAAAGTCACATAACTAGCACGTGTTTAAATGGAACGTGCTAATGGGGTACAGTATTGTAAAATTAATGAAGCTTTTCATGGCCACAGCTCTCTTTGATGTGTCACCCGAACTGTTTCTAGGTCCCTTCGAAAACAAACAGGGAGTTTTTGTGTGTGAGCATGGGCATGTGCATGTGTGTGGGTTAGTCTCCATGCATCATGAAGCAGAACAAATGAAGCTCATCTGCACATATGGTCTTCCGGCTGCTATAGCACTCAGCGGTCTGGATGTCTGTACTTGTTCCTTCCCCTCAGGTGTCTTTACTTTCTACTCGACTGTCTCTTCCTCCCCATTGCTTTGTCACTTTGATGTGTCAGTCAATTAAAAAAGAAGCACTGGTGAGGAACCAGTCACTGGAGATTAAAGTGGCAAGGAATATATTGTCACCCCAGTGTAGCCACCCATCTTTCACTTGCTCCGTCACTCTGAAGGGTGTTTTTCTCATTGTCACAGTTTTAAACTTAACCTGCACAACTGATAATTAGCTTTTAAAACACAGGAGTGAATTCATGACAGAATCAAGGAATCTTATCTTATACACAAGTTAAGTTGGATTCCCAGGTGCCAAAATGCGCAAGGTCTTTTTTTTACATAGCGATCAGATGTTTTTCAGATATCTGCAGAGGTTTCTGCCAGTTTCATCCTACAGTCCAAGACAGAAAAATCAGGTTAACTAGAGACAATAATAAAACCTCTATAAGAAGTAAGTCTGTAGTGTTTGTCCCTCCCCAAAACAGATATTTTTACATGGTAGCACCTTTTTTTTTTACTTCTAGCTATGCTCCGCGTTCTGTGGTTTGCAGGGTTCAGGCACGAGATGGCTCATGTGTAACTGTGATTCTCTCCATCTGCAGGTGCATATAAGACCAATAATATCAATCCCTGCATTTTGCTGTTGTAAGCTCCTTCAAGTGGAGTGTGGCCGCAAGGACATACCGTCAATACAGTGCGCCTTCAAGCATGTATGTTACCATGCATCGTGTACCAGCTTGGCTTGGAGACTGTTTTGATCACGTTGGCTGTCTTAAAATTGGGGACTGTTGGAGAACGCAGTGATTACCTGTGATTACTGGGTGGTCTTAGGTGGCACCGCATATTTAAATCAGTAAGCTGTGGTTGTGCCGTCCAGAACACCGACCAGGGTTGGAGGGATGGTGGTGTGTGTGGGGGGGGTCCTTATACAAGAGCAGTAAAATAGCAATTCCCGTTGGCAAAGCTTTGATAGAGGACCCGTTAACATGTCTCAGCACAATAAATGTAGCTGTTAAGTTACATTGGTTAAGTTGGTAAGCACCCCTTTTGACTTTTATTTGTTGTAGTTACTTGTAGGGTGTTCATGCTCTCTGAGAAAGACATCACTTAAAGATGTATGTTTAATACTTGTAGTATAGTGCTTGCTTTTGTTTAATAAGCCAGGTGTATGTTTAATACTTTGCTTGAATATTATGATAAACTGGTTACTATTTACCACACCAAATTGATAAAGTAAGGACTTTGAACATTTCAAAAAGTAAAACATTTTAACACAATCATTTCGAAAGTTAAAAATAGTTGAAACTATTTAACAGTATCTTGTGGGCTGATGCTTCACTTATAGGATACACTTTTCAGCCACACTTACCCAGCTGACAGACAGCAGTCTGAAAGCATAAGGGCTAACACATGTTCTTCTCAAAGCTGTCTGCTGCAAACACGGTGAAAACAAAAAAGAAAGGTTTTGTTTTTCTCCCCACATACAACAACAATAAAATGCACTAGGTTCCAGATTTCAGACGTTTGAAATCTCAGTCTTTACACTGACCTAAGGATAGGAAAACAAGTCCAAATGAAAACGTTGCAGTCACACCCTCAGCTTGTACATGACTCCTTAATTTTGAGCCGTATGCCAAAGGTACTTAGTGGTTAGCACGTTCGCCTCTCAGCACTAGGGATTCCCGGTTCGAATCCCAATCTGGGTGTAGTTTCCATGTTCTCTCCATGTCCGCTTGGGTTTCCTCCGGGTTCTCCGGTTTCCTCCCACAGTCCAAAAAACATGGATCAAGTCAACTGAATTCTCCAAATTGCCCCATATAGAGTGTGTCTGTGTGAGTGAGTGTGTGCCCAGCGATAGATTGGCACCCTGTACTGGGTTTATCTGCCCAGCGCCCGAAACGTTCTCCCCTGGATGGGCAAGGTGAACCCCCCCGCGACCCTAATAGAGGATAAAGCAGAAGATAATGGATGGATGGATGCCAAAGGTATATTCAGAAAATCTGATGACACTGCATATTTAAATCAACCACCATGTTTGGAAACTATTGGATGCTGCATGGTGGTAAACAGTCAGAACGCACCTGGATCTTGAAGGAAATGACAAGAGACACTCCGATTGAGTTATTGAATGTGATGCCCAAAACACAACTGATGAATCATGTTGTCATGACAGCAAAGACAAACTGACATATGCCCTAAATCAGGCTGCGCAGTGCCCGGGTGACAGCTTACTAAAGAAAGCCAAAAAAAAAGCCCCTTGAGACACTTCTTGGTGGTTGTAAAGCATATATAAACTGCCGCAGGGTACCAAAGAGTAAGTATGTTACATGTCATGGTAATCAAAGCAACAGTGTGGATTTGTATAGGGAACATTCTAACACACAAACATGTTTTATATACAGTTCAAAACCCCAAAACAGAAAAAAAGCAGGGAAGCACTGTCCTTTTCTTTTTCGTCAGCCATTAAACTAGTTTTTTTTATTACTATTTATTATTTAAATAATGCCACAGAGTTTTGGCAGTATCACAAACTATGTATCATAAACCACAAATGATGAAAACTGTGTTGCTTTTTTAAAATGAAAGCCAGATGTAGGCAACAATACAGTACATCATAATTATAAAACTGATGGCTTACATTTGTTTTAAAAGATCTTCAATAATGCACCTTCTTCCAGTAAGACTTACATAGCACCATATTTTAAACTAAACAGAAATTAAAATGACTGACCGGAATTCAGCTAATGTTTGCACTGTAGTGGGAAAGAGTGAGGAACATGGAATTAAGCTGAATTTTTCTAAACTGACTATTTTTATAGCCTGGTTGGTGAAGTATTTTATTTTACTTTAATTCAGATTAAACCCAGGAGGTCTAATGTGTTGGGTTTCAATGTTTTCTTTTTTTGTACTCCTATAATCTTACAAACGGACACCCAATATGGTAAAGTGTTGTCACTGCCACATTAATTATTTATTAGCTGTGTTTTAAATAACACAAAAATTTGCTGAACTTTTCATTTCCTGTAAGAGTTTACTGGTTTGTTTGAAGGTGGATGGGTGGCTAGCACGTTTGCTAATTAGCATATAGAATAGCTTCACAAGCAATTTATTACTTTTGTGATCATGGATCAGTTTCAGTGTCAGACAGTATCTACTATGGCTTTATGTTATTTTTGAAGCACTGCTTGATCCTGTGAATCAGTTGTTGCCAGGTGGAATGTTGCTTGTGTTTGAATCCTTTTAACATTTTAACTGTTTCCTCTGTAGCCATTTACATTCAGCCATTCACCTAACACACACTTTGTATTGAAATAACACGGCTTAACATCACGTTATTTTTGATAGGTACATATTAATAAGGTGTAAAGGTATTGTAATAATTTAGTAATGGCTGTTGTGTAATGTTGCATTGTGGGATAGAATTACAATCAACATTAAAGTCCTATAGGATGGAATGGCTGAGTGATTAGCATGTTTGCCTCTCAGCGCTCATGTTCTCCCATGTCTGTGTGGGTTTCTTCTGAGTTCTTCCCACAGACCAAAAAACATAAATTCAAGGAAAATTGGCTGCTTCAATTTGCCCCAATATAGTGTGTCTGAGTGAGTGAGTGAGTGAGTGAGTGAGTGAGTGTGCTCAGCGATAGCACCCTGTTCTTGGTGTATCTGCCCAGCACTGGAAACGTTCTCCCCTGGATCCCCTGGTCATGGGAAACCCCCACAACACTAGTAAAGGAATAAGCAGAAGATAATGAGATGAGATGAGAGATTAAGTCCTTGTACTGACATCACAATTATCTCATTGTGAGATACCAAGTATAATTTTTTTTAACAGCAGTGTTAAATATCGTAGTATCAAATTGAAAAAAGATTATTTTAGAAAAAAAAAGATTATTTTAGAAAAAAAAAATCAACCATTCCATTTCACTTATTCCACTTATGGTGACAGTTGTTTGCTTGAGACAATACCATTGTTTATAGTTTGAACGACAAGGAAAGCACCCTGGACAGTTCACAAGTTCATCACACACACACACACACACACACCCACACCCACACACCCACACAGTGTGAGAGATAAAGGAATTAGCAGACAAGTGTCAGAGCTGTTTTGCTGGAACCCTAACATGGCAGCTCAGTGGTAATCCTGCTAATCCTAATGAACCTTATTGGTGCCAGTATTTCAGAATCTGTTGACCTGAAAGCACCCACACACATTTATCCTGCTTTACCTGTTTCAAAACCCACCTTTGAAATTATTCATTTACATATTTCCATTAAGGGAAATAGACAGCATTTTGAGAAACGTGTAGTTTCAAACTAAAATTTAGAGTAGAACAAAGAAAAATAAATAAAAACTCAGCAGAGCACATGCAACAACACACGCACACACAAACACACTTTGTTGTTTTTACTCTCCAGCAGTAATTATAGAATGAATGCATCACTGGACTGGAATAATACATGCATTAGGTCGGGCTTAAAATCATTACTACAGGCGCTACAAAACACAGTTGTTATTTCTGTGTAAGTACTGACTGTATAAGCAATAAATAAAGTAAATTATGTTTTAAAGTAGATCGAACTCATCAGTTTCCTGACTTTTTGAACATTTGAACAACTAAAAACTAAATATTAGGCAAAGTAGTATGTTCGCTTCTCAGCACTGGGATTCCTGTTTCGTATACTGATTTGGGTTTCTGCCTGGTTCTCTGGTTTCCTCCCACAGTCCAAAAACATGGATAAAAGGTGAATTAACTGCTCTAAATTGCCCCTATAATCTGTGTGTTCCCAGGCATGGTAAGGGTGAGGGTTGTGTCAGGAAGGGCATTGGACATAAAACACTGTGCCAAAGTCTAAAATGCGAGTCGATTACTGAATAATAAAGGGTAAAACATGGAAAGAAGAAGAAGAAGGCAATAAAAAGGCAATATCACATTATTAACACTGGCAGTTTGACTGTTTACGAGGTTTGTTAACTTTTTTTTTAACCGTTTTCTACAGAAATTCAGACGTATATACATAACAGAATTTTGGGTGACAAGTGATTTAAGCCAACTTGGTTAAAAAAACAAGCAAAGTATTATTATTTTTTTAAACCGCCCCATTTATATTGTGTTAAATTACTTTTATCCTAAATTTATTCTGCTTGTGAAGTATAAAGTTTAGTAGAAAATTGGCAAGTTCCATAGAAAACAAAATTAACTAATTACCACTAATCAGTTAATTGATTCATGTGTTGTCATCGACGATGAAGAAATGTGCAGTTTCAGCTTAATCGGATAACGGGAAGTGGGTGAAATAGCATTTGCAAACTTTTTTTCCAGAAACACAGACGCGCAGGCAAACAGATTAAGCTAATATAGGGGTGGTAATAATAATAAAAACAGAAATTATTGCACAAAGGTGCGTTTTATGGGCTAAAAGTTCCATCCATCCATTATCTTCCACTTTATCCTCTACTAGGGTTGTGGGAGGGGGTTCCCCATTTCCCCATGCCCATCCAGGGAAGAACGTTTTAGGTACTGGGCAGATACAACCAGGACAGGGCGCCAATCTATCGCTGGGCACACATTCACTCACACAGACACGCACACACTCACACAAACACACTCTATATGGAGCAATTTGGAGAATACAATTAAATTAAATAAATTGGGTCATTTAGCAGACGCTTTTATCCAAAGCGACTTACAAGGTGAGCACAGGGTTAATCACAACATCCCTGGAGCAATGAGGGTTAAGGGTCTTGCTCAAGGACCCACATTGGTAACTTCAGTGGACCTGGGATTTGAACCCCCAACCTTCAGATTGATAGACCAACACCCTAACCACTGAGCTAACCCGCCCAATTGACCTTGAGCCATGTTTTTGGACTGTGGGAGGAAACCGGAGAACCCGGAGGAAACCTACGCAGACACGGGAAGAACATGTAAACTCCATCCAGATTGGGATTTGAACCAGGAATCCCAGCACTGAGAGGAGAACGTGCTAACCACTAAGCCACCGTGCCGCCCTGAGCTAGGGTCACCGGCAGGTTCCCCATGCCCATCCAGGGGAGAACGTTTCGGGTGCTGAGCAGATACACCCAGGACAGGACGCCAATCTATCGCTGGACATGCACTCACTCACACTGACACACTCTATATGGGGCAAGTTGGAGAATTCAATTGTACTTGATCCATGTTTTTTGGCTTGTGGGAGGAAACCGGAGTACCCAGAAGAAACCCACGTAGACACGGGAAGAACATGAAAAAACTCCACCCAGATTGGGATTCGAACCGGGAATGCCAGCACTGAGAGGAGAACGTGCTAACCACTAAGCCACCGTGAGGTAGAAGTTAAAAATCGTAATTCCAAGCTCCTTTTCTAAGCATGCCTTCATTTTTTTTCATTCATTCATTCATTCATTTATCCATTATCTTCCGCTTTATCCTCTATTAGGGTGGCGTGGGGTTCCCCATGCCCATCCAGGGGAGAACGTCTCGGGCGCTGGGCAGATACACCCAGGACAGGGTGCCAATCTATCGCTGGGCCCACACTTACTCACACAGACACGCACGCATACACACTCTATATGGGGCAAGTTGGAGAATTCAATTGTACTTGATCCATGTTTTTTGGCCTGTGGGAGGAAACCGGAGAACCCGGAGGAAACCCACGCAGACACGGGGAGAACATGGAAACTCCACCCAGATGGGGATTCGAACCAGGAATCCCTAGTGCTGAGAGGCGAACGTGCTAACCACTAAGCCACCGTGAGATAGAAGTTAAAAATCGTAATTCCAAGCTCCTTTTCTAAGCATGCCTTCATTTTTTTTCATTCATTCATTTATTCATTATCTCCCACTTTATCCTCTATTAGGGTCGCAGTGGGGTTCCCCATGCCCATCCAGGGGAGAACGTCTCGGGCGCTGGGCAGATACACCCAGGATAGGCGCCAATCTATCGCTGGGCACACACTCACTCACACAGACACACTCTATATGGGGCAATTTGGAGAACTCAATTGACTTGATCCATGTTTTTGGACTGTGGGAGGAAACCGGAGAACCCGGAGGAAACCCACGCAGACACGGGGAGAACATGTAAACTCCCTCCAGATTGGGATTTGAACCAGGAATCCCGAGCACTGAGAGGAGAACGTGCTAACCACTAAGCCACCGTGCCGCCCTGAGCTAGGGTCACCAGGAGGTTCCCCATGCCCATCCAGGGGAGAACGTCTCGGGCGCTGGGCAGATACACCCAGGACAGGGCGCCAATCCATCGCTGGGCACACACTCACTCACACAGACACACACACAGACACACACAAAAACACACACTCTATATGGGGCAATTTGGAGAACTCAATTGACTTGATCCATGTTTTTGGACTGTGGGAGGAAACCGGAGACCCGGAGGAAACCCACGCAGACACGGGGAGAACATGGAAACTCCACCCAGATGGGGATTCGAACCGGGAATCCCTAGTGCTGAGAGGCGAACGTGCTAAGCACTAAGCCACCGTGCCGCCCTGCCTTCATTTGGAAACAAAAAATGAATGGAATAAAAATAGTGCAGCGCTTTGTAGAGGTTAAATAAATACAGAGCGGAACTTCTTCTGCCAGAGTTTTCAAACAGGCACGGGTAAATTGAGATGTAGTTGTCCGTGCGAATCAGAGTTTTTATTGGACAGAGGACTCCTCCTCCCCCTGAAGCTGAGCGCTCCTGCGGGCGTGTAGCGGCAGACTGGCGGAGTGAGAGTGCAGCGCAGACGCGGCGCGCATCCTCCCTCTCAGAAAGTTCGTACCATGGGGTGCTTGTATCATCCCACGGAATTCGCCACCATCTCTTGGCTCGCTTGAGGGGATGCTTCCACGGCTGGATTTTCACGGGGGTTAGAGAGCCACCCAAATGTGCCAATATGCGCAACGGGACGCTGACGCGTAACCGGCCGCTTTATGGAATATAGCTTGCTTTACTGTCACGCGTCCTGCGCCGTTTCCTTTCACCCAGCGAAGAGTAAACTGTTTGCAGTGTGCATCATGCTGTCGCTTTGGGCGTACATGCTTTACTGCTGCGTGGGTTACTGCGCCACTTTGCCGAGGTTTGCGCCGGACTCGGTTGGAACGAGGGCGCAGGCTGAGAGCGCAGTCTCCAAAGCGCTCGAAGGAGACTCTGTGAACAGCGACAACGAGCTGGACAGCAGAGCGGAGGACTGGGACGAGCACCGGGGGCAGGGGGAGGTGATGGCAGCGGCAGTGGCAGCGGCAGCGGCAGCAGCAGGTGTCTCGAACGGGACGGAGAGCAAGAAGTTGCCGCAGGCGATCATCATCGGGGTGAAGAAGGGCGGCACACGCGCGCTGCTCGAGTTCCTGCGCGTCCATCCCGACATTCGCGCAGTGGGGGCCGAGCCGCATTTCTTCGATCGCAACTACCACAAAGGACTCGAGTGGTACAGGTGAGAGCACCCCTTCCTCAAAGTACTGTCTGAGGTGTAGCTGGCAAAAGGTTACGTCATAATTACATTGACATTTGGTCATTTATTGGACGCTTTTATCCAAAGCGACTTACAAGGTGAGCACAGGGTTAATCACAACATCCCTGGAGCAATGAGGGTTAAGGGTCTTGCTCAAGGACCCACACTGGTAACTTCAGTGGACTTGGGATTTGAACCGCCAACCTTCAGATTGATAGTCCAACGCCCTAACCACTGAGCTACCATGCCCGGGTTTTTGGGTTACCTTCAAACAAAGTATCAGTACTGATTAAACCATGCCAGGTCATTTCTTAAGGGCGCCAATCTATCGCTGGGCCCACTCACTCACACAGACACACACACAAACACACTCTATATGGGGCAATTGGGAGAATTCAATTGACCTTGATCCATGCGCTTGCATTTCTTCGATCGCAACTACCACAAAGGACTCGAGTGGTACAGGTGAGAGCACGCCTTCCTCAAAGTACTGTCTGAGGTGTAGCTGGCAAAAGGTTACGTCATAATTACATTGACATTTGGTCATTTATTGGACGCTTTTATCCAAAGCGACTTACAGGGGGAGCACAGGGTTAATCACAACATCCCTGGAGCAATGAGGGTTAAGGGTCTTGCTCAAGGATCCACACTGGTAACTTCAGTGGACTTGGGATTTGAACCCCCAACCTTCAGATTGATAGCCCAACGCCCTAACCACTGAGCTACCATGCCCGGGATTTTTGGGTTACCTTCAAACAAAGTATCAGTACTGATTAAACCATGCCAGGTCATTTCTTAAGGGCGCCAATCTATCGCTGGGCCCACTCACTCACACAGACACACACACAAACACACTCTATATGGGGCAATTGGGAGAATTCAATTGACCTTGATCCATGCGCTTGCATTTCTTCGATCGCAACTACCACAAAGGACTCGAGTGGTACAGGTGAGAGCACCCCTTCCTCAAAGTACTGTCTGAGTTGCAGCCAAAGGTGAACTGGCAAAATAAAAAATAATTACCTTAAAAACAAAGTACTAGTACTGATTAAACCATGCCAGGTCATTTCACACACACATATATATATATATATATATATGCCCATGCCCATCTAGGGGAGAACTTTTCGGGTGCTGGGCAGATGCACCTAGGACAGGGTGCCAATCTATCGCTGGGCACACTCACTCACACAGACACACACGAACACACTCTATATGGGGAAATTGGGAGAATTCAGTTGACCTTGATCCAGGTTTTTGGACTGTGGGAGGAAGCCGGAGAACCCAGAGGAAGCCCACGTGGACATGGGGAGAACATGGAAGCTCCACAAAGATTGGGATTCGAACCGGGAATCCCTAGCGCTGAGACCACTAAGCCACCGTGCTGCAGTGTGTATATATATATATATATATATATATATATATATATATATATACACACATTTATATTTATATATATATATATATATATATATATATATATATTATATTTTTTTTTTTTTTTTTTTTTTTTTTTTTTTTTTTTTTTCCTCAATAGTTTCTTAATGGCACATCAGAAACTATAATATTGATTTATTGATTTTGCAACTTTACTTATGTACTTACTTTTGCATACCATGTCAGTGCTTAGAGGTTGTACAGGACAGGCCGCTAATCAGTGGGCACACTCATTTACACACATATTATATGGGGCAATTTAGAGCATTCAATTCACCTTGAATCCATATTTTGGACTGTGGGAAGAAACCGGAGGAAAACCACACAGACACAGAAAGAATATGGAAACTCTACCGAGACTGGGATTCGAACCTGGATCCCCAGCGCTGAGGGACGAATGTCCCGTGCCACTTGTTTAATCAAATGACCATGTATATTTATATCCAGATAAAGTCCTTAACTCTGTAACTAGTCATATGGTCTTTGTGCTGAGCACATAACCTTAAGATTACTTCTTTGTACATTATGAAATACTAATAGTGCAATGTCAATTTACATACATCCTCCTAAGGTCCATTTTTGCTGTACTGCTTAGCTGTAGCATATTATAATTGCCTTAATATGATAAAAAAAAGCTATAGTAAATTTAACTTTAAACCCTGTATTACACACTAATGCCATAAAGACTCCCAACATTCATAGCAGTTCACTCAGAACATATATTAACTTGAAAACTTAAAAAAAAAAATGAAATTGCAGGGAAAGTGAAGATTATTGATGTTAACATATTAAGTTGCTATAATTTTCCCATGGGCAAAGGATTATGAAAATTTAAATTATTATTTATAAACTGTTTCTGGCAATTTTTTCGAAATATGATATGAAGACTAATAAGGACAAATGAAGTTGAATTATGTTGCTTAAGTGTTGAACAAAGTACAGCATTGTAAATGCTGTTATTTGAGTGATTGAATTACATGACATTCATTTTCTCATAGTTTCTTGATTTTTCCTTTTCTTTTACTCTTAAAAATCAGTTGATTAATATTCTAAATCACATATTTAAGTTCAAGTTCAAATTCAGTGTTATATAGTGTTTTTTTACAACACTGTCTCAACAAAAAGCACTGTCACTGTCCACCTGAAAATCAAGTAAAAACTTTCTGGTATTTGGTTTATTTAATTTATAAAACACTTTCAGTAGGATTGATTTTTATGTTATAGGTAGAAATACAGGATTTGTAGACCATCTGCGTGATCTTCCGCTTTTGGTGCTCAGACTGCATACCAGTAAGCATGTTTTTTAAAAAGGACAGACATAATCATATATGTGAATTTATGTGAAGTAATTCTTAGAATATATCTGCTGTGTAAAACTCCCACACAGACCAAAGTCGGATGATAGTAAAATGAACCTAAAATGAACTTTATTTTTTATCATAAAACAAACATGACTATGTAAACATATTGACTGTGCAATGGTGCTCATGGTCAGTTTGTTTTGCATAACACTTGATACAGTTACTCTGACCTATATATCTCTGACCTAAGGAAATTCATGTTCATCCAGTAGTTTTGTTTTTTTTAAGAATTAATTGTCTGGGCAGAATTCTCGATGGGACTGTTTACAAGAAATACAGTCATATGGATTCAGGCAATTTAGTATTTTCATTTTACATATTAGCATGCCTTTTGAATGAGGGAGGAAACCATAGTCCTCAAAGGAAATTCACTCAGGCATTTTTAAGCAGTCATCGAACATCCCAGTTTCCAGTGGGGTTTTATAGTTAATGTCATACAAATGCCCAGACGTGGAAAATGGTCATGTGTAATGCACCGTATAGCACATTTTTTAAATCTCTCATTTACATTAACACTAGTATGTTTTAAAGTGGCAGTCTAAAAATGAATATAATCAGCATCCAGATGAGCAAAAATGTAAAAATCCTAGAAACACATGGCCATAAATACACTTGGCATGCAAGTGCTTGATAGAAAGCCCTGCAGTTGGCTGCTTCTTAGCAAATTAGACATCTTCAGTGGAATGGATCAGGGAAATGTACGTTGTAACTCAGAATTAAAAATAGTTGACAGCCTCACCATTTCTTCAAATCTGCATTTTTCCTGAATCCACACTAAAAGTAAGACCCTTTACTTTGAAATTAAAATGGGGTGTTTTTAAAACATTCTGTTTTAGAGGCTTGAAGATAACGGTAGTTTTTTCGTGAGGCATGTGAAAAATTGCTGCATTTTAAAATGCAAACATATTAGTGCGGACGTAGTCCAAGTAACAAGTGATTGTGTCCTACTGGTTGTGTCTAAACATGGCACATGGAAGAGTACAGTGCAGCAACAGGAACGTTGCTCTAATGAATGGACCATCCCCAGAGCCTGCTTGGCTGACTAATTAAAACATCTCTGCATGAGGAAGCCAAGTCAAAGCTGGTTCACTAATACCTGACCTTCACAAGCAATACACACAATGAGAACTCACTAATGACTTAAAGTTCAACAAGCAGTGTTAGTGTTAATCTTCACCACCAGCAACACCTCTCTGAACCACCAGGAACTGTAATAACACTTCACCTTTTAGATAGCATACGCAAAGCAGCTGTGGTCCCTTAGGCTGAGTACTCATCCAAAAAAAGTTAAGACGTAGGTAGCTTGTACCGAACATCTTTTATATGTGAAGGGTGATTTTTGGAGGAATGCAGGATACAGGCCTACTACTTGCAAAGAGGAACCAATAAGCCGGATGCCCCCTTATTCAGTGAGCCCCACTGAATAATTCTAAGACAGAAGGCTGGAAAAAAGGAGTATCTGGTCAGGAGGCCAAGTTCCCTGTGGAGACATTCAACTATTCCCAGCACTGTTGGTCCAACATTGTAAGGACAGCAAGGTCCTCAGTAAAACTTCTGGACACAGCAGGTTTTTAACACTAGTATGTGACATAAGTTTCCTGGAATAACATTTACTAAAGTACACAGTTTTGTGTTTTTTTTTACATACTTGATGCGTGTGAAGTTCAATCAATACCTGATTGCTGGTCATGCGGATACCACCCCAAAATTGAACTTGCTGTCACTGGCAGGTTGATGGTGATTGACATGTCAATTTATCCCTCTCTTGAGATCTGCAGCAATTTGAAAGAATTTTTTAAGGATTATTAAAATGTTTGGTTTTCTTAACAAAACTTATACATGTATTAATATGTACAAGCAAATCAGATCCATAGAAGATATTTAACAGACATCAAATGGTTGACAGTTGCCATTTTTTTTACATTATGCATGTATCTGTACAAGTCATCAGTAATGGGCATGTTAATGAAAATTAATAATTATGTGCTATTTCTAGCTCGGATCTGCACACACTGTAACTTTCCAGAATATTTTTGTCCTTACTCTAAAGGAATGAAAAATATTATTAATATTTTCCAACAACACACTATAATTAATTGGACCACACATCCACACAGACTTCAACCTTGAAAAGCCATATTAATTTTTAACTCTGGTGATCTCATGTACAATACTTTAGTTTCAAGACTGAATCAGGTAATAGCTGTAATGCGATGTTTTAAAAAACTTTGTTAAGCATTATTACAATTTTTGGAGGTGTTAAAGAGATATTTGTGTGTGTGTGGTGTGTGTGTGTGTGGTGTGTGGATGAGAGAGACAGAGTGTGTGAGTGCAGCAGATGCTGGTAGTAAATTGAGTGTGACTCTATTGAGAACACAGTAGACACAGCCGTGGCTATGAAAGGGAGGCAGTGGAGCCCCTGAGGTCTGCATTAACCCGGGCGAGAGAGAGCACATAATTAGAGTGAATTGTGTTGTTTCTTTCCTCACTTTGTATGCAAATGTGCTCATGGGGGTGAAAGTGCCATTGGAGAAACACAGCATGAACTCTCCTTCAAAAAAAGGGGTCCATGGAAATGTTTTTAAAAAAGGGCGACAATTGTTATTGCGAGATATAGGACCTGTGGAGCTTTGCTGAAATATGCTAAGAAACAAAGAACAGTTTAAATAAAAGAAAAGTTATATGTCAGTATAACCATGTAGGGTTCGATTCTTAAAAAGGCCTAGTTTAAGCTTCTCAGGTCCTGTGAGAGGTGACCATCATATAAAGTAAACAAATACCAGTAAGCTTTTCCTTTCCACTGTCACTTTGGCCTGTTCTATAGAGGTTCATACTAAGAACGTTGTAAAGCGTCTTTGAGACAGTTCACTGTTCCCAAAAGTGACATAAAAATAAATTAAAATTGAATTTAAACCGAGTAGATGAGTAGATGTTTTAAATAGTTAATTATCCAGTGACGTTAATGTGATGCATACTTATTTTCACACCTCTTTAATTATTAATTTGTTTTCTTTATTCTGCTGTAGTAGGCAACAATACCAACCTCTCCCCTCTGAAAGTAAATTATAAAATTTAAAAAAGCTATGTGAAAATTTTTCTAATTTCTGGCAGATTAAAGATGATATGAAAGAAATGCTGAATGAACCATCTTGGTTAAAAATGCAAATAAGTGTGGAAAGGCAGCATTGGTTAAGTGAATGAGAGATTAAATGAGGTGAGGAAGTAGTGGTGGTAAAAACAAAAAAACTGAATCAGCAAAATATGTAGTATTCTATTCTATTGTTTAAGAGATTACATTCCAAAAAAATGAACCTTGTCACACCTTAACATCCTTCCTGTTGGAAGGATTGTATCTACATGCAGACGAAGCACACCTTATCCTGACTATTGTAACCTTACTGCCATGCTCTTTGAGTGTTTATACATAAAACTGGAATTATATTGATGGGAAGGTTAAATCTTTTGACATGTCTTATTAAAGAAAAGGAACCGGACAATCAGATCTCTAAGAGCCATTATTTTAGCAATCAGCTTGTGTGTCTGTGTCACACAGCTGAATCAACATAGCATGTACTATTTGAACCTGGTTATTAAGAAAACAGGTTTAGTTACGTAATAAAATAGTTCAAAACCATTTTTTCCATTTTTAAAAAATCATCAAATGAGCAATTAATACATTATATTCAACTCATTTTCATTATTAGAAATACTGTAAATGTAAAATAAGTGATAAAGAAAACACATCATTCTTATTGTTACAATTGTGTTTAAGTGCTACTGTGCTTATTGTTGACGGGCGGAACTTTTGCTTTGTTATTAAGTCTCATCCGGAACCTGAATGACATTGCTCACGCTTCTGGTTTGTTTACTGGATTATTAGATCTTTCTTTCTATTGGCTAGTTTCAGTTATGTAAGAATTCTTTTGTTAACTTCTTGAATTCTTCCTGTTTAGTTGCTTTGACATTTTTTGCCTTCCGCTTAAGTTAAAACTAGTTTATCTTTGTTAATCTCCTGTTTCTTTGAGTATTAGTCCTTCTGTTGTGATAATTCTGTCTCCTGTCTTGCTTACATGAGGAGTTGGCCTTGTTTTTTAGATATTGTCCATAGATTAAAAGCACCAAGGCTTGCTTTGCTTAAGGTTAACTTTTTTTAAAAAAGCTCTTAAACATCTAATTGCGCCACAAACTAGTTTGGCGTTTTTTTTTAAGTAACATTTTTTAAGTAACTCCAGTGACTGGAACTAGTGCTCCGTGATGATCAATGAAATCTTTTATGTATTTTATAAGTTTGATATAGACCGTTTTTCAATAGACATATTTCAATCATCTTTTTAAAACCACAGTTGTACACCACAGACATGCAGTGGTCATGTGACATGAACAATTAGGCTCCAATTTTACACCCTGCACAAGGCACGTTGCGATGCTCATTGCCATCTTACACCCAGCCAACAGTTTATTTTTACGGCATGCACCAGCGGTGTTTAAATAGCAACGGTGCTTGCAAATATATATGTGCCGATGGATGATGGTCTCAAAATGAGGTGTATTCAAATAATTTCCTTTTGTATCTTGACAATGAAAAACAAGTGCACCACTGACTGAAACCATCCTAAACAGACATCAACAGTTATACAATTATTGCTATATTGGCAGTGAATTGTCAACAGGTGTGTATACTTGTGCTTCTTATGCACACTTGGAACACAGAAGTGCACAAATCCAGTTGGAGTCTATGGAAACTTGAATATCAATATTACACAAAATTCAAAATGTAATACATTTACACAACATTGCACCACTGTGCACTCATTCATTCATTCATTCATTATCTCCCGCTTTATCCTCTATTAGGGTCGCGGTGGGGTTCCCATGCCCATCCAGGGGAGAACATCTCAGGCGCTGGGCAGATACACCCAGGACAGGGCGCCAATCCATCGCTGGCACACACTCACTCACACAGACACACTCTATATGGGGCAATTTTGAGAATTCAATTGACTTGATCCATGTTTTTGGACTGTGCGAGGAAACCGGAGAACCCGGAGGAAACCCACGCAGACACGGGGAGAACATGGAAACTCCACCCAGATCGGGATTCGAACCGGGAATCCCTAGCGCTGAGAGGCGAACGTGCTAACCACTAAGCCACCGTGCTGCCCATCCACTGTGCACTGTGCCATTGAAACAGTAATCTATCCAAATCACACCGTAGAAAATAAATAGAATGCACGCAAAGAATAATTTTTCTGATTTTTGCAAAAACACATTGACACTCTCTGAATCAAGCTGCATTGTGCACTGTTAATGGCTTGCTAGAGGTCGCGAAAATAGAGAGAAAATACTTTACTAACTTTAAATGGAAATTAAACACAGTACCTTCTTGCTGTGAGGCAAGGCTAACCTTATTGTGTCTCTGAAAAAAGTTGGAAGAATAAATTCTGAGCAAATTAGTGGTAAAAATATAAGCATGTGGACATTGGTCAAGCTTGATCCCACTACCTGATAGTCAGTACACCAGTGCATTAACTACTAAAGCAATACATTTTAAGGCTCTTATCACATGCAGACTTGCATGAAAACATATGCGCACTAATGCGCATATGTCCTTAAACACACACACACACACACACACACACTGATCTTTACATGTAATGTGACACTCCATTGTGTATTCAACTGGTAATAATGCCATTTCACTGCTACACTTTTCTTGTAACCAATAAAACTGAAATACGATGTTAGTGTAATCAGATTAAAGTTATTGCAGCAGGTGCTTCTTTCTTAATTCACTTAAAAATACCTGTATTTTATGCAGATTGCTGTAAATCCTGCATCCTGCACTCATTTTCCCACTTTTTGGGAAACTTTATAACACATAACTTTCGGCCATTTTAGTCTTTGAATGTGCCGCACAATAGCTGCAAACGTAAACATGGCTTTATGAAACCACACTTCAAACACTAGTTTTCTGTGATCCCAATCTGCAGACATACCATACCTTCTCCCAAGACACAACACAAAAACTGGTTGTCGTTCTGAAATCGGAAGAAAAAATAGTCTTTCAAATAAGAAGAAGATGCTGTTAGTGATCATTTCACCAGAGGTCTTGAGTCTTTTGTCTATGAATTTCATGTTTGGCTTTTTAGTTGTTAGATCTCTCTTCTTTTATCGCAATACACTTTCTTTGTTCTTTCCTGTTTTCACCACTTTAGACACTTTGAGGACAGCCAGTGATCTATACTTGCAAAGATAAAGAGATAAAAGCTTAAGATAAAATTTTGGTTTGTCCTAAATGTGCATGTCTGGGGATAACTTGGTGCATCCTTGATCCAGATTTGTTTTGTTTGGGGACTGGGTGTAAAGTTTGATTTTTCAGCATGGTTTAGAGTCTCTTAGGTCTCTAACATCAGCATTATAGTTGTGTGTGCAAGAGATTATAATGATAATTGCATATAGTGATTTTTTTTCCATCCCATATCCCAATTAGTTGGTACTTTATCTCGCATTCTGCAAAAGAAATAATTGTCGATAGAAATGACAGGGAGAAAAAGAGAAAGTAAGATGGGTAGAGACAGACAGGCAGTTTATCCTGCCTTAAGTTAACCTGTATCTTTAAAGCACTACTTAATTACTATTAAATAAATTAATTGATTTGTTAATTTATTCATTCATTACCTTCCACTTAATCCTATATTATTTACATTTAGTCATTTTTTAAATATTATATTATGATGGGGGGATGGGGGGGGGGGGGGGGGTTCCGCATGCCCAACCAAGGGAATATGTTTTGGGAAGATACACCCAAGAGAAGATGCCAATTCATTGCTGGACACACAGTCACTCAGACACAAAGTATATAGTGGAGCAATTTAGAAATTTAGGGCATCCAATTCATTATTAATCCATGTTTTTGGACTGTGGGAGGAAACCGGACAACCCAGAGCCTGAACCCACAAAGAGCAAAACAAAGTGACAAAAAAAAAAAACTTCTGTTAATGTTGGTTTTCAAGAAAGAAACCTTGTTAGGACTAAGGCTCTGTAGGGAACTCATCCTCGTTGAGCGGCCAGGCAAATTTGTAAAGCTATACATATTTCTTGAAATATTTGTGTTAATCTGGCTTTACTTATAGTAATAACATACCTAAAATTACATATGCTGTTTTTGTTGATGTTTTAAAACCAAGTAACGCATGTTTGCTATAATCTGAATCTCCATAGTATCCTTATTCATTTGCCCATATTAGCATCATTCAGTGTCCAAATCCCACAAGGGCTACATCAGCTATTCTACATTCAAAGGTAACATTAAAGGACTAATTTTCCCAATTAAAAGGATGTTTGAGTCTGCTGAGTGAGCAAACAAGGGAATAATTAGCACACCAGTTTAGATAAAAGCAGGATATACCCATAGCAATTTAGGTTTCAGCAATTATGTCTTTTGAAATGGAAAATGGGGTTTTGTGATTGTGTTAGCCGGTCTTCTATTGATACTAGATTTTTAAGTGGTATGACAAGAAAATGCTGACCTTGTGATCAGGGATGGTATTAATATAAAACTGTTGCTGCTATGAGATCATGTTCAACACACAATATGATTTTTAGCGGTCTGCCCTAGATAGTGACCTATACAGCGTGTCTTTTTGTCTTCCATCCAAAAACGACTGATGTAGTCTCCAGCAAACCTTATTAGGATTAGTGGCTGAGTAAATGAAGGAACATCTAAAACCAGTGGAGGGTACAGCTCATGTAACAGCTTTAAACGACTAGGACATACAGTATATTTATCAAGGATTTAGGAGCTTAGGGCTATTTTGGCTCAAACCAGGGAGCACTGTTGTGTTTATGGATAAAATGGTTCATATTTTCACAAAAGTAATGCGATTGTGAAGGATTACCTAAAGCCTCTGAATGGGATTAAAAAGAATATAATGGGTTATTTGTCTTTCCTTTGTAGCTATATATAACTAGTGTCATCACTTCTAAATACTGCAAAAGGGCATGCAAAATGCAAGTTAGAGCATCACAACTAAGCATTACCTTACATACATTATATTATTTCCCTGAACAAATTATATTTTACATAATAAACCTCCACCTCATCACCTTGCATTTCAGTTTTACACACACACACACACACACACACACACACACACACACACACACACACACACACACACACACACACACACACACAGATTTATATATTACATTTTGTAATGTTGCGGACTCATTCAGTGTGTTAAATATTACAATTTTGACAATACAATTATAAAAAACAAGTATGGCTTGTTTTGAAAAGTTACCAGAAGAAAGTATCTTTCTCTATAAAGGGCATGGCTTAAGTTTGCATTGTATTTAAAAAAACAATAAGACTTCTGAAATAGTGTCCTTTGGAGTATTGAAAACAAACAGGAATTGTTTATGAAATTGGAAAAAAGTCAAAAACAGCTCATCAGCACTATGCTGATTCTGTATACTGTCAGGTATATTGGTGAACATGTGATGGCTTACACTTGGTTTACAGAACCTGGAAAGTGAACTGAAAATAAACTTTTCTGTATACCAAATTATTCTAGTGTCAAATATGAAGCCATCCATTCAACAGCTAAAGCTAAAACTGGGTCAAGCAGCAGGGCAATGATTCCAAGCAAACTTTAAAATCTACAACAGACTGGCTGCAAAAGACTCCAGACCTCAACCCAAATGAAATGGCATGGCAACACTGTGCATGACCAAAAGCCCACAAATCTCAATGAACTGAAACGCGAGTCAAACTTCCTCCAGAGCAATGCGAGAATGTTAGTCATACAGAAAATTAGTACATAATGTAATTGCTTCTAAAGGTGATTGTTTACTGACATAAAGGGTGTACTTAGTTTTCCCACTAACCATTTTAGTCAATAAATTTAAACATGCGTTGTACATCAACAGTTATGTTTACTTAATTTGAATACCTGCTACAGATATATTTTGTATCATGGCCATTATGTTTAATTTAAAGACCTTAGTGGTGTATAAGTAGCAGTCTTAAATAAATATCTTATTAAATCATGTTTTAAGTTGATTATTAATATAATTTGTACAATTAAGCTTCATCCTAAAGCAGGTTTTTTGAACTTTTAAGTGTAATGCATGTAATGAACTACATTAAGGGCATAAGATGTTATAATGAATAGTATAGCAAAGATTTAAGCCTCTGTTAAGATTTTTGATAACTTTTTATTTATTCTACAACTTGGTTTTGTACATTTACACAGTATCATATACAGTAATAATAAAGAGATCACACATTTCTTACCAATTTTCACATATTTTGTTATGTTGTTTATTTAATTTATTAAAAAATATATATTTTTGAATGCAGTACCATTGTGCCATTTTTTATTTAGGTATTAGCTTTTCTGTTTATCTAGTTTAAAACTGTATCCATATTCATCTTATTCTCATGTAAAAGTAGTGTAGGCCACTCTCAGAATAAACTCGGGCAGATTTATTTCTTGGTTTATGACCTCTGCTAACTTAATTGCCTTGATCTCTAGGGAGCTGATGCCGAAGACTCTGGAGGGCCAGATCACCATGGAAAAAACACCCAGCTACTTCGTGACAAAAGAAGTCCCAGGCCGCATCTACACCATGTCAAAAGACACCAAGTTAATAGTGGTGGTCCGTGACCCAGTCACACGAGCTATCTCAGATTATACTCAGACACGTTCAAAAAAACCCGACATCCCCTCTTTTGAGAGCCTGACTTTTAAAAATGCAACGGCAGGTATGATTGACACCACATGGAGTGCTGTGCAGATTGGCATGTATGCCAGGCATCTGGAGCGCTGGCTGCAGTTTTTCCCCATCAGTCAGATTCTGTTCGTGAGTGGTGAACGTCTCATCATTGACCCTGCTGGTGAAATGGCTCGTGTGCAAGATTTCTTGGGTTTGAGGAGGTTGGTCACTGAAAAACATTTTCACTTTAACCCAGCCAAGGGCTTTCCATGCCTGAAGAAACCAGAGAGCAGCAGCAGGCCCCACTGCCTGGGCAAAACCAAAGGACGCACTCACCCAAATATTAAGTCGGAGGTGGTGCAGCAGCTGCGAGACTTTTACAAACCATTCAACAGAAAATTTTATCACATGACCGGGCAAGATTTTGGATGGGATTGACACACATGGATTGAACTTTTAGGAAATTATATTTGTGTAAAAAGAAGTTTATTTTATGATAATTTATTGCAGTAAATTTAATCTGATGCCTTTTTGTGTCTAAACATAAGTTTTACATTCCAGTTTGGGTTAAAGTTTAGTGTTTAATGGATTTGTATGTGTGCATTACCAAATTGGAAATCTTTAGTCAAATTACCAACAGGATTTCACATAAGGTACATAAACCTGGTACACAATATCATCGTGATTAAAGTTTTAACAAATTTAACTAATTTAGTGGAATACAATATTATTCTTATTCAGTCTACCCATCAAACACCAACATGTATCTGATTGTACATCCTATTATTTTCTCATACAAGTCATGGAAACCATACTTAAATTTATTTTTCTGAAGCACATACGTGACCTTTTGTCTCTTATGCTGAATGGGCCTTTTATGATGGTCAGCTTCTGGCCACAGCTGTTACCACACTTGTTCAAATAGATCAATACAGTAATTGCAATATAACATCAATTATGTTTGAAAAATAAGACAGAACTTGTCTCTAGGAGACATCTCAAATCTGTGAGCAATGGCAGTGATTAACCTTTTAGAAGTATGTCATGATTATGTGACTTTACATCATAATGCCCATTATGAACAATGCTTTTATGATAGAGCAGTTGCTTCTGTAACGATTTGTTGATTTATCACAGCCCTCCAAAAACACCATATTAAAAAATAAGCCTGTCGGAAACCTGGAAACTGTTGGAAATTTAAATTGAGTGAAATGCTGCCAAAATATTAAATCCTTTGACCAGGGAGTTACCATTTACGCCATAATGGAGTGTTCTTACTTGTAAGGGGAGGTAATAGTGCTGTCTTCTTGGTATGTGACAAAAAACAGAAAAGGGAGAACATATCCTCCCAAATTTTCTGGTAAGGTAGTTAAACAAAGCATCATATTCATTTAAATGACTTTAGGAACAAGGCTCAAAAAAATAAAGAAAACTACTCAAATAAGCTCAAAAGTTCAAATTAAATGTGAATCAGATTGCATCAGACAAACTATGACTTGGAATATATTTATAAAAGTGGGTTAGTGGTATACAGACCTACTAGATATGCATTGTTCAGAAAATGGACATAACTTGAACCCCAACAAAGGAATATGCTCAGTTTATTCTTTATCAAGAGACATGCAAAACAAGGGAAACTCTGTTCTCTTGATACATTTATCAATATTTTATTTTCTATGGTTGAGTTTTAGTCAACCCTTTAAGGATACTCATGTTTGTCTTATTATGATTTTTCAGAGTAAGATGCTCTATTTATTGTGGTATTCATGTTATACTGACATTTTGTCAGGGAATAAGGATACTCCTCTTTACAGTATTCTGAAAATAAATATATTTTGCCAAAATCCTACATAATCACCATGTTTTTCTTTTATTTCATTAACCAAACATAGTAAAGACACAAAGGGGCTACTTGATGGGGGCTGTTCTGTGTTAAAGCAGATGCATTGTGTTACTTTATTGTAGAGAATGACCTCTTGTTCCACAGAACACTAAATGTGACTACAGCAAAGCAACACCATATGTTCTGTTAAGTCAACCAGCTAATAAGCAGAAGTACTGCACAGTAGCTACTCGGTTACAACCCCATTAAACTGCCTTCAGTGTGTTGAGATGAATTGCTAGTTTTGAATTAATTTATCAATAAATGTTAATAATACTGCAATAATTGTTTTTTCATTCTATTTTAGTTTTCAAAAACTTTAATTATACAATTATTATGGGAGGAATGCCTTTAAATGTATAGATATACCCACCTACCACTTTTTCCTACATACTTACCTACTCATCCATCCTAATCTAATCTGTTTAGTCTGGAGGGTTTGTCTTTGCAAGGTGGTCAGGATTAAAACATTCATTAGGAAAATGATTGTCATATTATTCGGTAAGTATGTGTTAAATATCACACACAAAAAAGATGTCTCATCTCATCTCATTATTGTCTGCTTAATCCTATACTAGGGCAGAAGGGGAGGCACTGGCCAGATACACCAGGATAGGGCGCCAATCTATTGCTGGGCATATTCGCTTACAAAGATATACACTAGAGGTTATTTAGATAGGGCAATTTAAAACAGGGCGGCACAGTG
Organism: Corydoras sp. C115; assembly: GCA_019802505.1. Lineage (NCBI taxonomy): Eukaryota > Metazoa > Chordata > Actinopteri > Siluriformes > Callichthyidae > Corydoras > Corydoras sp. C115. Next base: position 4,598,765 of record JAFMOC010000015.1, on the reverse strand, counting down.
GCTTAGTGGTTAGCACGTTCACCTTTCAGCGCTAGAGATTCCCGGTTCGAATCTCACTCTGGGTGGAGTTTTCATGTTTTCCCCGTGTCCGCGTGGGTTTTCTCCGTTTTCCACCCACAGTCCAAAAACATGGATCAAGGTCAATTGAATTCTCCAAATTACCCAGCTATAGATTGCCACCCTGTCCTGGGTCTATCTACCCAGTCTCCGAAACTACTGAAACTACATTGCGACCCTAGTAGAGGATAAAGCGGAATATAATGGATGAATAAATGGAATTTAAAACCCTGAATTTTACCCTGAATACATGTTTTTTCGGACTGTGGGAGGAAAACAGAGAAAACCCACGTGGCATGGGGAGTACATGGAAATCCAGATCAAGATTCGAACCTGGATCCTCAGCGCTCAAAAAATGTGTTTTTTATAATTGTAAAGTAAAGATAAATAGTTACTTGAAGAGTAAAAAGCGTTTTTTATTTATTTATTTTTTAATCACACAATCATTTGTTGTGATGTCCTACTGAGAAGCCTTTCGCTGTACTTTAAAGCTCCGGACACATTTGCCTTATTAATTAAAATAAAATGTTTTGTAGCAAAGCCAATCAAAAACAGTATTCTTCAGATATTGAATTGATTTGCGTAAATACATATACACCTACACACCACAGAGGCGTTTATGGCATCATATTCCAAGTTGGTCTAGGGGGTGTTGAGGTTAGGGATGGGGATTTTATACATGAGGGTTTTATACATGATTTTAGACTGTGTTTGAATTTTTGCCTATAAATCCAGAAAAGCATTTGTGGGATGCAGACTTAAATGTTAGGATGAGAGTGCCTGGCTTTCAATTTCCATTCTAGCTTATTCCAAAGTTGTTTAATGCGGTAAGAGCAGGGTTCTGTGTGGGCCAGTCAAGTTCTTTTTAGCAAAACTCACCCAACCATGGGCTTTTCTTTGTGCAGAAAAGGGCCTACTCCAGACTGGTCCTATAAAACTTGAGGCGTAAATTTGTAAAATACACATGGTACTGCATAATTTTCAGATCACAGAATCTTTGCCTGTTACCTACTGAAAACACCTTTCTTTACAGTTTTGCTTTAGCTGCATGTTTAGGGAGGACCCGTGTGCATTTGGGGGTGTAGGGTGTTTGTGATTAGAATCAAGCGATAATTGCTGTTTTCCCAGTTGGCCATTGTTTTTGCATTAATACCTGCAGGCTGTTTTGTGCTATGTAGCAGCTGTCTTTGGGTTGAAATACGCTGACAACAATTACTTGAAAATTCAAAGCACCGCATACGTCTTACTGTCACTGCTCTTTTTTAGAGTGAGGGCGGCAGAACAGACCAATGTGTTTTTAGAAAATAGAGCTTTGTAACAATGGAATTGCAAATCTCTTTATAATTAGATGATAGTTATAACCCAAACAACATAGCAGCCATTCAGAATACAGCATGCAGATGAAATGTTGTTTAGATGAATGTTCTTTGTTTTAAATAAATGGGTACCAGTTTGCCTTTAGTAGACAATAAATGAAAAACTTTGTAATAAAGTTAATTACTTACAAACATGTAATTTCCTATAAGCAACTTTAGTGCAAACTGTAATAAAGTGCCATATTGATTACAGGCCAAGTACTTAGGTGAAAGAAAATAGATATTCAGAATTAAATAAAAGACTTTTTCTTAAATTAAACTTTACTGCATTATGAAATAAACGTGTGAAATATGTGGTACCATCTTTAGAATTATAAAATTAAATGTACCTGCTGCAAGCAATTCAGTTTATAGAGCTTGTACTGCATTCCTAGCTACAGATGTGGTAGCTCAGTGGTTAGGGTGCTGGGCTATCAAGCTGAGGGTTGAGGTCAGGGTTGAGCTGAGGTCAGATCCCATGTTCATAGAAGTTACCATTGTGGGCCCTTGAGCAAGGCCCTTAGCCCTCATTGCTTCAGGTGTTCTGACCCCAGTCTTCAAGTTGGGCTACTCGTCCATACTCGCGTGTAAATGTAGATATACTGTACGCCTTCAGAACAAATGAGAATTAATGTTCACATCGTAATAAAACATATCTCAAACTACCCAACTTATCCAACAATCCAAGCTACTGCAAAGCACCAGTAACATTGCCAACAACAAACTATTAGCTAATGTCTGTGAAACTTGCTGGGTTTTACCTATAGTGCTTTGTGTGTGAAACAGACAGACAACTATCAAGAACAAATAAACTAGCAAAAGAAAAGACAACCAACATGAAAGTAATTGCTTCAAACTAAATACTTTTTGAAGCGTCATGCTGCACAGTAATCATAATACATTTTAAATATTGTAAATCTATATCCTGTAGAATGTTTGGTTAAATCTACACACTTCCCATTATCATCTCATCTCATTATCTTCTGCTTAATCCTATACGAGTGGCTAGGGTCACGGGGGAGGAGGCGGGGTTCCCTACGCCTATCAGAGAAAGTTTGGAGCGCTGGGCAGATATACCCAAGACAGGGTGTACCAAAACACTGAACAATCAAATTCTGCATATTGTACACAGTGTCTCTGAATGTTGCAGCATTAAAGTATACTATGCATACTCAGATTATAAGTTTTAGTCTAAACTCAGTAAATCGAATTAGTGTTATTAGAATTAGTAATGAGTAAGTGTCCAAAAACTTTTTAACTATATAGTGTTTATATTGCGTTTTGCAAGCATAGTGCTTGAATGATGAATCTGATATCAGAATCAGAATCTTGCTTTATTTGCCAAGTATGCTTACACGTACAGGGAATTTTTTTTTGGTTTCAGTAGCTCATCAGTAGCTCACAATCCATCTATAGTTTTTAAGTGGATTCATAGGAAATTTTAATAAATAAAAAAAAGTGTTATAGTTGTTTGACTTGACTACTGAGACCTAAATACTGACCAGGTGAAGAAGATTATGTTGATGTGGCTTAAATGTAAGTAGTCTTACTCTTTTCTATCCCAGAAAGCATAGCTACAGAGGTGTAGAACATCAAATTTGATCAGAAATACATTGGTGTGATTCATGTCAATGTAACATTATACATTAATACAATGTTAAAATTATTTTTGTTATGTACAGGCTATGCACCGTATAAAGGTTAGTCTTAATCCCAAGCAGAATTTGTAGATATCATTCTCATTTATGATAAACAAAGCACAAACAAAATTGCAAAAGATTTTGGTTAATGCCACCCAAACAGGCCGCCCACAGTGCAGTTGCCAAATATTCTTGCAAGTTCTGTTGTTAATAAACTGAAAGCTGGACAGTCAAAAACAGCTACAGATGTTGCAACAGCAAACACTGTTCTGGCCTCATTCAGCAAGAGCCCACACCGTAGCATCCATCATCTGTTTCTGGTATGTGAAATTAGCTATGCCTCAATTTAGTAAATTTAATCTACTCATGAATAGCACTCTTACAACATTTAGATGCTGCAACACCTGCACGAAGACAACATAGGTTATCAGACAGAATTTGCAGAACTGATGACAAAGCAAATTTGGATAAACTGTTAGTTTGCTCATCAGGTTTTCATTAAACAAGCAAATTTCTTTATAAATGTAGTCCACAAACAGAATCACTAACACTAGTCAGACACAAAACACATCTATCCCTGTTGCCTGACCTAAAGTCATGATAAAGTTGGTGTATGGATACTGAATTATAATTGCAGACGTCTGCACTTGCAATGTAGTTAGATGAAGACATATTTCCTTCATTGTTGTCAGAGAAAATAATTATTATTTAATAATGTATAATGAAAAATAAATAATTCCTAATTATTCCCAACAAGATGGCTCCCCACCTCATGATGGACACATTTCCAAAGACTTAATATGCTATTTTCTCAGAAGTGGTGTGCGCTTGAGTGGCCATTACATTCTCCTGGTTTATCCCTTCAGGATTTCCATCTGTGTGGTCATGGGGCATGTATTTATTCTGTACATAACACACACAGTTATTCATTTAAGACAGTATTGATAATGCTTTGAATAATATTCAGCTAGATGCTTTGGTGAAAATTTATCAGGAATAGGAGAACACTTGAACCTGGTGGACATTATATTAAACATATTCTGGTCAACACCAAATTATCAACGTTCAAGTATTCTATTTAATTGTTTTAACATTAAGGCACTAGCGAGATATTGTCTAACAAAGATGTATAATCATTGGTTGTTAACATCCTGTGTGTTTGTATTTGAAAAAGTCAGATATTTCACAATGATTCACAATTATATAATAATCACAATCAGAAAACTTTATTAATCCCTGATATATCCCTGAGTGGAAATTTTTTAAAAAGGCAATGCTTAAATGTAAAAATGAAAGAATGCTATCATTATGGCTTCCGACTGTTCTCTGTATGATGTTGATTAGCTTTTTTACCTGCAAAGTGCAATTAATCAAAAAAAAAAAAATCTGCATAATGTCAGGTTAGTAATGACCTGAGAAATGTTAAAAGTTAGATAGCACTATTAAAAAGCACAGTAAACATGAAGTAAAACAGCAATTATACTTTGTTGAAGAATTCTGCAGACCAGATTTCCAATGATGTTCAAAACATTTACATCATACCTGATTTTATCTTTTCTACTCTACTTTGTGTGAAATCACTGACTTTTAGTATGTTTCAAGTACAACTGCTAATATTTTGATGATAGTTTAAATAACATCATGTGAAATGTATTTATAAATGTAATGATAATATGGGCTGTTTGTTCAAACCCTTTTTATTTTTTACCAATACTTTTAACTTGCAAGAACTTCCCCTGTAATGAATAAGCCCACATTAACTTTAAGATAAATGAACCCTCATAATGTATAGAAGGCTGTACATTCTTGTCATATGGCTCTGAGAAAAAGCTATTATTACCTCCAAAGATAAGAATGTAATCCTCTTATGTTTCTAATCTTGCTCTTTTCTGTCTTAAGTGTCTTCTGAAGAACACAAGCCGCACGTGCATCAAAACGGTAGAGTTATGTAGGCTCAGGAAGCTGTTGACAGAGCAGAGGCAAGGCTACAGCACAACATCTTGGTAGGCAATATTGCAGTGGGCCGCGCAGGTCTTGGCTGCTTTTCTAAGCCCCGTTATGACAAAGTCAGAGGAAGGGAGAAGCGGCAAATGGTACAGGACGAGATAAGGGCAGAGGTAGAGGAAGATCGGCGAGTCAAGATGGTAGCTATGCACCAGCAAGGTGCCTGGACAAGGTGGGAGCACGCTGAGCAGCGTAAAGTCACCTGGCCAGAGCTCTGGAGACTCGAACCCCTGCACATTAAGTTCCTTATTCAGTCCGTGTATGATGTGCTCCCTAGTCCAACCAACTTGAAGTGCTGGGGCTTAGCAGACACTGCGGCATGTCAGCTGTGCCAGAAAAGAGCCACCCTCGAGCACATCCTCAGTTGCTGCCCAAAGGCCTTGGGGGAGGGGCGGGATCGCTGGCGTCATGACCAGGTCCTCAGGGCGCTGGCAGATACGCTCAGCTCAGCAATCTCTAACTGCAGGTACCAACATACTCCCAAACACACCATCACGTTTGTCAGAGCGGGAGAGAAGGCACAACATCAGTCAGGTTCCTCTGGAGGGCTTCTCACCACTGCCCGGGACTGGAAGCTCCAAGTCGACCTGGGAAGACAGCTCAAGTTCCCAGAGTACATCGTAGCCTCTGCACTTCGACCAGACATGTTACTAATATCAGAGTCTACAAAGCAAGTGGTGCTGGTCGAACTTACTGTCCCCTGGGAAGACCGAATAGAGGAGGCAAATGAACGAAAGAGAGCTAAGTATGCTGAGCTGGTGACGGAGTGCAGGAGTAAAGGCTGGAAAGCCCGATGTGAACCAGTTGAGGTAGGGTGTCGGGGTTTTGTTGGCCAGTCACTACCCCGCACCCTAAAAGTCCTTGGAGTAAAAGGTCAGCTGTGCAAACGAGCCATCAGGAACATCATAGAGGCTGCGGAGAAAGCCTAAAGATGGCTATGGATCCGGAGGGGGGATCCGTGGAGTAGTGGGCCACTTGGACACAAGTCAGGGGCTGATCACCCACGACTGGGTCGCCCGAGGTAGGGTGTTTGATGATCAAAGACCCGAAACACCCCATGACCTCGGGTTCATCACTGATGATGTGTCCAAGTAGCACCAAGAGGTGTATGTAAGAACTGTTATGTCTGGCTTTGCCAGTGGCCACCGGGAAAGGCCGGTTGACAACCATGAATAGGGTGGTGACAACTGGAGAGTCAGTTGACAGCACGGAAAGACGGCACCCGGGGCAGCAAGGGTTAGCACCCCTAGCTGCTGTTCCTGTGAAGGAGCACCCAAAACAAGCTACAAAGAACCCTTCTGAACCATACCCCCAGGGATTCCCGAGAGGGGGGGAGAATGAGAATCCCAATCGGACTGATCTACTGGCAACAACCTTTGATAATGTACAACCGACAACGAGCACAGTCTGCATCTGCGGCAAGGTGTGCAAAAACCCGACTGGTCTTAAAATCCATCAGACCAAGATGGCCTGTCTGAAGGGAGGTCAGGTGAAGCAACGCACAGGTGTAGTGACCAGCACGTTAGACAAGGTGCTCGTCACAGACCCTGATCAGACGGAGGAGGAGCCAGGCCCGGAGTATCCCCACAGTGCCCGGAACCTCCGAGCTGCACCAGTACTCCCGCAGAGTGGAAATCCAAATTCACGTCGGGTCAAGTGGCCTGCCACCAACAACAAGGAGTGGCTTCAGCTGGACACGGATATAGACAAGATCATGGAAACAACAGCGAAGGGCAGTGTGGATCACAAACTGCAGGCTATGTGCACTCTCATAACATCCATTGGAGCCGAACGGTTCGGGGTGACAGAGAGGCTTGGGAATAGACAGCCAGTGAGACCCAACCGGCGAGAACTTAAGATCAGTCAGCTGAGGCAGGAGCTGAAGATATTGAAACGCCAGTACATGGCAGCAAAGGAGGAGGAGAGAGTTGCCTTATCTGAGTTCAGACAGATCCTGAGAAGAAAGCTAGTCACACTCAGAAGAGCTGAATGGCACAGAAAGAACGGAAAGGAGAGAGCCAAGAAGCGTAAGGCATTCATAACCAATCCGTTCACCTTCACAAAGCGACTTCTGGGGCAGAAGAAAAGCGGCAACCTGAAGTGTCCTGTGGAGGAGATCAATCAGCACCTCAACATCACATTTAGCGATCCCTCAAGAGAACAAGATCTTGGCCCATGTGAGGCTCTGGTAAAGCCTCCAGAGCCCACGGTACAGTTCAACACCACAGAGCCCACCCTAAAAGAGGTCAAAGAAGCAGTGATGGCCGCAAGATCAAGCTCCACCCCAGGGCCCAGTGGAGTCCCATATAGAGTCTACAAGCAGTGTCCCAAACTCCTTGTTCGACTATGGAAGATCATGAAGGTGATCTGGCGTAGGGGAAAGGTTGCCACTCAGTGGAGGTCTGCAGAGGGAGTCTGGATACCAAAAGAAGAGGAGGCAAGTAACATCGAGCAGTTTCGCATCATCTCACTGCTATGTGTCGAAGGGAAGATCTTCTTCAAGATAGTGTCCCAACGGCTCACAGACTTCCTCTTGAAGAATGGCTACATAGACACGTCAGTTCAGAAGGGAGGAGTCCCAGGTGTTTCGGGATGCCTAGAGCACACAGGTGTGGTATCGCAGCTGATCCGCAACGCAAGGGAGAGCAGAGGGGATTTGGCAACGCTCTGGCTGGACCTCACAAATGCCTATGGATCCATTCCCCACAAGCTCGTTGAAACAGCACTGACAAAACATCATGTCCCAGTGTCGATCACCAACCTCATCCTGGACTATTATAACAACTTCCAGCTGAGAGTAACATCAGGATCACTTACATCTGCCTGGCAACGCCTAGAGAAGGGTATTATAACAGGCTGCACTATATCAGTGCCACTCTTCTCCCTGGCGATGAACATGATTGTTAAGTCAGCTGAGGTGGAATGTAGGGGCCCTTTGTCAAGATCTGGCACTCGGCAGCCCCCCATAAGAGCATTTATGGACGACCTAACGGTGACGGCAACCTCTGTTCCTGGCTGCAGATGGCTACTTCAGGGGCTGGAGCGGCTCATCTCATGGGCGAGAATGAGCTTCAAGCCCGCCAAGTCTAGGTCTCTGGTCCTGAAGAAAGGCAGAGTGGCCGACCGGTACCGCTTCGCCATAGGAGAGACCCCAATTCCAACGGTGACAGAAAAACCGGTCAAGAGCCTGGGCAAGGTTTTCAACAGCTCCATGAGGGATTCAGAGGTACTCCAGAAAACCAAGGTAGAACTGACATCTTGGCTCACAGCAATAGATAAGTCGGGGCTACCAGGAAAATTCAAAGCCTGGATGTACCAGCACGGAGTTCTGCCAAGACTCCTTTGGCCCCTGCTTGTCTACGAGGTGCCCATATCAACGGTGGAGATGCTAGAACGCAACATCAGCCAGTTTCTCCGTAGGTGGCTTGGGCTTCCTCGATCCCTTAGCAGCATCGCTCTAGACGGCCATTCCACCATGCTGCAGCTTCCATTTAGTGGCCTATCAGAGGAATTCAAGGTTACACGCACTAGGGAGCTCATGATGTACCGGGATTCCTCAGACAGAAAAGTTGCTACAGCAGGAATTCGAGTGAAAACTGGGAGGAAGTGGAAGGCTCAGGAAACTGTTGACAGAGCAGAGGCAAGGCTACAGCACAACATCTTGGTAGGCAATATTGCAGTGGGCCGCGCAGGTCTTGGCTGCTTTTCTAAGCCCCGTTATGACAAAGTCAGAGGAAGGGAGAAGCGGCAAATGGTACAGGACGAGATAAGGGCAGAGGTAGAGGAAGATCGGCGAGTCAAGATGGTAGCTATGCACCAGCAAGGTGCCTGGACAAGGTGGGAGCACGCTGAGCAGCGTAAAGTCACCTGGCCAGAGCTCTGGAGACTCGAACCCCTGCACATTAAGTTCCTTATTCAGTCCGTGTATGACGTGCACCCTAGTCCAACCAACTTGAAGTGCTGGGGCTTAGCAGACACTGCGGCATGTCAGCTGTGCCAGAAAAGAGCCACCCTCGAGCACATCCTCAGTTGCTGCCCAAAGGCCTTGGGGGAGGGGCGGTATCGCTGGCGTCATGACCAGGTCCTCAGGGCGCTGGCAGATACGCTCAGCTCAGCAATCTCTAACTGCAGGTACCAACATACTCCCAAACACACCATCACGTTTGTCAGAGCGGGAGAGAAGGCACAACATCAGTCAGGTTCCTCTGGAGGGCTTCTCACCACTGCCCGGGACTGGAAACTCCAAGTCGACCTGGGAAGACAGCTCAAGTTCCCAGAGTACATCGTAGCCTCTGCACTTCGACCAGACATGTTACTAATATCAGAGTCTACAAAGCAAGTGGTGCTGGTCGAACTTAATGTCCCCTGGGAAGACCGAATAGAGGAGGCAAATGAACGAAAGAGAGCTAAGTATGCTGAGCTGGTGACGGAGTGCAGGAGTAAAGGCTGGAAAGCCCGATGTGAACCAGTTGAGGTAGGGTGTCGGAGTTTTGTTGGCCAGTCACTACCCCGCACCCTAAAAGTCCTTGGAGTAAAAGGTCAGCTGTGCAAACGAGCCATCAGGAACATCATAGAGGCTGCGGAGAAAGCCTCAAGATGGCTATGGATCCGGAGGGGGGATCCGTGGAGTAGTGGGCCACTTGGACACAAGTCGGGGGCTGATCACCCACGACTGGGTCGCCCGAGGTAGGGTGTTTGATGATCAAAGACCCGAAACACCCCATGACCTCGGGTTCATCACTGATGATGTGTCCAAGTAGCACCAAGAGGTGTATGTATATATATATACTGTACATATACATACATATATATTATATATACATTATATATACATTATACACTCACCGGCCACTTTATTAGGTACACCTGTCCAACTGCTCGTTAATACTTAATTTCTAATCAGCCAATCACATGGCGGCAACTCAGTGCATTTAGGCATGTAGACATGGTCAAGACATTCTCCTGCAGTTCAAACCGAGCATCAGTATGGGGAAAGAAAGGTGATTTGAGTGCCTTTGAACGTGGCATGGTTGTTGGTGCCAGAAGGGCTGGTCTGAGTATTTCAGAAACTGCTGATCTACTGGGATTTTCACGCACAACCATCTCTAGGGTTTACAGAGAATGGTCCGAAAAAGAAAAAACATCCAGTGAGCGGCAGTTCCGTGGGCGGAAATGCCTTGTTGATGCCAGAGGTCAGAGGAGAATGGCCAGACTGGTTTGAGCTGATAGAAAGGCAACAGTGACTCAAATAGCCACCCGTTACAACCAAGGTAGGCAGAAGAGCATCTCTGAACGCACAGTACGTCGAACTTTGAGGCAGATGGGCTACAGCAGCAGAAGACCACACCGGGTGCCACTCCTTTCAGCTAAGAACAGGAAACTGAGGCTACAATTTGCACAAGCTGATCGAAATTGGACAATAGAAGATTGGAAAAACGTTGCCTGGTCTGATGAGTCTCGATTTCTGCTGCGACATTCGGATGGTAGGGTCAGAATTTGGCGTCAACAACATGAAAGCATGGATCCATCCTGCCTTGTATCAACGGTTCAGGCTGGTGGTGGTGGTGTCATGGTGTGGGGAATATTTTCTTGGCACTCTTTGGGCCCCTTGGTACCAATTGAGCATCGTTGCAACGCCACAGCCTACCTGAGTATTGTTGCTGACCATGTCCATCCCTTTATGACCACAATGTACCCAACATCTGATGGCTACTTTCAGCAGGATAATGCGCCATGTCATAAAGCTGGAATTATCTCAGACTGGTTTCTTGAACATGACAATGAGTTCACTGTACTCAAATGGCCTCCACAGTCACCAGATCTCAATCCAATAGAGCATCTTTGGGATGTGATGGAACGGGGGATTCGCATCATGGATGTGCAGCCGACAAATCTGCGGCAACTGTGTGATGCCATCATGTCAATATGGACCAAACTCTCTGAGGAATGCTTCCAGCACCTTGTTGAATCTATGCCACGAAGAATTGAGGCAGTTCGGAAGGCAAAAGGGGGTCCAACCCGTTACTAGAATGGTGTACCTAATAAAGTGGCCGGTGAGTGTGAGTGAGTGTGTGCCCAGTGATGGATTGGCGTCCTGTCCTGGGTCTATCTGCCCAGCGCCCAAGATGTTCTCCCCTGAATGGGCATGGGGAACCCCACCGCGACCCTAATAGAGGATAAAGCGGGAGATAATGAATGAATATATATATATTCTATATATATATATATTCTATATATATATTTATATATATATATATATATATATATATATATATATATATATATATATATATATATATATATAAATAAAATGTTGATGTTTAGTCGAAGTTCCCAGAACTGCGCCCTCAATGCAATGCTAAGTAATACTATGTCCCAGCACTGAACGCTACACATTGAGCTCTTAAACTCACAGGGCTGCACCTTCTCCTAATGAATCGATCTTTAAAGCTCTAGAACATACAAAGAGGTCTGACCTTCCCAACACATTTGTTAAAACATGTTGTCACAACGGGCGGCATGATGGCTTAGTGGTTAGCACGTTCGCCTCTCAGCGCTAGAGATTCCCGGTTCGAATCCCCATCTGGGTGGAGTTTCCTTGTTCTCCCCGTGTCTGCGTGGGTTTCCTCCGGGTTCTCCGGTTTCCTCCCACAGTCCAAAAACATGGATCAAGTCAATTGAGTTCTCTAAATTGCCCCATATAGAGTGTGTGTGTGAGTGAGTGTGTGCCCAGCGATGGATTGGCGCCCTGTCCTGGGTCTATCTGCCCAGCGCCCGAGACGTTCTCCCCTGGATGGGCATGGGGAACCCCACCGCAACCCTAATAGAGGATAAAGCGGGAGATAATGAATGAAAGAGTGAATGTTGTCACAACGTTTGGTATAAATGAGTAGAGTTCTGATGGAATGGCTTTCTAGGATAAAGTCCGTACTGCATCTGTAAAAGATGTTAAATTTATGCAGAAATTCTCAAAAGGCCTCACAAACTAAAGCACCGCTTAGCTATTCAGCGTATATATATATATATATATATATATATATATATATATATATATATATATATATATATATATATATATATATATATATGTGTTAAATATATATATATGTGTTAAACATTAGTGTGAATCTTTAGTTCTATTAATTTTAGTGGTAATTTGTAAAGAATTAGCATAATTGTATTCACAATGCTTTATGGCTGAGGGTTAAAACACTTGTGCAAAAATGCCTGTTAAAAATTATTAATAAAACTTATATCCTCTGAAGTTCTTAACCAGGCACCGCTTTTCCACCTAAAACATAGCCTAAAATTCCACTAGCATTTGGAGACATTATGCTTCGTCCCTGATTTAGTAGGAATGAGAACATTCTTAATTCCTATTTACTGAGTTATTGAAGTTTCCTTTTATCCTGCTCAAACTCCCATGATCTGCTGATCTACTTGCAATGAAGATGATGGTCTTGATTCGTCACAGGCGCTTTTGCTAAATTCCAAGCATTTCCATGGTCTCCTTAGGCTTCTCACAACACCATGAACTTCTGGCTTTATTGTTCTTCAGGTGAAAAAAACCCTAAATATTCTAGGTAATAAAAGTTTTTATTTATAAATTAAGCTAATCTTCTTTTATTTAACTATTGGTAATATTGTATGTTGTTCTTGTAAAGCTTAAAAGGTAAAAGTCAGAACATCTCAAAGCTATACCATACCAAACTTTACATAACAATGACATGATTCAGTCCATTTCGATACCCCATTCATTGAAAACACACACACACACACACACACACACACACACACATACACACACAGACACACTACATCATGCACTGAAGCCAACTGAGATTCCACAGCCTGGTTCTAATTCCACTGACTGTCCTGAAGAAACCCTTCTCGAGCTCTCAGCAGTAAGTTGTAATGAGCAAAAGTCTGTGTCTGCATCCAGCCAGCCCAGGCCACGCATGCCCAGCATCAAGCCACATCTAAAGACCTCAGAATGATCCTGTAATTATTTCTGAACTTGCCTCTCCACCAGATTCTCTTTGAAGTATCATATCCACTTGTACTGACAGAGGCCCTCCAGCAGAGTATCTGTTCAGTCATAAAGCAGCCTGGCTTCTTCTACGACCACTATTCTCTAGTCCTTTGGTACTTTATCTTTGAGCCTGCTTTGCACCTCATGCAGTGCCAACATCCTGTACAACTAAAAATATTTAAAATCTCTTTCTCTCTCTCGCTCTCTCTCTCTCTCCCTTTCCCCTTGTTTCACTCTCAATCACACACAAACACACACATTTTATATAGACTTTTATTAATTTTGCAGAGACTAACCCAAACCATGACCATAAATATTATTACCCTAGCCTTTACCATAGTCCTAACATTACCATAAACTAACCATAACTATAACATAATTTCACCTTAAGACAGAATGATTCACATTGTGCTGACAGGCTTAAGTACAGTTTTAGATTTTGACCTTGAAATTTGCAAAAAAATATAAAGTTGTATTAAAAATATATCTCACTTGAATAAAAATGTCACATAGGTCATAACACTGTGAGTAAGAAGAAACTCCACAATAAAATTAAAACTGATGGCAAACTCACAAAGTCGTTCTTTGAATAAACTGTTTCTTGTGGCACATCAGCAGGTGCTATTTAAAACTGTATACAGTTAGAATTGATGCAACAGCTAGCCTGTGTTTGCACGTCATATTGCCGCTAATGCGAACTCTAGGAAGTTCATGTTTGTCTGTGATGGAAGAATAGCACTTTCATTATGATATACTTTTGATAAATAATGTTGTGTGTTTTAATACAGATTTAATATTTTCATATCTTTTAGTATCAAATTTTGCAAGAAATCTAAAGCTGTTCAGTGGACCCACAGTTGTACATACAGCACCCACAGTTTGTGAATACTTCAGAATGTTCTTTACAGCTATATTACTAGAAAGTTAAGGTTCGTGAACTAACTAAGAGTTAGGGGTTAGGGTTTGTTAAAACAAAAAAAGCTTGTGATATGGTATGTGGGTGTATTTATATATTATTTTATATTTAAATTACTAGAAATACTAATTGTAGTATCCTTTGTATCCTTCTGCTATTAAGATGCCCAAATTATTAGTGTAAGTACTTTTATTCTATATTATTTTTGGAGTTTATAAATTGGGCATATGTGAGTACTGCAATTACCCTACTGGGATTTATAAACTATCCTGATACTGATTGTATTGGTTTCATACCATGTTTTTTTGTGTGTCTGCATTTTGATGGATTTACAATGATAACCTATGGAAAAAATAAAATGTAACTGCCCAAGTCTTAAACAATGTCCATCTCATTACTTCACTACGCACCAACAACAAGGGTTAGTATGGATCCTACCAGTAAACTTTGATGGTTCTAGCTCAAAAACCATTAAAGAAGATAAGTGAAAAGGAGAAGAAAAATGATTATGCAAAGAATGCAAAAACTTAGTTGACTTAAAACAACCCAACTTAATTGAAACTGTTGGTAAGTGTCTGTCACAAGAGCTAATAACAGCTAAAAACCATGTTTGGGAATGTAAATGCTGGTTAAAACAGCTAAGCCTTTCAATCCAGTCCACTGCAGCCCACACAGACCAGAAACCACAGCAGGGTCGGTGTAATGACAGCTAGTTTGCTACCACACAAGTTTACAAAGAAAATATGTCTGCATAGTTATAATGAGCAACGGCAGAGCACAGTTACTTTGGTAAACAGATATCCCATAAAGTTCTTTTCATCCATGTAGAGGTTTGTCAGAAAGTTAAATTCAGTCCAACTGTAAATTTGTTTAAGGTTCTAACACCACCTTATTTTAATCTTAATAAAAATATAATAAAACAAATAGGTATATATTTCCAAAACTTGACTTACACACACACACACACACACACTATATATATATATATATATATATATATATATATATATATATATATATATATATATATATATATTATATATATATATATATATTCAATATCTTCCGCTTTATCCTCTACTCGGGGGGTATTGGGGGGGATCCCCATGCCCATCCAGAGGAGAACGTTTTGGGGCGCTGGGCAGATACACCCAGGTCACCCCTTGATCCATGTTTTTTGTACTGTGGGAGGAAACCCACGCGGACACGGGAGAGATTTTAAATAGGCTTTAAATATTAATACATAGGCTTTTACTGAAAGTTCAGCAGCATTGTCCTTTAATTCACCTCAGATGCATTGTAGTTCACAAGCATGTTATTCAGTGTTTCAAAGCACAATCATCATTGTCATTATGCCAGGGTGTTAAAATGGGTTTAATTCAAACAACATGTCCAAAATTTACAACGTTGCTCTGGACCAGTCAAGTAAACAGGCAGCAGCCCATACAAAGATCCTTCTGGAACATCACATATAGTTTTAGTTCTTATAAATCATTTGGAGAACTGTTAAAACTAGCTCCCAATCAGTGTGAATGGTTCATGTGAAATCAGCAGAGCGTAATGATATGTAATGTTTTCACATAAGCCCAATTTTCCACTACTTCACATATTCACTTAAAACAGATCTCTTTTAATATGCGGTTTAATTTGTATCTACAAATAACCAAAAAGAGGGGAAAAACATTGCCATTTCTTGGCTTTTACACTTGGTAAGTTCAAACCCCATGTCGATGAAAAGCTGCAAATGTGGGCCTTTAAACAAGACCTTCATTGTGCCAGCAATGCTCATCGTGGCTGACCCTCTTCTATGACCACCAACAATAAATACATGTTGGGATACATGTAATGTTGCATTTACACATAAAATATCCATTTAAAAAATCTATATTTTTAATATGTTCTACAATTTACAATAAACCCAACAACTTTAAACTACCTGACTATTACAGTACCTGCCAAGAGCACATTAAACATCGGTACACAGATTAAAAGCGGACTGTGTTAAGTACAGACATGAATGCACCAAAGATGAATTAAACTAATTAATGAGTTTTCTGGAACATGTATGACCCATGTATGACTCACTGCTACTGATCTTGGAAAAATATCATAATAATATATTTAACAATGTTTCACAGTGCTATGTTCACAAAATCCAAAGGTAAATTGGCATTCTCCAAAGGTTATTAAAAATAAATTACTTGGATTTTTAAAGATATCCCAATGTCATCAAACAGGAGTGAATGGCTTTTCTAATAATGCTGCATAAAAAAAGAAGAAGTGGGTGTGGCAGTTTAGTGATCAAGGTTTAAGGGCTATCAATCTGAAGGCTGAGTGTTTGGACCCGGAGTCCAACAAAGTTGCCAGTGTGGCTTTTTGGGAAAAGGCTACCAACTCTCATTGTTCAATCAATGCTGTATAATAGCTGAACCTGTGTAAGAAAAAGGTGATCCCCGAAATTTCTTTCTAGATATAATCTATGGGTGGCATGGTGGCTTCTTCTTCTAGCACGTTCGCCTCTCAGCACTAGGGATTCCCAGTTCGAATCCCCATCTGGGTGGAGTTTCCATGTTCTCCCTGTGTCCGTGTGGGTTTCCTCCGGGTTCTGCAGATTCCTCCCACAGTGCAAAAACATGTCAAGTCAATTGAGTTCTCCAAATTGCCCCATATAGAGTGTGTATAGAAGATAATGGATGGATGGAAGTATAATATAAAGCTAATTACATTGTTAATACAAACCTGTCACTAATATAACACACAACATTGTATGCTATATCAGCAGTGTGTTTTGGTTTCCAAATGAGGAAATAGTAAAAATATCATTTGAAAATGTTGGTCAATCATTACAGGATTTTCACAAAGAAATAATTTATTCGATCAAGGAAAGGGAAATTCATTATACATTTTTAATGTTTATAGGATGCTACTGCGGAAACATCTGTCAAAATATAATCAAAAATCACCTTGCCAGGCAGCTGGAGTGCAAAGCTATTTGCTATTGATACTGTGCTTCACTGAACTGAAACAGATGCCCAAGCTTAACACAGTGGCTGCATAAAAGCATAAAGGGCATAGAAACATGCATATGTTCAAACCACTGCAATACTGTAAGGATTTCATCAGTCTTTTGCCTATAATGTATAAGAAATAGCCCTAAGGACAGTTGACTACAGAAGAGAGCAATTTTATCATTTACTAGAAGGCCAAAAGACAGAATGTTGTTTTGTACTCCATATCGAATATCAAAGAGCCACCGTGAAACAGATTTAGTGTTGGAGGGCAACAGCACAGAACATGCACAAAGACAAAAGTTTGTAATGCACATGTCCACCCATTTATTTATGTTTTAATTCAAAGAAATATGAGCAGCATAACTTCTGCTATTCATTTATTTTCTATTCGTGAAAGCCAACGCTATAAATGACTAAGATCAAGCCAGGCAAATGTCTATCTTTCTCAACAGTTCACACATGACTTTACAGTACTTTCTCTAATGGCCAGTGCCATGTGGCAATAACATACGGTTCCCGAAGTTGCTCTGTAACCATCCTAACAAGTCCATAATTGGTGATTAATTGCTCATTGAAATCGTGGCCATTTCAAAACCAAGGCATTTTAATTCTCATTTCTTTTCTGTACTTCCCAACTGAATGCCAAAGTAAGCTTTTATTGTTTAGAATGTCTCTGCATTTTAATAAGATCTTTATAAAATCTACAGTAATCTGTTTGCACCACCTTTTAAAACGATACCTTACATTTCTTTAAGCTCTTAGTAGTGTTTGTTCATCACAAATTAATCTGCAGCTTGGGTTAAAGTGGACCTCAAGATAAGAATTTTGCAGGATTCTTATTCTATGCAGGACTTTGTTAAGCATCTGTTTCTAACTCTTGGGTAGACTGGCTCTGAGCTGTAGCTGCTTTAAAACTGGCAAAAGTGCGTTTTTATAAACTACACAGTTTGAGTCTGCACCAAATTCAACAACTGCCACACAGCCCAAACTCATAAGTTAGGGTGAAATATGATTTAAAAACTCATTATTGACAGATACATTCAGTGTTTCAACCAAGCCAGGAACACAAAAAATAGAAGCCAAATGTGGCCTGGGGGATTAAGACATGAATGTGTACTGGATGAAATCTGCTTCTCGTTCCTTCTGCAATTTAATGAAGACGATTCAGCGCAGTATCATTCCTTACTGAAAGTGATGTGAAAAGTAAAAATGCAGGTATCTGCTTAAAATTTGCTGTAAAAACTGTTTGTTTACATATCAGCTCTAAAATCACTGGGACCTCAACTGTTACATAAACATGTGCCTAATAATAAAACATGAGAGATTTTAATTATTCACATTGCTACCACTTTCATAAAGGAAGGCTCTTACTTTTAATCAATGGCTCAGAATATAAGACATAAATATAATAGCTAATTAGGTCGGTGGCCATTATACCAATTTATTATACTTAACAAATATATACTTTATATATGTACTTTACATGTTCCCAACACTCCCCAGAGTCAGCATTTATCAACAATAAATGTTTGCTTTAAAATTGACTCCTAATTCATTGTACTGTTTATTTTCTCTCTCTCTCTCTCTTTCTCTCTCTGTGTGTGTATATATATATATATATATATATATATATATATATATATATATATATATATATATATATATATATATATATATATATATAATACAATTTTTAATCTGAAGTGATGGTTAAGTTGCAATTATAAACAGAGACAAAACAAGTACAGGAAAACAACAAAAAAACTAAAAAATGCTCCACTGTGTAAGTCAACTCCTACATTCACCTCATAGACAAATATACGCCCAGTACTTGAATTACAGTACCAGTCAAAAGTTTGGATACGTCCCCTTCTTGCTTATTGTCCATTTTCACCACTTAAATGGACTTTATATATGGACTTTGTAGTTATAAAATTACAGACTGTAGTACATCTTTTTGTTAGTCCCCTGTTGGTTCTCTGTTCTCTATTATTCAGGACCATCACAGAAGAGATATGATTTGGGAGGAGTATTGCTTATTGCTTATTATATGCTGCAATGACACTGATGCGGATGGTGGATTTTAGTGCAGCAGTGCTGCTGTAGTTTCATTTAAACACCTCAGTAACACTGCTAGGATTGGAATAATGCACCTATTAAATAATACCTGCTCTGTCATGCTACTATTGGGGTACTGACCATTAGACCATTGTACTGTAGTTCACAAACAGATGAACCGCAGTCTGTAATTGTAGAACTACAAAGTCCATCTCAACGGTAAGTGGAGCTGAAAAAAATTGACAATAAGAGGAGCAAAAAGGAGATGTGTCCAAACTTGTGACTGGTACACACCGAAAAATTGAGAATTTCAGTCTGTTAGGTATGTTCATGAACGGCACTATACTTAATAACTAAAGCATTCTTAGTCCTGTTTTACCATTTCTAGCCCCACATACTACTATAAACACATTGAGTGATGAATGGAGAATGCATAGCGCACCACATTGGTCAGGTCCAGCTCTGTTTTATGTAGGACACAAAACAATGATTTGTGTTTTTATTTTAAACATGTCACAATTGCATTATTTTTTCATTGTATAAAATTATATTATATTTCATTGTATTGCATTTTATTTTTTTCATTGTATAAAATGTAAAAAAACAAAACAAACAAAAAAACATACACTAACATTGTCATATGTGGGTAATTCCAGTGTGGATAACGTGTAGAGGCTAAAATTTAAATCAGATAAAGATGAAAGCATATTTTTCCAGCTAAAAAAACATGATGATCAAATTATTATGTGAAGTGACTGAGTAGTTCTAGAATACTATCTTAGTGCATCAGTGCCACAGCTGTAGAAGTGTCATAGTCTAAATGTGGATAAGCATTACCACAGTGGCGGTTCAACCTCAAGGTTTTTTTCCCACTTACCAATTGACTCACTACAGAATGGCATCCACCATCCATCCCATATATCCAAATGAAAAGTTTTCCAAATGGCTTGACTTCAGTTTTACAGAACATTTCTTATGTTTTTAATTTAGTTATTTTTATAAAGACCAATAATAATGACCAATGCCCAATAATGATTTGAACTTTGAAATACCTGTATGGATTTCATTGAGCACTACATCATAATTAATTTACTCCATTGTTGTTTAATTTTAACTACTGCCCTACACACATGCTACTCTATTACACATCTTTACACAAATAGCACAGTCTTCTGCAAAAACTTTCAGTGCAAAGTTTGCTTAAAGAGTGCATAACTCTATGCAGACTCTGGGAGAGGTAGTCTATTTGAGGTAAGTTCTGTACATCACCATCACATCACTATCCATTATCTTCTGCTTTTTTCTTTATACTAGGGTAGTGGGGGGGTTCACATGCCCATCCAGGGGAGAACGTTTTGGGCACTGGGCAGATACACCCAGGACAGGGCGCCAAACTATTGCTAGGCACTCACTCACTCACCCACACTCTATATGGGGTAATTTGGAGAATTCAATTGACTTGATCCATGTCTTCGAACTGTGGGAAAAAACCCACACAGACACGGGGAGAACATGGAACTTTCACCCAGATTGGGATTCGAATCCCTAGCGCTGAGAGGCGAAGCCACCATGCCGCCAAGTAAAAGATTGATTTGAAAAATAATGTCAGTTCTTTTAATGAATAGAAATAGAATTATGTGTTCATCCTATATATAAATCAGCCTCAAAATGGCTTTGGGAAGCAATAATCCACAGCATTACGATTTTATAAAAATCAAAAAATAAATGCTATTTTAGAACAGATTTCAATTTTATATTTTTTGTTTCATTTCCATTACTTGTCATCAATTAAATAAAACCTTATATCCTAAAGCTAATTTTTAATGCCATTATGCTATAATCTGAAATAATTAAAACATTTTAAACAAGCATTGCACAAGGGACTCATAAATGCATACAAACAAATGCACACAAAGTATTTTTATGCTGTTTATATTATATATATGGTGTTACTTCTGAGGCATCTGTTAAAAGAATATGTCAGGTGTGATTTTACAGTACATGCCTTACTTATTTAAAGCTTGCCAAACTGTGTTTTTCAGGGAATATTATGTGTACGAACTTTTAAGTTTTTTTTGTAGTAAACTACAATTGAAGTAACACCTTTGACCTGACAAAACACAATAATATGAAATGTTGAAACCTGGGGCTAAAGCCTGCTGTCATAGCTGTTAAAAGCTTGTTTGAACAGTCAGGAGTTAATGACTCTGTAGTTAAGAACATATCCTAGTTGGTGATTATCTTAAGATGCAACATGGTGTAAAAACTGACAGATTTAGCAGTGTGAAGTCTTTGAAGTGTTGCAAGTCCCTCAGCACTCATCATAGTCACATAGCATTCACCAGCAAACTGTGAAAACATCTTCATCAGTCTGACATCACATGAGCAACAATCCTAAAAACACCCCACATAACAGATTCGTACTGCAAATGAAAATTCATGATATTTTACCTTTAGGTTATACTCTAAATAATATATATAGACTGTGTTAAAATTAAAAAACAAATGCACAATATAACCCTGTCATTAGATGTGATGTACAGCAGTGCCATAAAGTTTGTAAACCCTTTAGAATTTTCTTACATTTACTATAACCATAAAGGTTTATGAAGAACCCTGCAGATTCTATTTTAAAATGTAGTTATTTACTGGGACGGCGCAAAAGCTTAGTGTTTAGCACATTCACCTCTCAGTACTGGGGATCCAGGTTCAAATCTAGATCTGGGTGGAGTTTTCATGTTCTCTCCATTTTTGCTTGGGTTTTTCTGGGTTCTCTGGTTTCCTCCCACAGTTCAAAAACATGAATTGAAGGTAAATTTGCTGCTCTTAATTGCCCCTATATAGTGAGTTAGAGAGGTTGTGCCCAGCGATGGATTGGTGCCTTGTCCAGGGTGTACACCAAAAACATTATCCCTTGAAAGGGCATACGGAACCAGGAGAAGATTATGATGTTATTTGCTAAGAGAAAAGATTCAGTATTATGTAACTGTGAGAGGTTTTAGGATTGCAATCTAAGTGATGGTACTAATTTATTTAACATGGATATATTAAAGTCAGATTCATATGTTCTAGAAAACCCCAATAAAAAACACTAAGCTAATGTTCGGCATTGCCAATACTTATTTTGTAATACCCTTAAAACCCCTTCAATCCAACTTTCAATACTTATCAACAGTTACTTAATACATTGCAGCTATTTCTTCACAATGAAGTAACATCTGATACTGAAAACGCAGGTTTAAATAGTTTAGTGACTGACATGAAATATAGGATCATATATCTAAATGGACACATGGCCAGTTTGTTTATTTGTTTATGACTTGTTAATGAATCTGATGATGTTTATGATATGTAACATGGCATGATGGTAATTATGGGCATTCTGGATCGAACCACACGAGACCGAAAACCACAAAGGACAAATAATATGTGATAAAATGTATAAAAAAATCAACATAACAGCAATATAAGTTACATCAGTGCAAGTGCATATTGTAAACACCACACATGGCATTAAATGGTACTTCAAATGCATGTTTAGGTACATCTCAAATGTTTACCTCAGAGAGCAGGCACATCATAATAAAATAAATAAATAAATGAATAAATAAATAAATATTATACACACAAAAGCTACAGATTTTGAAATATTGCTTGCTTGCTTTTAATAATACATGGTATTTGGGATATCTGTACATACTAAAATCATTGCTTAATGTTTCATTTTATAGCTCTTGCTCTATAAGGTCCACTGCACCGTTATTAAAAAAAATATTACTTTACAGTAAATTGTAAATGTATACTAGAGATGCATTATCAATCCCCAAACTAATTCCTTATTTATGAACATACTTGGCCAAATAAATCAGATTCTGAGATTTCTATATAAAAATTATAGGCATTTTCTTCCATGTCCACTATGTTTAATAAAGTTTGTCACAACATTTTGGCACTTTCAAGGTCTCATATTAATTTTGTTTTAAAATTGGATGTGTATGTAAATAATCTCCAAGCTCTCAAAGTTTCCATAAATGTAGCATCAAATGAACTGAAGCAAATTTTAATAGATGAAGTTGGAAAAACAGCCGTATTTCTGACTATAAACCTGTCCCATAGTGAGCTTTGATTTAGCAATGCTATGAAGTGGTTTATTAATCTCCCTAAACAAACATGTCACCTCGCAAGTGAGCAATAGTTCAACAACTGCAAATAAAAAAAATGGCAAAAAATTTGGTTGTCTTCAAATGACTCCAAAGACCACTCCAACCCCCACAATTGTACAAGATTTGAAACTATTTAATGCTAATACATTTAGAACATTAGTTGGTATTTAATATTTACAAACCTTACTACTTATATATCTTAAAACACACATTATGACTCAAAGCAGGTGAGAAACTTAATTTATGATAATGACATGCTGACATTCTAAAATGTATATTTTTTTACAACCCTTAAGCAAAACAGTGAGTAAAATACAATGCCTTAAGAAAAAAGCAGTGAAAGAATGCCAAAACAAATGTGACAAATTCACAACGAATAGAAATTAAGGGAGTCATTAAAAGATCAAGAACATTTCTATTCTTTGTTAGCAATCTGGCCAGATAAGCAATGCAAAAAAACTCACACCTGACAGCAAGGACCTGAAGGAAGGTTACTAATGTTAGCTGAATGGTGATGCATCATTCTACTGTGGCACATTGCTTGCGCAAACATGAACTGTGGGCAGGAGACATACCATGGATACATTACCTGTGACCTCCTGTCAAAGGTCTCTGTCTTAACTATTCAAAAATGGTAGTAGATTAGCTCTTTTGGAAACAGCAGTGCAGACTGATGAACTAAATGCACTCTTTAGTCACAATTAGCAATGATATTTTTCCGAATAAACAATTATAAAAAATGTTCACATTGCCACCTATTCAATATAATGTATGGTCATCTCAGCAGGTCTCAGGTTCTCAAAACACTTGATCTCATCATCTGCTGCTTATTCCTATACTGGGGACTAGGGGGTCGGAGGACGTTTCGGGCGCTGGACAGATACTCCCAGGACAAGGTGCCAATCCATCAGTGGGCACACACTCACACAGATACATTATATGGGGCTATTAAGAGCAGCCAATTCACCTTGAATCCATGTTTTTGCACTGTAAACCCAGAAGAAACCCACACGGACAGATCCGGATTTAAAGATGGATCCCCGCCATCGAGAGACAAACTTTATAAAAATTAACAAAATTATAAGCCATAATGCTGCCTGCCCCAACATCAATCTAAAGAAATATCAAAAGGTTTTTATTCTTATGGTTATCAAAAACAATATGTATTTTGAAAAGCTGCATCATTTTATGTAAGTACAGAATTAGCAGTTAATGTGCTATATAATCAAGATACATTCATTCATTCATTATCTCCCACTTTATCCTCTATTAGGGTCGCGGTGGGGTTCCCCATGCCCATCCAGGGGAGAACGTTTTGGGCGCTGGGCAGATAGACCCAGGACAGGGCGCCAATCCATCGCTGGGCACACAGTCACTCACTCATACACACTCTATATGGGGCAATTTTGAGAACTCAATTGACTTGATCCATGTTTTTGGACTGTGGAGGGAAAACCGGAGAACCCGGAGGAAACCCACGTGGACACGGGGAGAACATGGAAACTCCACCCAGATGAGGATTCGAACCGGGCATTCGAACCGAACCGCCTCTAGCGCTGAAAGGCGAACGTGCTAACCCCTAAGCCACCGTGCCGCCCTAATCAAGATACAACAAACCGTAATATATAAGAATATAAGATGTATTTCACAGATTTTTGCACTCACAGGTCTGTGAACATGAATCTGTAGCTTGATGTATTAAGCAATGAGCTTTTTTAAGCTTGAGATATTTCTTAACAGGAGTCTTAGCAGGAGTTTTTATGTTTCTTAACAGGAGTCTTTGTTTAAAAAAAAACAATTTACGAAACCTGATATATAAAACAATAAAAAAAATTGCATAACTTGATTGCATAAATTGATACATGAACAACTGGTGACAAGCCAATTAAGAAAATAAAACTATAAAGCTACTTTAGTGTGTATTTAAATCTTTTTTAAAAGAAACAATTGTATTATTTAAAATACAGTATTAGGATACTCTTACTCCTTCTGGAGCCCATGCCCATTTAACTCTTTAAATAAAATGGGCCTCGCATGTTCAATAACCTCAACGTTATAGAATCCAACACTAATGTAAACAGAAACGTCTAATAACATGTCATCATTAACACCAGGGGAATTGCATCATGCTTACACTTCATACAAAAGTGCTCTGGGACTTGCCGCTTTACTCTGTGAGCACATGTGAGGCAATTCGAACATAGATATCTAATTAAAATGGTGAAATGATGCAAACTTTAATGCTTACACTATGAGCTTTGAGGGCTATAGTGTAATCTTGTGTTCTTGAACTTTCATTTACCTCTTCACCCTACTCACTAGTTCACTGTCCTTCTTCTCTGATGAATCATTTGTTTGTATTTTGTAGGCTTTTAAAAGTTTTACAGGGACAGTGTGCCTTAATCCAAGTGGATTGGTTACACAATACAGCATAAACACTGGCCTATAGTTTTTAATGGTGTACATTAATCTCTGCTCAACCCACTGTGGACCATTTAGGTTATCTCTGTTTACCACATCTGTGTTGCAAAACATATTTAGTGCAACTATAAAACTTCACCCAGTTGCTCCTCCCTATGGTGTTAGAGATGTGACTCAAATCTAGTGCTCTAGCTCTCAGGCATGAGTGACTTGGAGCTTACTGCAATGCATTTGTCCTGCAGGGAGCACGAATGGAGGGATGGTTGTGGGAGATAATGACTTGGGAAGATCAGATCTAATCAGACTGTGTTGGCTGCACACTCTTTCTTGTTTATATCTCTTCCAATAGGAAACACACGCCGAAGATAGGGAGATAGGTCTAATGCAGGCTTTTCTAATCCATCTGCAAGGCTGACACTAATAGCTAACGGAATATGGTGGGGGATGAACCCCGTCTGCTCGTGTTGTCAATGGATACTTGATGTCCTTATGGCAAAGCTTCTTTCCCTAGATGTCTACCTGAAGCGTTTTTCTCTGTGGACTGCTTTTTAAGAGTTGAACTCTTCAAAGCACACATCCATCTTTAGTCCAAAATGTTTGCCCTGGCTGTAATGCAAGCCCTCATTTGTTTCAGAATGAATCAGGCCTAATCGCACTACTGATCATTCATTACTCACCGAAACAGAGGGTCCAGTGGAACTAAACAAACAAACCCACTTAACCATGGCTCTGTACACACTAACACACAAAAAGCTCAGCTAAGGTCAGGAAGGTTAAAGCAGATGAACCTGTGCTAGTTTATCTTTGTTCTACTTTTTAATCGTGTGTATAGGAGAGGAAGCAAACTGAACTGATGTAACCTGGTGACTTTTAATTAGGGCATAATACTCCACTCCCTATTCACAAGTCACGAACTCAACTCTCTTTCTCAAGACATTGTGATTACTACTGTTACTTGTTCAAACGGATGCAATTATTAAATAATTATACAGTATTTAATGATGTGTGTTGAAGACATATTTTTCTAAACCTGAAGCAATGTATGAAGGAAAAAACTTTACATAAAAAAGAATTACTCAGGACTTTCTGTACAAAAATCCTTAGATGATTTGAATGTATAATTCCTATTAATCATCTTTTGTGTCATAGGTTTTTAAGATCCCAACATTCACATTCGTCTCTCAGCGTTAGGGATCCAGGTTTGAATCCTGATATGGGTGGAGTTTTCTCTGGGTTCTCCAGTTTGTTTCCACAGTCCAAAAACATGGATTCACGGTAAATTGGCTGCTCTAAATTTCCCCTTTATAGTGTGTGTGTGTGTGTGTGTGTGTGTGTGTGCCCAGTGATGGATTGGTGCCCTGTCCTGGGTGAATCTGTCCAGCGTCTAAAACATGGATTGGCATTGGGGACACCACCCCCCCATATTTCCATTATACAAAAATAAAAATAAAATATGTGCCAAATATTTAACAAGTAACAAACCCATAAGTGCCAAACTGCAATTTGTATTTATAAAAGATTTCACCCTGGAATATGTTTAAAAATATTTTTTTTGATGCTAAAAGCATTTTTACCACTAAAAAAATGCTGTTTCTCTAAAAAGGAGGTTTTAAAATCAATAAATCCCTGTTTATGCAAAACCTCAGTCTTTATCATTGTTACATTGCTGGCTATTCTGTGTGCAGAAAATGATGAATGCATCAAAATAAAAAGGAAATAATAAACCATGATTGAGACACTAACATGCACCTGATTTCTCTCTTTGAGTTGCTTACATTACATACACACCACACTGTACCTCAACATTATTTTCTTGTGATTTATCATGAATAATTTTTTTAAATACAGATCAATCAACATATATCTACAAAGCCAGAGTTAAAAATCTAAACAAACAAAAAAACCTGACTATGACAAATCCTCTGCACAACATGCTTGATCATGCTGTGTTTTTCTATAGTCAAAATAAAGCTAAATTTTATTGTTTAAGTTTTCTTTGCATGTTTGAAAAATAACTTCAACTAATTTGCTCGTTCTAACTCAATTATTAGAAAGTGACAATATACTAATATGCATTTGATGGTATTTTCTGGACAATTAAATGCTGGCTGCCAAGATAAGCAAAGTTTTAAGTTTTATTTAAAATAATATTTAATTTTATCTGGAAGCTTTTGCACATGATGGCCTTGATGCTCAAGAACAGAAAGCATCTTACCTATATATGATTCTACTATACAGACCCAAGTGGTAATGCTAGTGAGCTAGTGACCAAAAAAAAACTGTGGTGGGTCAAAGTTAAACATATGTACATGAAAGAGGTAATTGATCTGTAATTAGACACAAGTGTGTAGGCTTAAATCTAGATGACCTACTGCCCACAATTTAAGGATTAGAGGCAGCTGAGAAGATTATTGTATCCAATAAAAGACATCTTGTACACTGACAGGAACAGGCAAACCTAAAAGTATAGGGACATCTGATTCAGGCTCAGGTGGTAATCTGTATTTTATGAAGTAAAAATAAAGGTTTCTTCAATTTATCATACAGCAAATTTAAAACATGTCATTTAAAGGAATTTTAAAAGGGTTGATCAAATGAAATCAAAACACTGCACACAACTTTTAGAACAGAGTTCAAATATCTACTCATCTTATGGCAATCAGTTTATTTAAGGGTTTGGTACCTGTACTAAATTTATACATTTATTCATTCATTCATTATCTCCCGCTTTATCCTCTAGTAGGGTCGCGGTGGGGTTCCCCATGCCCATCCAGGGGAGAACGTCTCGGGCGCTGGGCAGATAGGATTAAGCAGGACAGGGCGCCAATCCATAGCTGGGCACACACTCATTCACACACACACACACACACACTCTATATGGGGCAATTTTTGAGAATTTAATTGACTTGTTCCATGTTTTTGGACTGTGGGAGGAAACCGGATAACCTGGAGGAAACCCACACGGACACGGGGAGAACATGGAAACTCCACCCAGATGGGGATTCGAACCGGGAATCCCTAGCGCTGAGAGGCGAACGTGCTAACCACTAAGCCACCGTGCCACCCAATTTATACATTTAATTACCTGTAATTTATCTCCAGTTCCAGGTTTTTTATAGGAGTTTACTAGACAAAAAATACAATAAACACAAAACACTTGCAAACTTAAATTAACTACCATTACTACCAATAAATATTACAAAAGCTTGAACCTATTACGTATTTTTATGTAGATAATATATTTTTTAAGCTCTCTAAACCTTTGCATTAATTTGTATGTGGCCCATATTAAGCATTTGCTTAAAGAAGTTTTACAGCTTCTGAGGAACAGTGTCTAAACTAGAAAATTTTCCTAAGATATAGAACCAATTTTAAGTAATTTCACTTTTATTTGTTTAGTTTAATAATGTTATACCTATACCGTGATTTGCTAAACAATGACTTTGTTTATCTGGCAAACAATAAAGTGTAAACGTCATATGAACTCCTCTAAACTTAGTATCGAAAGGCCGTTAAACTTTTATATAGAAATGGTGACTTGAACAGGATCTTTGTTGCTCGTTTAGCAGTTTAAAGCAATAAAATGCAAAGTAATACCGCTTAAATAAGAAGGGATAGCATTAATGTCAAAATATTTTACTGATATACTGAACAAAATGTATGTTTCTTGTTTAATTTCATTTATATCAGTATAATTATTTTATTAAAATATAAATAACATTTTCTGTGTTCCATATCTTGAGCTAATGTTTTTTGCTTAAAACCCAATACAAAGAGACATTTTGATCTGTGTAAAATAGTAGCCCCCAGTGGGTTCACTGATTAAATTTCTTTTTAAATTGCTTAAAGAGGGGGGAAAACTTTCTGGGAACAAATGCTTAACTGGGCATTTAAAATTATAAAGCTAAAACAAGCTAACACATCAATTCTGCAACAATCACTCACTTTAGCTGAGTGTTGAGGAAGCCTTTATGCTCCTCTTGAGAGTTAAACCAGAAGAGAAAGGGTCACTAAAAGAAAAAAGAGCTGAGAGCATTAACAGAGTTATTTAAAGGTTTTGCAAAAGCCTATTCTCACGGTGCGTTACTGGGTCACAGTTTCGGCAGAATCGAGTGCATCTGAGGAAAAACCAAACTGGTAGGAAGAGCTTTCTGGTGCATCATCTGATCTCTGGCTCATTAAATAAGTTATCATGTGCTCTGATACATCTTAATCGAAGACCATGCATAAGGTTTACAGTAATCTCTGGATGTTCAAAGTGTTTGTAGCGATGTAAGCACTGCAGGCAGAAGTCAAATGCATCACTGCACTGTGCATTTGTAGTTTTATCCAGGTCTCCGTGGCAAGGCAGTCAAAGAGAGCAGCCAGGCACATCGTAATGTGTATTAGCACCACAAAGAGGTTGGAAAGGGGCTTGGGTGGGGGCAAGGCTTTGATTTCTGTGAGATTTATAGCCATGATGAAATTGGGCCTGAATATCGTCTTCTTCCCCATTTTCTCCATCATTTACCCACATCTAAAAGACTTGTCTTTGTTCCGGTGGACAGAGACACGGTATGGAAATGATGAGAGGAGGGACTCTGGCTAAATGACTATACATACTTGGGGCTTTACTGGGAAATGCATAGGGAGCAGGTGAGCAGGAAAATGCAGTTCCCCTAAGATACATCATGCTTTCAGATAAATGTCAAATATGTAAATAAACAAGATACACTAGCAGAGGTTCTTGGTTGTGGTTGGGTGGAGTTAGCCAGCTGGATCACAGGCCTTAGTGAACATCCGTTTTTACATCAACTTCATGTTGCTCCCTGATGAGAGCCTTACCATCCTGTAGTAAATACTGCTTGTCCCTCACTGACCCTGGGAATGATAAATAACCCTTAAGGTTAACTACATTTGAAATGGAGCTGTGAAGCTATTATTGGCCCCCTGAGTTTGCTTGACATTTCCAATATGTCAGCACAGACTCTTTGAAATACTCTGACTCTTAAGGAGTATGGAATAGCAGTGCAGTTCATTCACCTTTTTGTTCCTTATGATCAAGGAGCTAAACAAAGAGTGTCAAACAGTCAGTTTAGTAATACATACTAAACAAAACAGTGTTTAGTATGTATTATGTATTAATAATGTTAAATAGCAAGTCAATTTACTTTTTATTAAGCCTTCCTATCAATGGATTTAAGAAAACCAATTTTGCTTTTTTGAGTTTACTAAACAGTCAAGGTTTTAGGGTGACATATTCAAGTATTTACATATTCCAGGTCTACTGAAGTTATCATTGTGGATCCTTGAGCAAGGCCCTTAACCCTAATTGCTCCAGGGATGCTGTATGGTCAACCCTGTGCTACGGTCTCCCAGTCAAGAAGTCCAGGGTCCAGCTACGGCGTGAAGTGCTGAGGCCTAGTAGGTTTATATACAAATATAATATAAGTCTGAGCCATGCTAATCTTTTTATAAAGTGACTCTGCATAAAACTCCTGCAAAGACGCATTGTTTCGCTTAATTTGTGGTACAATTATGTTAAAGTCAAATGAATCCTAAAGTTTAATAAGGCTTTAATAAGACTTAAACAGCTCCCAAAGTGACAAATTATCTAGTGTTTTGTCGCCATCTTGTGGTGACGCATTAAAATAATATATTCAAGTTTGCACTCGTTGTTTACTTTTAGACGAAGAGTGACTGCGGAAAACGAGGTAAATAAAATTTATGCCAATAAATAACCGCTTGTTTTTTGTTTTGTTTTTTTTGTATTTAATCGAAAAAAATAAAAGCATGAATGTTAATGGAACAAAGTATTACAAAGAGAGAATGAACTAAGTTTAAGCTAGCTGTTGATATGCCATCCATTATCTTCCACTTTACCCTCTACTTGGGTCGTGGGGGGGGGGGGGGGGGGGGGGGGTTCTCCATGCCCATCCAGGGCAGAAAGTCTCGGCGCTGGGCAGATACCCCCAGGACAGGGTGCCAATCTATCACTGGGCACACAATCACACAGACACACACACTCTTTAAGGGGCAATTTGGAGAAATGTTTTTGGACTGTGGGAGGAAACCGGAGAACCCGGAGGAAACCCACGCGGACACGGGGAGAACATGGAAACTCCACCCAGATTGGGATTCGAACCGGGAATCTCTAGCACCGAGAGATGAAGGTGCAAAGCACTAAGCCACCGTGCCGCCCTCTGTTGATATGTAATAAAAACATGTTCTACCCTCTGCTACAGATTTCCTCCTTGTTCTGATTACTTCTCAGTCCAGAAACATATTAGAGAGTGAATTGCAAATAAGTGATTAAGAGTAATTCACTATTACACCCCAGCTGTGCACATGCTTTTACTGTCAAGCGGATAGACATAGAAACCAGCAAACTACAGTACGGACAAATAGAAGTCAAATTACATTCTTTGATTTTTATAAAAATATGACATGTCACAGTATGGGGGTGACACAGTGGCTAAGTGGTTTGCACGTCTGCCTCTCAGCGCTGGGGTTCCAGGTTCGAATCCCAATCTGGGTTGAGTTTCCATGTTTTTCCTGTGCTTCCTCCGGGTTCTCCAGTTTTCTCCCATAGTCCCAAAATATGGATTCAATGTAAATTCATTCATTCATTATCTCTCACTTTATCCTCTATTAGGGTCACGGTGGGGTTCCCCATGCCCATCCAGGGTAGAACGTTTCGGGCGATGGGCTGATACACCCAGGACAGGGCGCCAATCCATCGCTGGGCACGCACTCACTCACACAGACACACTCTACATGGGGCAATTTGGAAAATTCAATTGACTTGATCCATGTTTTTGGACTGTGGGAGGAAACCGGAGAACCCGGAGGAAACCCACACGGACATGGGGAGAACATGGAAACTCCACCCAGATGCGGATTTGGATCGGGAATCCCTAGCGATGAGAGGCGAATGTGCTAACCACTAAGCCTCAATGTAAATTGAATGCTCTAAATTCATATGGAGTGTTTGTGTGTGTGTTTGTGTGTGTGAGTGTGCCTAGCATTATATTGGCACTCTGTCCTGGGTATATCTGACCAGCGCCAGGAACGTTCTCACCTGGATGAGCATGGTTACCCTAGTAGAGGATTAAGCAGAAAGTAATGAAGGAATGATGGATTAATAACATTCATTCATTATCTTCTGCTTAATCCTATACTTGGGTCGTGGCCTTTGCCCATTCAGAGGAGAACCTTTAAGTTGCTGGGTAGATACACCCAGGACAGGGTGCCAATCCATCCTCGGGCACACACTCACTCACACAGACACATATATTTTATAGAGGCAATTTAGATAAGCACAACCAATTCACCTTGAATCCATTTTTTGGACCGTGAAAAAAAAAACAGAGCACCTAGATGAAACCCATGCAGACAGGGAGAACATGAACACTCCACTCAGATCGAGATTTAAATCTGCATTCCAAGCACTGAGAGGCGAACATACTAACCGCTATCACCCAAATTAATAACACAAGTTACTAAATAACAATAAGTTGCATGATAAGTAATCAAAACATTAACCACATGCAGCAAGTGGAGAAACTAAGCAGATTTAATGTTCTGAATCTGATTCTGTGTTATTTGCATAAGAAATTGCATATAGGCAGCACGGTGGCTTAGTGGTTAGCACGTTCGCCTCTCAGCGCTAGGGATTCCCGGTTCGAATCCCCATCTGGGTGGAGTTTCCATGTTCTCCCCGTGTCTGTGTGGGTTTCCTCCGGGTTCTCCGGTTTCCTCCCACAGTCCAAAAACATGGATCAAGTCAATTGAGTGCTCCAAAATTGCCCCATATAGAGTGTGTATGCGTACGTGTCTGTGTGAGTGAGTGTGTGCCCAACGATAGATTGGCGCCCTGTCCTGGGTGTATCTGTCCAGCGCCCGAAACTTTCTCCCCTGGATGGGCATGGGGAACCCCACCGCGACCCTAATAGAGGATAAAGCGGAAGATAGTGAATGAATGGAAAAATTGCATAAATAAACACTGTTACGGTCCCCAACATGAACTTCCAAACGTCTTTGCTGAGAAAGCATAAAGGTATAGTGAGGTGTCCTTGAAAAAAAACATCATTGATGGATTTACTGTGAATCAGTAACATGCAGATTGCCTCAACACAGTATAGAATTTATTTATCGTGAAAAAGTAATCAAGACAAAAGGTGAAAATTGTAGAATTATTTATTTTTAATTATTTTAATTATTTTCATGTATATGACTTTATTCATTCAATACATGTTACATTATATAATATAAATACATGCTCTTTTTTCACAGGCTTTGGGTTTCATAGATAAATCTAAATTTTGAGAGTATGATGATAGCTAGATAGCTATGATAGCTATAATAAGAATAATGGATCTGGGATTTCTGTGAACACAGAAATAATCTTCGATTTCCTCCCACAGTCCAAAAATAAGGATCAAGGTCAATTGAATTCTCCAGATTACCCAATATAGAGTGTGTCTGTGTGAGTGAGTGTGCGCCCAGTGATAGATTGGCGCCCTGTCCTTGGTGTATCTGCCCAGCGCCCGAGACGCTCTCCCCTAGATAGGCATGGGATCACCACCCCCCCCCCCCCCCCCCCCCATCACAACCTTGGTAGAGGATAAAGTGGAAGATAATGGATGGATATTTTTCTTATGAATGTTGTCATGACGATGGTGAGGCTCTATGATTAATTCATTGCAATGGTTTTAATCTCGATTAATTGCAAAAATGATTAATCATCTCATTCCTAATAATTATAAAGTAATAATAAGTATATATTAATAAAATATAAAGTAATAATGTTTTGCCTACTCTGCTTAGACACAGAGGAATTTGCCCTCCACTTTTAAAAACCAACAACACCTGGCTGGCTCTTTAAGGGGTTTAGGCTTAGGCCATTGTAAAGCTGCTTAGAGACAATGTACTATTGTAAGAAATCATGATATAAATAAACCTGAAAATGAGTTGCAGAATTTATTTTTAAATGAAAATATTTGCATTGAATTTTCTCTTTACTAGTCTTTCTATAAATCGTCTCTGTATAATAGTACTATGCAATAAATGTATTTTATCTCAGTAAAGCTTTTTCTATTGGTAGAAAAGCACTGTGCAAACTATTATATGGAAACGACCTTTTGAACAAACCACCCATTTTCGACACAACATGAACAGCACGCAGTTGCTTCAGCACTTATTATTTTATCACAAATATTTCATGGCTGAATAAAGTACAAACTGTTTATTTTTGTTTGCTACACTGTTTCCAAACATATCATTATTTCAAGAAACTACATAGTTACTGCTCACTGTATACCCTGGGATTTGCACTACACAAGGAACTTGAGCAGTCACACTGAATGGTTTATTTCTGAATATCTTTGTGTGAGTCGAGGTCTAGGAAGAGCGTGGTGATTTAGTGAGGGATCAGTCTTGGTCAGTCAGGTAGTGATGTTTATTTTTATCCACATTTCTGTGTCATGATGACAACTAGGGTAAGGTACTTGTCTATATACAATACACTGTAATAATGTACAGTTACGAGTTCAATTTCTAGCAGCTTCAGACTATTTCAGTCATATACAAATGTATTACATGTAGGTTTGCACCCCTTTCGCAACCTTGTAAACTACCACTGTGTAACTGGTTTTATCTGGTCTGATTTCCTGGGAGAAATTAGTAACTATATTCATTTTTATAATGAGTTGCCACTGCTCTGAAAATTATTTTAATGGATTCCAACATTCTGTGTAGGTGGCCGTAGGCTTGTGGTTAAGGAAACAGTCTGGGGACCTGAAGGTCCCCGTTTCGAATCATGGTCCACCAAGTACTATGGCTGAAGTGTCCTCAAGCAAGGCACCTAACCCCAATTACTCTTTGGGCACCGTGTTCAACTTCGGACATGTGTGCTCACTTCACTCAGTTAGTGTATATGTGTGTGTTGAACTGCATGGACGGGGTAAGAAATAAAACCTCATGAGGACCAAGGCAGAACACCAACGATCAAATTCATTCATTCATTCATTATCTCCCGCTTTATCCTCTATTAGGGTCGCGGTGGGGTTCCACATGCCCATCCAGGGGAGAACGTCTCGGGCGCTGGGCAGATAGACCCAGGACAGGGCGCCAATCCATCACTAGGCACACACTCACTCACACAGACACACTCTATATGGGGCAATATTGAGAATTCAATTGACTTGATCCATGTTTTTAGACTGTGGGAGGAAACCGGAAAACCCGGAGGAAACCCACGCAGACACGGCGAGAACATGGAAACTCCACCCAGATGGGGATTCAAACCGGGAATCCCTAGTGCT
Source organism: Corydoras sp. C115 (assembly GCA_019802505.1). Classification (NCBI taxonomy): domain Eukaryota; kingdom Metazoa; phylum Chordata; class Actinopteri; order Siluriformes; family Callichthyidae; genus Corydoras; species Corydoras sp. C115. Next base: position 4,562,804 of record JAFMOC010000015.1, on the reverse strand, counting down.
GAGAGGCGAACGTGCTAACCACTAAGGTACCGTGCCGCCTACGATCAAATTCCTTTACCTAAAAGAAGAACTGACTCAGTTCAATGACAAATCCTCTGAATGTATTCAATGGGCTTTGCGCTGACATCATAGATGGAATGTAAACTCCACTAGTCCAATAAAAATCCAGGTTCTGTCCATGTCTGGAAAATGTGTTTTGTGACATCCTCAGATCCTGGTTTTAATTGCTGGATAAAGCAGAGGGCTTACTTGATCTCTGGTTTCCATCCAAGGTTCAAATCTTGCTGGTTGCTGAAGTGGAGATAACAGATTGCCCCATGGTGTGAATATCTGCATTAATGTGTTTCCTCACTGTGACAGAGGTTTAAGCTGCGTCTTTGTCTTGTACCTTTTATGTGACTCCCTCAATAAAAGCAGGACTGAATTAGCTTAAAAATTAACCCGATTTAAAATATTTGTAATCAAAAAGTGTAATACATCATTACTTAGTAAAAGTTTGTACCTTGTTGAAACTACTTAATCTGATGATGTATAAGAAGATTGTGAGTGTGGTTTTCACAACGGGCAAGATATTAGATTTTATTTACATAGGTTTCACAGCAATTGTTTGATAGAAAAAAATGTTTTTAAGAAAAAGGCTGTTAGTATTAAATTAAAATACATTAATTAAAAATAAAATTTAATGAATCACAGTTAATACAAAGAAAGTTTGTGATCTTTTTGCCTCCCGATGAGATAACCTTTTTTTGTTTACAGCATTTATTAATTATTTTAAACGGCACCATAATGAACTATTTAACTTTGAGTGAATGAACACAGCTGCTGGATTCTTATCGAACATTAGCTAAAAGCTAGTGCAACACTCCCAATGGGTGTCAATGGAAACACAGCCATCACCTAGAACATCTGTTTTTCCTCCACCAGTGAAAACATTCAATATACTTTACCAGATTACGCACCCATGAGAGGGAGACGTCTTATTTTCCGTTAAATTCCTCATCATTCCAGATTTTATTGTCTTCTCAACAGCGATGAGCTATAACACATGAAGACTCTAACTTCAGATGCAATGTTAGTGCTCTCTAGTGGTCGAATAAAGTATCGCAAGTCAACGCAAGCTCAAATTAGACATTTTAATTTTGTTTTATAAAAAAAGAGTTAATACAGGACTAAAGAATTAGTTTTTTACATTGATTGTTTGGCACAGATACAATACACAAATGTAAAACTATGTAGTGTGATTTAACACAGGCATTACGACTACAGGTATGTATAGCTACAAGCTAAGTAAAAGCAAAAATAGCACCATTTCACCTTTTAAAAACATAAAATACACTATATAACAAACTTTACGTTTTTTTTTCTTCAATACAGATTTTACAATTTTGTGTCTTCATTGATGAATTGGGCTGTAAAAATGTACATTTAGATACAAGATAATTGATATTGAGTTAAAAAAAACACAAGGATAAAGTATAATTCTCTTCATTGGTGATCTAGCGATGACCTTTTCTCTATATTCTTCATTTTGGTCAGTTTCATAATGCAGGCAATTTGATCAATGTCGATTATTTACAAAAGCAAAAGTAAAAGTGATATAAATATCATCACAAGTCACAGACAGAGGCACATTTAATCCTCATTAATTCAGGTCATCATGTTGGCGCTTCATTACTTTTCCTTAATCACAATTGACATTGATACGTAGGCCGGCACAAAAAGGCCAACGGGGTGTGAGGGCTGAGCGACCTTCTCAGCGATGGCTTGGCAGGTCTCTTAGCTGATCCTTCATTCTTTTTTTCTCAAAATGATGTAAAATAGAGAACTTATCAGAGTGAGAGGGAATGCCAGCCAGGCTAACACGAAAGCATAGCCAAATTCAACTGAAGAGTTCTCATTCGAAGAGTTATCACTCATTACGGTGTAGATTATTGCTCCACTCATGACAAAAATACCTAAAAAAAAAGTGAGAGTAAAAGAAACAATAACACACAAGTATATAAGATTAATTCTGTGCCAGAAATGTCATTCTTCTTATATTCTGTTATGCAGCTATACTCACTGGAAAGGATCTGGAACACGGCAGTAAAGAAAAAACGTCCGCCTTTGGTCAAAGTGAAAAGCTGCCATACGAAAAATATCAGGGACAGCATGCAGAAGATTGTGGCAAGGATCATCAGAGCCTGCACTGCTTGGAGCCAGTCTGAAAAAAACAGCTAGTAGTTTGTATTTTGCCTCAACTACACTGCTAAAATCAAATTGTCATAATAATTGACTTTAGGAGTGTTTTATTATACAGACATTGGGAACATTTAGCTGCCTTGTTAGACTGTACATTTTTTTAAATGCTGTCAAAATCTCCAGGGGTTTGGCAGCTGCATTGCCTACCTGCATCGCTGGCCTTGTTGCAATGATATCCTGTCTGCTTTGATGTACAATCAGACCAGAGGTCAAATGTCCTTCCTGGACCGGTTCTCCAGGCCTTGATAAAGAGACACACACCAAACATAGGACGGACCAATCAGTACATCATTCACAATGCGGATGTGACATATAGTATATATAGTGTTTAACACAAAACAAGAAGCACATACATTTACTGATGTCGAAATCAGAAGCAGGATCAGACTGAAGAGGTGCAAGATCACAGTTCCAATCAAGACAGCCAGCATGATTTTGTCGCCCTGTAGGAAGAGAAGCCAAAAGGTAGCATACTGATTAGTGATGGAGTGTGTAATTGTCAACCTAACTCAAAGGCAGAGCTGGAAGATAAACAACGAGCCAGCAGCCAGTGGCGCCAACACACATTTAGGGACCCCCTCACCCCCCTCTCCAGAACAAATTCTAATCCCTAGGGCCTCCCTGGGCCCCTCTCTATGCTCAGGACCCTTGAAATCATCTCCACCTTCCCCCAACCTCTTCCGGCACTCCTGCCAGCAGCTCTCACCATCTGGTGGATGAAAGGTCATCTCAACATGCAGTTGGTTATTGTGGACGCCAGGGTGCGCATCTCTGTTATTCAAAATAACAGTGGCGCATTTTGTAAAGCAGGGAGTCTGTAAATGGTACAGCACTGACTTTTTTTTTTATTATTTAAATAACGGATTACTGAAGCGTTTGCACAGCGGGTTACAAATGGATCTGACGTGCACTGCGGCTCTGATGTAGGCAAATAATTATACACATTCAAGTGTAAACGTGCAGCCAAAAAAAAAAACTATTTCAATAACTACGAAATCGTTGCAATCGATGGGGAAAGTATTGTAAATCATGGATATGTGAAGAAGTACGACGAGGCAGCAGAGATTCGTTAAGAAGAGCTTTTGGGGCGTGGGCTGCAAGTCCATCATTTCATAGCTACACACGCCATCGCTGTAATTACACACAATCCGATCAGAACGAAAGTTTCCTCGACTTCATAAACACCACACAACACAAACTTTGCCGAATGACAGCAGATCGCAGCAGATCGCGCCACACGTGCGGCTGAGAGAACTAACGGGACACTCAGAGCGTACGTTGCGATGCAGCGTTCCCTTAACAAATAGGACGGTTTGCTGGAAAGTTGGTGGAAAGTTGAAACTTACTTCAAAGCAGTGCGAGATGAACGAAGTATCCTCAGACGGAGCTAGGAAGGATCGCAAAGCAGACAACCTTTACTACAAGATCCTACTATAGATTCTCCTAAACGGCGGGCGCTGGATTCCAGATGTGGACTTTCTTTTCCCTTTTTTTCAGGAACGTGAGAACACCGCCCTGCGAGCGCCTCTACGTCACCAAGCACTACTCTTGCCCCCTTCCATCTAAGCGAGCCTCTGCGTCACACACCCACCGCCGCGGCCAAGAGTACTACAGTGTTTTGATGAGAAATGCTCCCAAACTTCAGCCGAAAAGTCCCTTAAACGCTGTTTACTATCCGACAGCACCAAGACAACATGTCTACACTTTGTTGCCGGGTTTTTTTTGCACGGTCTCGGCACTAAACGGCGTTTCTGTCTTTGATTAGTTTGTTTTCTAACGCAGCAGCCTGAAAGCAGTCGTGTGCGTGCGCGCGAGATACCGATACTTTTTCATATTTAAGCTTCATTGATCCAAAAGACCTAGTATAGAATTTCGCCAAACATTGTAGCCGTGTTTAGAAACAATGGAACAGTAATAAAACGTTTGCTTTAACGTGAGGAACATATATATTTTTGGCTGTTAAAATGCTCCCCTCACTCTAGACAGTTTTTTCTTTCTTTGTTACTTTTTTTCAAATAGAATTGTTCTTAGGCAAAACAATAAAAAAGGAATATTCACACAAAAAAACTTATATTGTATCGATCCGCGCGAGGCCGTGGGCACGTAGTTCCCGGTCACCGTTTGTTCTTTGAAAGATGGCGCAGTGCGAAATGTTTCACAAACACTATGTCCACACACAGAACCCCGTGTTGCACAGCGTTTATTTTCGAAGAATATCTTAGTTATCGCCGGCACGGTGGCTTAGTGGTTAGCACGTTCGCCTCTCAGGGATTCCCAGTTCGAATCCCCATCTGGGTGGAGTTTCCATGTTCTCCCCGTGTCTGCGTGGGTTTCCCCCGGGTTCTCCGGTTTCCTCCCACAGTCCAAAAACATGGAACAAGGTCAATTGAATTCTTAAAATTGCCCCATATAGAATGTGTCTGTGCCAAGCGATGGATTGGCGCCCTGTCCTGGGTGTATCTACCCAGCGCCCGAGACGTTCTCCCCTGGATGGGCATGGGGAACCCCACCGCGACCCTAATAGAGGATAAAGTGGGAGATAATGAATAAATGAATCGTAGTTATATTCCCGGTTTAAATCCCAATATGGGTGGAGTTTCCATGTTCTCCCCGTGTCTGCGTAGGTTTCCCCCGGGTTCTCCGGTTTCCTCCCACAGTCCAAAAACATGGATCAAGTCAATTGAATTCTCAAAATTGCCCCATATAAAATGTGTCTGTGTGAGTGAGTACGTGCCTAGTGATGGATTGGCGCCCTGTCCTGGGTCTATCTGCCCAGCGCCCGAGACGTTCTCCCCTGGATGGGCATGGGGAACACCACCGCGACCCTAATAGAGGATAAAGTGGGAGATAATGAATGAATGAACGAATGAATGAATCTTAGTTATATTCCCAGTTCAAATCCCAATATGGGTGGAGTTTCCATTTTCTCCCCGTGTCCGTTTGGGTTTCCTCCCATGGGCCAAAAACATGGATCAAGGTCAATTGAATTCTCCAAATTACCCCATATAGAGTGTGTTTGTGTGTGTGTCTTTGTCAATGAGTGTGTGCCCAGCGATAGATTGGTGCCCTGTCCTGGGTGTATCTGCCCAGCGCCTGAAACATTCTCCCCTGGATGGGCATGGGGAACCCCCCCGCGACTCTAGCAGAGGATAAAAGCAGAAGCTAATGGATGGATGGATCTTAGTTCTAGGGCGGCATGGTGGCTTATTGGTTAGCATGTTCTCCTCTCAACGCTAGGGATTCCCAGTTCAACTCCCAATGGATGGATGGATCTTGGTTCTATTCACGGCCCTGACATTAGGTTTTGGGTTTAGCTGCATTAACACTAATTGTGCTGCTGTTATGGGTGTGTTTATATGTGTGTATAAAGTGATAGTCTTGATAAAACCCTGCAAATTATAACTTTTAAATTTGGAAGTGCCTGTAAATACTACTAATAATGCTAATGATTAATAGTGAATGAATAATGAAAATATATATATTACATTATTTTGTGCCCTGTGTCCGCATTGGTTTCCTCCGGGTTCTCCGGTTTCCTCCCACAGTCCAAGAATATGGATCTAGGTCAATTGAATTCTCCAAATTGCCCCATACAGAGTGTGTTTGTGTCTGTGTCTGTGTGAGTGTGTGCCCAGAGATAGATTGGCACCCTGTTCTGGGTATATCTGCCCAGCGCCTGAAACATCCTCCCCAGGATAAGCATGGGGACACCCCCCCCCCCCTAATTCCTACAATTAAATAATGTAGGATTAGGCCTAAACTTATTTTGCAGTAATACAGCCTTGATAACCCTTAATCGTTACACCATTGTGTTTATATATATATATATATATATATATATATATATATATATATATATATATATATATATATATATATATATATATATATATACACACTGTATATGTGCGTGTGTGTGTGTCCCTCCCAGTGGCCCCATGGTATGCTCAGAATGCTTGTGTGTGTAACAACACCCCTATTTAATCCAGCAGCTGGAGTGGGAGAGCTACAACTCTGCCAGACCCCACCCCTCATACTCAAGAGTATGATGAAGAAGTGACTCACCACTCGCTGTGTTTACAATCAGCTCACCACCTTATGTGATTAATTAAAGGAATACTACACCATATTTTTGGGAGTATTTAATTCTACGTAATGCTATATGCATGCAGTTTATAAAAAAAAATATTTTAATGTTTGTCATTACAGTTGTCATGTATCCCTGTGTCTGTGTGTGTTTCCTCCCACAGTTCAAAAACATAGGTTCATGGTAAATTGGATGCTTTACATGTTACAGGATGCTGTATAGTATTTGTTGGTCTTTCTGTGCGAGTGAGTGTGTGCACAGTGATAGTTTGGTGCCATGCCCTGGTTGTATCTCCCCAGTGCCCAAAATTTCCTCCCTGGATGGGCATGGACCTTTGTCCTTAGTGTGAAATTAAGCGGAAGATAATAAGGTGATGAAGGGTGATTATTTAGGCAATCATAAAAGTTGCATATTTCATGAATCCTGTGTTAATACATATTTATTTGCAAATTGGCTCCTGAAAGTAACTGAGATGGCACAGTACCAACTCCGGTTGCAGTTAAGTAACCCGCTATAACTCCCTATCCTTCCTTTTCCCAAACATATATATTGCTGCTCTGGTCTCTAGGCATGAGTGTGCATAACTGAGTGATGACATGCAATGTTAGTATGCTTCCCACCTTTCACACAGATTTTCCTGAGTATACCCCAGAGCCACTACAGCCCTCTTCAAAATAAAACACTTCCTGCTGTAAAATAAGTAAGTGCATTTTTTCTGCTAACCAAAGATTTTAAAGACCAACATAATATTATTTACTTAGCAATGTATAGCATTATGTATTATTATTATTATATGTTGTAACTGATGGTTTCTTTAGGTATTCTGATAATCTCCTTTATTCTCTTATGGTCAGGAACCCCACAAAGCAGGTAGTATTAGGGTGGTCGATGGTTCCCAACACTGCAGTGAGATTTACTTTGTGTAATGTGTGTTGTATTGACTTGAGTAGATTAGAACAGCAGTGCTGATGGATTATTTTTTCAAGCAACCTGCATCCAATAGAGAGCATCTTATGAGCACTGCTGAAGAATTACAGTGTGACTAACACAAACTGCAGTGACAAGTGAGTGACTATCAAATTTAACGTATACAATGTGGAGTATTCAGGTACATGTGTAATAGAGAGGACAGTGTGTGGTCACAATTTTCAAAAACTTTAGCAGTACTGCTGGGTCCACTATTCTTACCAGCGCAACACACACTCAAACACAACCACCACACTGTTGTCACTGCAGTGTTGGGAATCATATACAGTTTATCTGTGTGTGTGGATGCAATTGTGCCCACATGTGCAAAGAAGTTGCTGTTTGTCTACCTCACTGTAATGTTTGTTAAATACAACAGCCCAGTTCTTTTATTTACCTTTTCTATACGTTTGTTATGTTTGGCTCAAATGCTTGCAACTTAATGAAAGCTGAGAAATGTCAATGTGTTGTGTGTGATTTGCTGTGTGTTGAAATACAATGCATTAAATTTGAACTAGAAAAAGGCAACAGGTTAAATTTTGTTTTGTGTTTTGTTCTGTGGTATAAATTATTTGGCTGAACACTAAAAGTGTTGTCCCTTCATCCATCCATTGTTTTCCGCTTCAAACCTTGAAATGTTTTTTGTATATGTAAATATATAGACCATACATAATTACTATAGTCACAAATCTAGTGCATTACATGCTTTTTGTCCAACAAGAAGTTAATTATTGTAGATTTTATGCATTTTTACAGTTTAAAATTCTCCACTTTCAATGTTAAGTCGGTTTATGTCAGATTTGACATCTCATTTGTAGATTGCTATGGATGTCAGCTAAATTGAGTAAATGCAATAATGTAAAGATATTTGTGAGTTTAAATGCTATGCCATGGTTACTAAAAGTGGTCAATTTCACCATGCATTTCTTTATAGAATTGAAATTTTACAGGTTATTAGATGAACTGAACAAAATTTTGGGTTGTTTTACCAGCCTGATCTGTTACTGGTTCTTAAATAAAATGTCATATGGAAGTAGACCAGCAGTGTCTAAGTCATGACATTCTTCTCAAGACAGGGGTCACCACCATGTTTGTTTATATATGTGGAGCCTGATAGGGATGCATTATTTTACAGGCTTACTAAACGGTTATTAACATTCATTCATTCATTATCTTCCGCTTTATCCTATATTAGGGTCGCGGGGGGGTTCCCCATGCCCATCCAGGGGAGAACATTTTGGGCGCCCAGATACACCCAGGACAGGGCGCCAATCCATCGCTGGGCACACACTCACTCACACAGACATACACACTCTATATGGGGCAATTTTGGAGAACTCAATTGACTTGATCATGTTTTTGGACTGTGGGAGGAAACCGGAGAACCCGGAGGAAACCCACGCGTACACGGGGAGAACATGGAAACTCCACCCAGATGGGGATTCGAACCGGGAATCCCTAGTGCTGAGAGGTGAACGTGCTAACCACTAAGCCACCATGCCGCCCCGGTTATTAACAACATTATTAAAAATTTAACATCAGAAACTAATTATATTGCTAGCAATACCACATTTGTAGCTTTGCACCTATTGTCAATGTGCAACAATTACCCCACAAAAGCTCATTTCAATAATAATAATAATAATAATAATAATAATAATAATAATAATAATAAAATAACCATGTACATAAATATAGTATTGGCTAAACTTTTCTGCAGGCCTGTAGCTGATCTTGGTTGCAGTAACTCAACCTCAAAGCATTTATATTCTGTGATGCCACACATCTCAAATTGAAGTATTTTACCACCTAACTGATTACCAACCACCCAGCTTTCAAATTGTTTCGCGGTGAAGTGTAAGCTTTTTTCATGCCTTTATGGCTGAAGTAGTGTCTTTAAATACAGTGTTGTGGAAATTTCTGGAACCAGAGTGATCTGTAGTTTGGCTCTGTGGTTGAAATCTGGCAAGGCCCATCTCTGTAGTCTAGACACGAATAAAGGGCTGTGGCTAAATGAGGGATGCCAGTGACAGCAGCAGAAAAAGTTATAAATGTACTGCGCTCTGACTCGGTGTAGCAGGTGGAAGAAAGGCTTTAAGTATAAATACCTTGTAGTGGGTGATCTACTCCTTGCAAACTTGGCAGTAGGCCTACGTCATGGGAGCTGGATTAAGTGGATGATTGAAGATGGCTCACCGCATATAACTAATTTTCAATTGTCCCTTATTCTATTCTATAGTGTTTGGGATATAACATGGATGCATTGCAACCAAGAGATGCATCTGCAATTTTGGGAATACTCTATCAATTGATTTATATATTTTCATTTTTTATGAAAAAAATTTTTGTTAGAGAATTGGACTTCGTGGCTTAAGCTAGTTGTAGTTTTTGCATATATAATTTGTTTGTACAATTTAATAAGATCTAATATAAAATGAGAATTTACTAAAACTGCATTTGTAATCACTCCCTGTTGCAGACAGACATGTATATGTGTCACTGTATACATGTATATGTGTGTCAGTCATGTTGTAGTGTTGTTTGAATTGTAAATGGTAATTCCAGCTATGTGGTTTACTACAAAACATTTTTAGTGCGTTTGAAATAGTAGTGTACATATAATGTACAGTGTAAAGCACCATGTGGAACACAATGCAATGCAACAAAAAACATGTCATTAAAGGTTAAGAAAGTAAAGGACAGTCTAAAAAAGCACAAAAGAAATGTTTAGAACAAATATAAATAAGCTTACCTGTCATTTTAATTTTAAATAATGTTTGCTGCAAATATATCATATAGAGATGTGTTAGTAGTTTTTAATTTTTGTTTATGAAACGGGTCTTCACAAGTGTCTCGCACATTTTTCTGAAACAGTAAATCAGTTCAATGTTCATTCACTAATCAGTTCACTATGTAGGAAATGTTATGTTGTGAATGAAGAATGAGAAAACAAGTAAACTATTCCAAACACAGCTTTAGTCTTTGCAAGCAAGTTTCAATTATGGTCTACCACTTTGAGCCAAACTGCATAAAATTGTTACCATCAAAAAGTAAAAAAAAAAAAAAACATCATTTGTAATGAATTGGCAATGTATCAGTGTCTATGGCATGTATGATCTGCAAACATATGTCAATTTTTTTTTATTCTGAAAGAGATTCAAGAGGGTTAAACCTGTGCTCCCTGTTAACTTATTGCTTCACTGTCACCACTAGTCTATTTGTTGTGTCACAGTTTGTGTTGGTCATCTTCTAATCTTTCATCAGATAACACTGACTATGGTATGCTGGTTATTAATGTTTGGTGAATTATTCTCAGTGCAAGCCCAGATATTTGAAAGCTGTTTTCAAATCAATTGTATCAGTATAATACACATTAAGACATCATTACCACATTTTCACCCATTAAAAAAAAAAACCCTGCTCCGAACTGGGCACAACAATCTGAAAACAGAGTAAAAGATTAAAGTATGCAATGAAAAAAAAGAACTGTGTCAGTAAATGTAGTAAACTTAAAAGTGCATCCATTTGGTAAACAGAAATTATAAAATGTTATACATTACAAATAGAAATGTGCTGACAAAATGTTTCTTGTGCTAGAACTGATGTGTCCCCCGTGAAAAAAAGAACAGCTGCAGTTGAACCTTTACATAAGAGAATAGAAAGAGAAGGTGTGGCGCAAAAAACATATTTCAGTATTCATCAAGCAAATCACTAAATCCCATTACAGAACATCTATGTAGCCCCTCATTTTTAAAGTTAATCTTAAAATAAAGCAATGAGAGATGATATGAATAAATGAATGGAGACTGACTCTCCCATATGATGTAAAGATGAAACATAATACCGGTTATGCATTAGACTTGCACAGGCTGCACTCTTTTATAGCTACCACCACTGGCATTTACCATGATGAATGAAAAGTCTTTGTGTGCAGTGTGTGGTCTGTAATTTTGATTGTGTTTTGTCTTTCATTGGAACTAAGCTCTCCCCTTCACTTTCACTCTTCTGGCTTTCTAGATCCTGTAGTTAAACTTAGTCCTATGGCCGAACCTAACTTTCAGAGATATGTGAATTCTTGCTCTCTCTCTCCCACTCTGTTTATGTTTCACCACTTAGCGGGTATCAGATAACAGGCCGCAGATCTCAAAGGCGGGGCCAGATGGGCTTGGAGGCAAACTCGGTGAAGGCATGCTTAACGAGGCGACATGCAAACATTCAGGGTTGGCACTCTCGGGTTTGCTGTTGCTCTCAGGTTCTCACAATATAGTGCCAAGTCCTGCCTTTAGTCTTTGCACCAGACCGAAGCCGTCTGAATTTCAGGAGACTGTTCCACTTTTTTAAGTCAATGACTTTCAATTGCCCAGTGACCAAACTGGAGGTGGCCCTAAGTCTTAACTCAATTACCCTGACTTTGACGGTTCAGGCAGGGAACAGCCCTAACCTCAACCCAACCTGCTTAAGCTGAAACAGTATCCAAACAAATCAGTTATACTGTGACAAAAGCCAGATCCTGGAACACCAGGCACCTCTGTAAGTCTTTAACCAGAACTTTCTGTTCAAGACTGTCAGCACACAGCTGTATCACAAGGGAAGAGGAAAAAGACCTTTCAGAGGAAAAGACTGTATTATTTAATGGACAAAGTGTACAAATCAGTAAATTAGTAGAATTTTGATAAAATCCAGTCATCTCTAGAGTTGGACTATGGTCTCTAAGAGCAACTTTGATCTTTTAAGTTGATAAAGATTTTAATTGTGGTGACGTCTTAAAAATGTATCAACAAAGTCAATGAATTGATAAGAAAATACTGATTGTCTTACCTTAAAATGCACTTAAAAAATATTATGAATTTTCTTACGAGTGTTAGCAGCACTTCAGGAAATCATGATCAGTCATGGCTTTGGGGGTTGGTATAGCACTATATAATGCCTTGTGCACAGCAGTGAATGATTAGGATGAATTAAAAGCACAGATTATCTTATTAACCAGAGGACGGAGGCTTTATTTTCTCTGCTTTTGTGAAACAGACGACTCAGGGTGTTGGCTATTTCTACTAAAAAACAGACTTCATCTTTTCATTGTCAGTCCGCTCGCTCTCCGTGTTTCTCTCGGTGACGCACTTCGCTTAACACAAATCATCCCCACATACGCAACAACATACTCTTGGATGGTATCTGTGTCTGTATTCGCTTCAGTTACACAGTGTCTGCATGCACTGTGAGTCCATTCAGTTGTTGGACTTAAGACAAGAACTATAAAACTGCAGATTCGTCTGTGTGCTGAAAAACAGAGCCCTCCACCCATCTCAGATTCTTTCAGAATGTGAGGCGAATGCTTGAGTTAGAGCTTTTAATTACATCTATTGTTGCGGTGAACGCTTCTGTCAGTTTCAAACGAATTTAAAAGATTGATTTCACAATACTCTGAATCTTCTGGCATACCCACAAAGAGGGAAATCCTAAACTCATAGTAATAGCTTTCCTGATAGGCGGCAACTAAAAATAGGAGTTAGGTGAGAAACGAGGGCTAAGTGAATGAAGTTTGCCTTTGTCAATACTTTCATACTCTCACCTTTTCCATATTCACATGTGTGCAGAACACACATGCAAGCCACAGTTAACCCCCCCATTATTGGTTAGCTGCCAAGTGTCATGCTAAAACGGAGGGTGTTACAAATTCCAGATGGGATACTGGCATTACTGCCTACTCTAAACACTCAGACTTTGTGAATATCTTCCTTCTATTGCCCACATGGAAACCCAATCTTCACAAAGCATACAGTCATTTTTTTCCTACTCCGTCTCTTCCTCTTGTGTATGAAAGAGGCTGGATCTTTAATTAAAACCAGAGACTGTTTTAGTTGAAATCTTTTCATTAAAGAGTTACCCTTTAACAACTACGTGAGCTCCTATTAATATGAACTCAATTGGTATAGTAACTTTTATTATTAGCCACTGAAGCATGGTTTGTGCTTGTGGCCTTTATATCAATCTTTTCGTTTTTATTACAAAACCAACCTCTGTGTCCACTGTTAAAATACAACAAGCAAGGAAAACACTTTAACTGTGCAGGGACAGCGAGCTCCCAGTTCTGTCCTAAACGTCCTGCTTCTAACAGCTGTCTTCGATAAGAGTGCAGGCAGTATTGGGGTGTAGCACAATGTTCATATCCCAGAGGCCCTGCCTCCTCCCACTTCTTTCCACCCTCTCCTCATCACATGCTATCTACACATATATCTATCATTATCATCATATGAGTACATGCAGAGATATACTCATGGTTCTGGAGTTTCTTATTATTAAACAAGGGGCCATATTTATTGCATTGATTCACTGTTTGTGAAATCTTTTCTTTTAACATTCCATAATATCAGGCCAGCTAGCTAGATGTTAATAGAGTCATGTGGCCTGCATTTTTCACCAGTGAATTAGAATATGAAAGGCCTCTAGGGTCTCATGTCCTTTATTTTCATCCATTTCCTGCTTCAGGGCATTTTATACAGTAAAGCTTTTAATCAGCCTGAAACAAATGAAAAATAGTTTATTGGGGGAAAATAACTGAATATTACATATATATAAATCTTTGCTTTATGTACCTGGACTCCCTTGTGCACTAATAACTGTGGCTAAACTTTTCCCATAATTGTTGGCTGTTGTAGCTGATTGGCTTGGAGGAGTTTTAGTCTGTTCTACCGTACAAACCAGTTTCAACGCTTTTAAGTTGGTCAGTTACCTCAGATGAACTTCTTCCGGTCCTTCCACATCATTCAGGCATCATCTTCCGCTTAATACTCTACAAGGGTCACGGGAGTCATTTCCCTATGCCCATCCAGGGAAGAAGGTTCTGAGCACCGGGCAGCTACATCCAGGACAGGGTGCCAATCTGTTGCTGGGCACACCGTCACTTAAACAGACACACAAAGAAACTTGCAGTATATAAGGCAATTTAGAGCATTTAATTTACCTTGAGCATTTATTTATCCATGAACTGTGGGAGGAAACGGAGAACCCAGAGGAAACCCACACGGACACAGGGAGAACATGGAAACTCCACCCAGATTGGGATTCGAACCTGGATCCTGAAAGTATTGACCATAATATTGATGATATTTATAAAACTGAACGCTTAATAAACAGATCCAAATATGAAATCGTAGCCTGTTAGAGCGTGCAAACAAAGTTCCACTAGTTCCACTTGTTTTATATTATTCATGGTTCCTGTAAGGTTTAAAACTTAAAGTAGTTTATTTTGATTTAATTATGAAAAAAGAAAATGTAACTTTGCTGCAACTTGATGAAGTTCACTGGTTAGAGTGCTGAAATACACATCAAAAAGGTTCAAGTCCCAGCTCTGCCGCACTGCTATTAAACAAGGCTGTTAATCCTGACTTGCTTAGACTGTATGATGCAATGACATCTGAAAGGCTTACTCTCAGAGCATCTATCTAATGTAATGTCAGTGTGTGCATCAGCTCACATTTTCCATGTTAGAAGGAATACAGTGAAAGACTTCACTGCTTGAGAAATGTAAAATAAACACATGTGACTCTCAACAATAATATTGTACTAACTTGACAAATAATAGCTGTGTGTGGCTTTGTCTGGACTATTAACTACAGCATTGAAGAAAAACAAAAGTTTAAGCAGATTTTTCCGAATATGCATTTTGTTGACTTAACACCAGAGTGATCACCAAATACATTTTAGATCAAATACATCTTAAGAAAAGAAAATTTGTAGATTATTGACAGATGATTCCAGCCCTAACACTGACACACAGTTACTATTAGACAATAAACAAATTGTTATAAAACTGTTTCACCACCTCAAAAACTATATTAGAGGTTGACATATTACATTGTTACACTGTGTTCTTATAATTTCAAATGAGCTGAGACATCTTTGCTACAGTTGCACATTAGCCCCTTCGACCTCGCATGTTTCTTTATCCAGTTGGGTGCAGTTGGCCAGCACACATTTGCAAGCAAGATATGTAAAGCAGGTACACTTATAACACTTACATAGACTGAATATGGAACAGGAGCATATTAATTACACTCTAGAGATGGTTTTGCAAGAGAATTTGTATGAACATTGCCCTTGTGAGGTCAAGGCGCTTTTCAAACCTGAAATCCTGAAAATCACAAAAAGGTACTTATGTATTCTTACACCACAAATTTGTTTACAATGGCTTTAGTATTTGGCCACTGTGGCATATATCTTGCAAAAGATTTTTGTGGGGGTATACAGCTTACTGGCCTATTAAATAAGCTTGCAAATACTTTTTGTGATTTCTCCAGGCTGATTGTAAGCCACTAGCAAAAAAAAATAATTGACAGCAATTAAAGGGTTAAATCTTATTTAAGCCAAGTTGTGTGTGGGTTAGGTGCTTGAAGTACAAGTCAGAGAAACATAATGTGCTACCACAGCATTACTGTGGCCCGGTGAGTGGAGCGAGTGGAGGTTAAAATGACCTGAGAAAAATAGATTAAAGAAGCAATAACTTTAGGAACTTGGACAGTGTTGAACTAATGAGGGGGGAAAATGTGAACCAGGAAGAATCCATTTATTACGTAGTAGTAAGTAGACAACTGAATGCATTCTGAATAACATGAAATGATGCTAGGGCCTGGAAAGGCTGTCTTCAACCCACTTTTCCAGAAAGGAAAAAGCAGAGAGCTGTATAAGGCTTAACTTAATCATTTACCTTATAGTATTTTTTTTAACAGTTCTGATTCTTTAGGGGTGGCACGGTGGCTTAGTGGTTAGCTCGTTCGCCTCTCAGTACTAGGGATTCCCGGTTCGAATCCCCATCTGGGTGGAGTTTCCATGTTCTCCCCGTGTCCGCGTGGGTTTCCTCCGGGTTCTCCGGTTTCCTCCCACAGTCCAAAAACATGGATCAAGTCAATTGAGTTCTCCAAATTGCCCCATATAGAGTGTGTTTGTGTGAGTGAGTGTGTGCCCAGCGATAGATTGGTGCCCTGTCCTGGGTGTATCTGCCCAGCGCCCGAGACGTTCTCCCCTGGATGGGCATGGGGAACCCCACCGCGACCCTAATAGAGTGTGTGCCCAGCGATAGATTGGTGCCCTGTCCTGGGTGTATCTGCCCAGCGCCCGAGACATTCTCCCCTGGATGGGCATGGGGAACCCCACCGCGACCCTAATAGAGGATAAAGTGGAAGATAATGAATGAATGCATCTTTAGGCTTTTGAATTCTACCACATATACATGTATATATGTATATTTCACTAAAAAGGCATTTGCAGTTTATTTCATATGCACGTTCTGAGAGTGATATAAGCTCTCTCATGTCACTACTTATGGCCCTCACTGGCAGCTGGCAGCACAGACTGAGTCCATTTAGTATTACGACACAGCATTAAAATCCAATAGAATAATTTGTAGTTCGGACAAATTTAATGTCTTTCAAGGTGGTTGGATATATTTTGGCACTGTTCACTCACCACAAGCTTTATTAAAGTAAGTATACTAATCATTCTACCTTTAAACTACTAACCTACTGTATATAAACTATTTACTGACTATAAAAAAATAAATGTTTTAAAGGGTTATAATATTATATATAAAAGAATCAAAGAATAGATCACAGTTATTTTGCCTTTCACCTTTACATGACCCTGTGGTTCACCACTTTGTTTTCTTCTAGATTTTTTAAATTTGTGACATGGCAAAAAGGTAAGCTTAGCATTATCTATATAAATCAATCCATTTCACATGGTTGTTTAACTAAAATGCTTCATTATTATAACATAGCATATTATTCAGTCTCATGTTAAACCAATGATTTTATTTGAAACCAGAAATTTGTTCATAAGGGCTACAGAATGTGGTTGATATGCTTTTACCCTGTTTCTGATAAACTCTCGCCTAAACATTTGGCTAAATGTCAGCACAAGCACTGAATATTTTACCTTGAAAATGAACAGCATTCTCTATCTTCAGAACGTCTCGGGAGCTGGGCAGATCTATCGCTGGGCACACAAACACATTCTATATGGGGCAATTTGGAGAATTTGGACTGTGGGAGGAAACTGGAGAACCCGGAGGAAACCCACGTGGACACGGGGAGAACATGGAAACTCCACCCAGATGGGGATTTGAACCGGGAATCCCTAGTGCTGAGATGCGAACGTGCTAACCACTAAGCCACCGTGCCGGCCTAAAAAATGTCCATTAAAAAAAATCAGTACTCATACACAACACGATAATTCACTGCACTTATGTAAAAAATAAATAAATAAAATCACTGCAGTTTATGTAAATAATATAATATATTGAACTATATTGTTAAATGCCAACTGTATTTCATTGGCTCTGTATCTGTACTCTGCAAAATGACAATAAATTTACATCTAATCTAATCTAAATACTATAATTTTATTTGAGGAAAACGTGATAAACAGATAGTTTTGTGTCCAACCAGTATCAGAGATTCTGTTTATTGACCCAACCATAATGTAGAAATTTCCTTTCTCACTGAATAGTAGACTGAAAGGTGAACTGAGAGTTCATCAGAAAGTGCGACTCCACATTCAAGAGACAGACAACGGGTGCTGTTGCCACATCCTTAGTGAAATTGGGTAGCAGATTATCAGTGTGCTAGGTTTTTTTTTAAAGAAAATAAAACAGCATTCTTTTCACACAGATGATGCCAAGATATTAAGCTCTTGTGGTGGTTTATTCAAGAGGAAAAGCAAGAATGGTGCAAGGAAAAAACAAAGTGTATGGAAAATTGTCTCTCTGGTGTAAGTATACTCTGTCAGCACAAGCCAATGTTTAAAACCAAGAATGTTCTTCATGCTAAGTGTACATCAGTAGGAGTCTTCATATGAAAACAATGTACTTCTGATTTAAAATATAGAAGAGAACCATGGAAATGTTCAAACAACAGAGAAGCATTTAATACATCTTTGTGCAGATTGGAGAAAGGTCTGAAGGTCAATAAAAATCTGTTTTTTTCGATCTCAGTTGAATGACATTCCACTGAAGGAGTTTGAGATGCTCCATTGGCAGTACTTGCTATAGATACACTAATTCCATGTTCTAAGCTGGCATTGACCTATAAGAATAGCCGATTTCCAAAGTGCCCATAACCGCATTCTGTCTGTTCATTGTGAATATAGACAAGTTAAATGAAGAATCTCTCTAAACATAAGTGCCTGATGGAAGCAATCGTTTCTTAAGTAAACTAAAGGAGCTTTGGTAAGGTTCAAGGGGTTAAAGTTTAATAGATGCCAAAAGCAAATAACCCCTAGTGATCCCAGACTTCCTGCCCAGATTTGACCTCATCACCCCATTGCGTAGTCTCTCAGTAGTGCACTGCATACCAAAGCATGCCTACCATACAAGAACAGCATTGTGCAGCTCATATACAGAGTTTTGGCTCTGCGTGATTGTTTCTGTTTATCAATCAATCACGCAAGTCCAAAATAGACTATGTGTAGAATTGCAGTACCTAAATCACAAGATTGTCATATACACTGACTGGCTGTTTTATTATTATAACTCCTTGATTCAACACTCATTGTCTATATTATCTGTCTATATCTACAACTTATTATATATACAGATACTCTTTGTATAAAGTTATACAATTACAGACTGTAGTCCATCTGTTTCTTGGAATACTTTGTTAAACTTCTTAATTCTGTGCTTTCATTGTCTGGACCCTCAAATGAACACCACAAAGCAGGTATTATATGGGTGATAGATGATTCTGAGCAGTGCAGTCATGCTGGTGTGTTGTGCAACAGTGATGCTAAGAATAATCCATTAATCAAAAAAGTCCAGCAACCAGAGTTCTACAGAATGCACAGTGTTTAAAAACTCTAAGTTGCTTGTAAGTTGCTTTGGATAAAAGCATCTGCTAAATGACTTAATGTAAATGTAACTCCAGTAGCACTGCAGTGACTAAACCACTTGTACACCACCACCACATCATGGTCACTGCAGTGCTGAGAACCATCCATCACCCTATTAATACCTGCTCTGTGGCAGTTCTGACCAGTAGATATTGGTTTTCTATTACTCATTTGCACATCATTATTCATATCACCTTGTGGGTAAATGGACTTTGTCAGGGTGAATTAATGCCACTTTTATATCTTTTTCACATATACAGTGTCTCTGACAGAGCAGTGACAGATGTGCCCTGCTGTCTTTTCAAAACAAGTCCTCATTGTAATAGCACCAAAATTTATGTTAGAGAAAGTGGGGCTATTTCAAAATAGAGAAAAGTAAAATAAATAAATAAATTTAAAAAAAAATTTAAAAAGTAAAAAAAGTAATAAAAATACTCCAGGTTGTAGTGCACATCTAGCATTGTGTAAAAGTGAGTGCAAATACAAAGCTAAGCACTGTTATAAAATTATTTCATCTGTGTGTGATTAAATTGTGATGATTTACTCTGATAAAAGAATCAGGTTATAGACCATCTGAGGGCACCACAGACAACTGAGAGTTCTAAAACTGGACTGAACACATTTCTTTTTAGAAAAACCTATGACATGACTTTTAATTAGTTTCGATTGGCTTTATGAGGTTTTTTATTGGTGATTTTGTTTGGTTGGCAGCATTGTGGCTTAGTGGTTAGCACGTTCGCCTCTCAGTGCTAGGGATTCCCGGTTCGAATCCCAATCTGGGTGGAGTTCCATGTTCTCCCCGTGTACGCATGGGTTTCCTCCGGGTTCTCCGGTTTCCTCCCACAGTCCAAAAACACAGATCAAGTCAATTGAATTCTCCAAATTGCCCCGTAAAGAGCGTGTTTGTCTGTGTGTGTGAGTGTGTGTCCAGTGATACATTGGCGCCCTGTCCTGGGTGTATCTGCCCAGAGCCCGAGACGTTCTCCCCTGAATGGGCATGGGGAACCCCCCGCAAACTTAATAGAGGATAAAGCGGAAGATAATGGATGGATGGATGGATTTTATTTGGTAGTACTTTGAGATTTGGTTCAAATGTAAAATGCATTATGAATATTATTATTATTAATATTACTATTATTATTATTATAGATTCGAACCGGATTCCTGGTTCGAATCTCCATCTGGGTGGAGTTTCCATGTTCTCCCCGTGTCTGCGTGGGTTTCCTCGGGTTCTCCGGTTTACTCCACAGTCTAAAAACATGAATCAAGTCAATTGAGTTCTCCAAATTGCCCCATATAGAGTGTGTATGCGTGCGTGTCTGTGTGAGTGAGTGTGTGCCCAGCGATAGATTGGCGCCCTGTCCTGGGTGTATCTGCCCAGCGCCCGAAACGTTCTCCCCTAGGATGGGCATGGGGAACCCCACCGCGACCCTAATATAGGATAAAGCAGAGATAATGAATGAATGAATGAATAAACATACTACATTATTAGTAAAATATTATATAAACTATATTATTATTATTATTATAGTAGTAGTAGTAGTAGTAGTAGTATAGAGAAAACTTTTTTTTTTTACAAAATACCATCAACAAGTTAAATTCCATCAACAGATTTAATTGACTGTGACAACAGAACTGAAACCCTAGTGAGAGAAAGAATAAAATAGTAAACTTTTGTTTCCCGGACATCCTGATAGGTCTGCTAAATCTCAGCACTGTTGGGGGGGGGGGGGGGGGGGGCGGCGCTGCTGATAACTACGTGTGCATTGGAGGAGGCATGCACTTGCTCATGGCTTAGACATTTATTAAGGAGTTGCTGGAGAGTGGAGCAGTGACAGCAATAGAAATTATCTGAAATCAAAATATAACACGTTAAAAATGGCTGACTGTTCTGTGAAGTAATGTTAAGTTTGTTAATGACAGAAAAATAGGCCTGTACGACTTAAACTGAACTTTTGGTTTTGTGGTAACACACTAGATTTGTTATGAAATAACCATAATGAAATATTACTATAAGAACGCCATCCTCTCAGTGAAAAGTTAAAGAACAGATGTGTGTGGCCAAATACAAAACAATCGCAGAAGAACCATTGAGATTACAGACTGGCTGAAGGTTCCAATTCCAACAGAACAAGACATGACAGTTTATTATATTTCAGGCTGAATGAGGATCTGTTAGGATTAAGATGTGCAAAGCTGAAGATTTTGTGTAAATCCAGTCAGAGGCTGTTAAAACCATTATTTAATCAGGACGCAGAATATTTAGTGCGCCAAATTAATATTTATTATTTTTATTATATTATATTTAGGGCTGCACGGTGGCTTAGTGGTTAGCAAGTTCGCCTCTCAGCACTAGGGATTCCCGGTTCGAATCCCCATCTGGGTGGAGTTTCCATGTTCTCCCCGTGTCCGCGTGAGTTTCCTCTGGGTTCTCCAGTTTCCTCCCACAATCCAAAAACATGGATCAAGTCAATTGAATTCTCAAAATTGCCCCATATCAAGGGTGTGTGTGTGAGTGAGTGTGTGCCCAGCGATAGATTGGCGCCCTGTCCTGGGTCTATCTGCCCAGCGCCTTAAACGTTCTCCCCTGGATGGGCATGAGGAACCCCCCCGCGACCCTAATAGAGGATAAAATGGGAGATAATGAATGAATGAATGAATATTATATTTATTATATCAGAATAGATAAAAGCTCATTTTACTTTACACTAAAATCCATGTAGTGTTTTTCTTGTGTAATGAACCTTGAATTTTAACAGTTTTAATACTTTGTCATTAGTCAGTAAATAATTACAGTCTTAAAACATTCAGCACCACAAGTTGCTATAGTGAACTTGTGAACAGACTAAAACATTTAAGCTTTTCAAAAATAATTCTAATTTTAAGGCGGCACGGTGGCTTAGTGGTTAGCACGTTCGCCTCTCAGCGCTAGGGATTCCCGGTTCGAATCCCCATCTGGGTGGAGTTTCCATGTTCTCCCCGTGTCTGCGTGGGTTTCCTCCGGGTTCTCCGGTTTCCTCCCACAGCCCAAAAACATGGATCAAGTTAATTGATTTCTCAAAAATTGCCCCATATAGAGTGTGTCTGTCTGAGTGAGTGTGTGCCCAGCGATGGATTGGCGCCCTGTCCTGGGTCTATCTGCCCAGCTCCCGAGATGTTCTCCCCTGGATGGGCATGGGGAGCCCCACCGCGACCCTAATAGAGGATAAAGCGGGAGATAATGAATGAATGAAAAAAAATCAAATGTGTGATATAAGAAGGACAATGTTTTTTAAATGTATTCTTACAATTGTACTTACAATACTATTTAAAAAAAGTTAATTGAACTCAGTTGCTTTACATGAAAGAAGTCACAATGTCTCCAACTATGAACTTGAGGCTAAGGGCAACACCTCATGGTTTGGACATTATTATACATAAATTTATGAGCCTTTTTAGCCAATTCAAACAAGTCAAATACTGAAGATAAGACATGCTTCAAATCAGAGCAGCAGTTCAATAACAAAATGTTAGTGGAATACAGAATAAGTAGCATTATGTGATTCTGTCTCTCAACTGTGGCTCATAAGCACTTTAAAATCCAGACAGAAGAAATGTCACTCTTTGCAAAAAAATATTTTTTGATTATTTCAGCAAACTTAAAGCTGTTTCCCCAAACCTTTCCGGGAAGATACATCCAGGACAGTATGCAAATCCATCACTGGGTATGACCTCACACACTACAGGGGCAATTTGGAGAAGCCAATTCACCTTGAAAACATGTTTTTGGAATGTGGAAGCAAACTGGAGGAAATGCACGCATACGGGAAGAACATGGAATCAGGACCCCCAGTGCTGAGAGACAAACGTTCTCTCAAATCCATGAGAAGATCTGTTGACACATAATGAATTTCATTTGTGCAGATTGGATTATGTTAATTATTAATAAATTATTCTCTGCTTGTCTTGTTTTTTTTGTGTTTATCTTTTAAGATTTTGATCCAGGGATAATGCTGCCAAAATGTTGGGCTGATCATAAACCAGACTGACTTCACTGAAACAAATGCAATGTGTCTAATCAAACATGCAAATCACAATAAAGACAAATCACATAAAAGAAATTACATTTGCTCAGGAGCCCACAATATTCCATCTATAGGTTTATCATTTTGCTTTCTAGTATAATTGCAGCTTTAGTGAGTATATTACTAATGCTAATTTAAAGAAATACATGATTAAGGGCTGTTTGACAGTCACTTTAATGGAAAGTAAAAAAATGACTGAAAACGTACTGGATACTAATGTGGTATATTAGTTATAGTTGTAATGATGGTAAGCAAGGAACTGGTCAATTAAAAAACGTTGGATGACATTTTTATATTCACCATTTAGCATCCTGCAACTGGTTCAGCTTCAGCTGAGTGGAGACGGATTTAAAGCACTATGACATACTAATGACTCAGAAACTGTGGTGAGGTTGAATTTGGGAAAACTGTTGCAGACAGGCTTTATATCAATCTATTTCAGTTAATGTTGCATGTCAAAAGAAACATGCATGAGAGGGAGAAATCTCACTCCCTGCTTTTTGTCTTTATCAGAAAATACAGTCTTATGCCAAAATAACAAACCTATGCATAGATTTATGTACAGTTATGTTTTTTCAGGCCACATACACATTATATATATATATATATATATATATATATATATATATATATATATATATATATATATACACACACACACACACACACACACACACATACAGGGCCTCTCAGCGCTAGGGATTCCCGGTTCGAATCCCCATCTGGGTGGAGTTTCCATGTTCTCCCCGTGTCTGCGTGGGTTTCCTCCGGGTTCTCCGGTTTCCTCCCACAGTCCAGAAACACGGATCAAGTCAATTGAATTCTCCAAATTGTCCCATATAGAGTGTGTATGCGTGCGTGTCTGTGTGAGTGAGTGTGTGCCCAGCGATAGATTGGCGCCCTGTCCTGGATCTATCTGCCCAGCGAAACGTTCTCCCCTGGATGGGCATGGGGAACCCCACCACGACCCAAATAGAGGATAAAGCGGGAGATAATGAATGAATGAATGGAAAAAAAAAAAAAAAAAAAAAAAAAAAAAAAAAATATATATATATATATATATATATATATATATATATATATATATATATATATATATATATATATATATATATATATATATATATATATATAGGCTGTAAAAACATAACTGTACATAAAACTATGCATAGGTTTGTTATTTTGGCATAAGACTGGCTAATCAGAATTAGGGCTTCAGAAACAGCTACTTTCCAGAGGTGCATTCACACAGCAGGAGATGCATGCACTCATAGCTTCACAATGTGAAATGCAGGATAAGTACAAAAGTACAAAATTAAGGTCATGCGATTTGTATTTTGATTATAAACAGAGTAACCTGTCATTTCTGAATGTATGTGAATTGATTTGTCATCAGCTTTCACCGGTTGCAATTCCAGAATTTCATTAGAAATTTGTTCTCTAGTATCTTTCCTCAGATTCAGATGTTTCTTTCTGAATTAATCCAGCTTCATGACAGAATCATGAACAACACTAGCACTCGCTCGCTGTGAATATTCTATTGCTTGCTCATTTCACACATATGCTCAGTTGGAAATTCGACAGAATACATATTTCAGTGCAGTGGTTGCGGACGCACAGATCTCAACCGGCTGAAAAACAGAAAAGTTCCGATTTGCATTGCATGTGTGAAAGAGACGATGCGGAACAACACATTAATATCTCATCTCATTATCTTGTGCTTAATTCTATACTAGGGATGTGGGAGGATTACCTATGCCCATCCAGAGGAGAACGTTTTGGGCGCTGGGCATAGACACCCAGGACAATCCATCACAGGCCACTCACTCACAGACATACATACAGTATATAGGGACAGCCAATTTAGCATGACTATGGGAAGAAACCAGAAGAAAATGGAAACTCCACTCAGATTGGGAATTCGAACCTGGATCCCTGCGCTGAGCTAAAACATTTGAGTGGAGTTCTCCCCGTGTCCGTGTAGTTGTTTTATGGGTCTCTGGCTTTCCCCCCCACAGTCCAAAAACATGGAGGTAAACATTCCAAAAACATTAAGGTAATGTGGCTGCCCTAAATTGGCCCTATATGTATTGTGTGTGTGTGTTTGCGTTAGTTTTCAACAATAGATTGGCACCCTATACTAGGTGCATCTGCCCAGGGCCCGATATGTTCTCCCCAAGTTGGAAATGGGGAATCTCTCAATGAGAGTGCTGGATAGATATTTTCTTTGCACTGTGAATGAAAAAAAGTCCATGTAGACATGAGATAAATATACAAATTCTACACAGGCCAATTAATTATTAATAGCATTTTCAGAAAGGAAAGTTCAGCAAACACCGGATATTAATATTTGCAGATCCCCACAGAAGAGTTGTTATTTTTTTAACTAACTAAACAAAGAATCAAATCTCTTGCATAAGAAAACCTATTTGAATCACCAAAGACAAACAGATTCCGTTCCTCAGTACTATCTGCATTGTGTGCGCGAGTTCCCAAGTGAAAAAAGACTAACACTATGCTGCATGAGCCATCTTATTTGGTATATCATGACCCATCAGTGTGTATAGTCCTCTGAACTGTAGGGCAGAGGTCAAAGTGCTGCACGTGAGCTCTCGCACGGCTGGCTAAAAGGCCTCCTGCGACAGTGCTAAAGGAATGGTGTGCTCGTTTGTTGAAATGCTTCAGTGGAAAAGACAGAATGGAAAAAGCAGTGCTAATGTCGAGAAGATTCCAGGCACAACCAGAGCTGGAGCAATACATTTTTTCCATTTGGGTTTTATTATATTTTGGACTTTCCAAAAACCTGTAAAAATCCAGCTTGTCTGCGTTTTAAAGTACAACAAATGAAAGATAAAATGTGATTCTGCAAGAGTGGCAACTTCTTTAACGTGATGTTATATTGGTATAAAGACTGCGCTTCGGTTTTACTTGACTTTTTGCATGAGAAGGGAATTACTTTGTGAGAAGTGAATTACTTTTTTTGAAGCTGAATCCTGCTGATGTAACAGATCTGAAAGCTAACAAGATGCCATTGTGTAAAACGTTCAGACTGACAGAATTGTAAAGCGGCATTTAAAAGAGGGGGGAAAGGAAATGTGGCCATAGAGTCGGCTCGTCTTTTTCTGATTACAGAGGTTTCCTTTTCTTACTCTTGGGTGCATGTGGATATGTGAATGTGTACATTATTGTATGGATGAGAGACACTGAACAGGCTGGGGGAAGGGCAGCGTGCCTCATGGCCATGTGCATTCTGCAAACTCAAAACGGCCATTTTCGCCCATCGGTGCTGCACAGGCGAAAGCAGGGCCGTCACAGCTTGTGCACACATCACTGTGTTAGCGTGTCTGCTCAAATATGAGCCAGGGCGACAAAGAGAAAGTTCCGGTGAAAAGAAAAACAAACCTTGAATACAGTTCCAATGGTTTTGGAATCCAGGAGGGCTGGGTCATGTGTGTGTGTGTGAGTGTGAGGGGAGTGAAAGAAATGGCAGGCGGAAAAGAGCATGATGAACAATCATGCATTTTGTACTAACTCTAAGCTACCCCCTCTTTCTTCAGTTCCTCCTTGTCCAAAATCTCCAGCCAGCAGGTTGTTTAATGTGTTCCAGATTTCTTCCCGCTGGCTGCCTCTGCAAATCCCGCCATGGAATTTAGGAGACAGGATAACAGATCCGGCAGCAGCCTGCATCATCTGTTAACATCCAGAGCCTCCCTCTGGTCAAATGTAGTAATAATCAGGGAGGCTGGATATACGGGGCGATTACTGAACTGGTTCTTGTCAACTGCAGTGTAATCTGAAATATTAATATATTACACCAAATCTGATGTGTTGTTTAAAAGGGAAAAAGACAGGGAGGTAGTGAAAAAAGGACTTGTTGAAAATTGGGCATAACAAATAATAAGGTAACAAATTTGTATTGTTATGAATAAATTATTAGTTATTAAATTTCCACTTATTAACTTATTACATAAAGCTGCTGGCTGTTATAGACACAACATGTCAATACATGTGTTTAAAAACTATATTGTGAAAACAATAAAGAGGAGCATGTCCGCCCTGGGTATCCAGGTTGAAATCCCGATCTGGGTCGATTTTCTCCCGTTTACTCGTACAGTCAAAATACAGTACATGGATGCCAACGAAATTAGCTGCTCTAATTGCCCCTATATATATTTATTTGTTCATTCATTATCTTAGGTGGGGTGGGGGGGGGGGGTCACATGCCCATACAGATAACAAGGTTTTAGGCACCGGGCAGATACACCCAAGACGGGGTGACAATCTATCACTGGGCACACTCAAACAAATTGGGACAGTTTAAAGCATTCAATTTTCCTCAAATCCATATTTTTTGGACTGTGGGAGGAACTGGAGAACCCGGAGTAACGCACGCGGACACGAGGAGAACATAGAAACCCCACCCAGATCAGGATTCGAACCCGAATCTCCAGCACTGAGAGGCGAACGTGAGAATCACTATGCCGCCGTGCCACCCACCCCTATATAAATCGTCCCTATATAATTGGGCAGTCATAGACTTATAAGACCCCGGTTTGATTTGGTCCCACCAAATACTTAAAATTTGGGTGTAAATGAATAAATCCAAATTTACAAGTAAAACGCATATATTAACGCATTAATTGTGCTATTACTTTTGCCAGCATTTTATATTCAGTGAATTTGAACTGTATAACAGTTCAGTGTGTGAGTTTGATCCCAGAAGAGGAAGATTTACTTTCCTTTTACCTAGAAAATTTAAATAACTTTAGTGCTAAACATTATGCCTGTATGCCGTAGTGGCTTTAGTTAAAAATGCACTGGCTTATACAGAGAGAAAAGCGATGACAGCATGCAGAATGCAGGGAAAGACATGAGGGTCACAAAGATGTGCTGGTCTGTGCATTTTCAGTAGAGCGCCTTTGTACATTTTATCCAGCAAAAAAAAAAAAAAAAAAAAAAAAAAAAAAAAAAAAAAAAAAAAAACACTTTCCAGACTGAGCCAGACATAAAGCAGCACCTGATACCAAATCCAGTCATTTAGTTTTGCATACATCAATAGAGGTTCAGGACTTCAAGGTAAAATAAGTTGTTATTGACAGATGATCAGGACGTGTTTAAAGATGCTAAACAAAATATTGCGCCCAGCGACAGATTGGCTCCCTGTCCTGGGTGTATCTGCCCAGCGCCCGAAACATTCTCCACTGGATGGGCATGGGGAACCCCACCGTGACCCTAATAGAGGATAAAGCGGAAGATAATGAATGAATGAACGAAATATTGCAATGTGTTTAAATAGTCACACTTTGAAAAATCATGGAACCTCTCTAGTAAGTTTTATAATATAATATGACCTATAACATGGGCATGGTGGCTTAGTGGTTAGCACGTTCGTCTCTCAGCGCTAGGGATTCCCAATTCAAATCCCAATCTGGGTGTTTCCATGATCTCCCCGTGTGTTTCCTCCCACAGTCCAAAATCATTGTTCAAAGGTCAGTTGAATTCTCCAAAAAAATTGCCCCATATAGAGTGCATCTGTGTGAGTGAGTCTGTGCCCAGCGATAGATTGGCACCCTGTCCTGGGTGCATCTGCCCACTGCCCGAAATGCCCTAATACAGGATAAAGTGGAAGATAATGGATGATCTACATTATATGGACAAAATATTCTGATACCGCCACGTTACACCTTTTATTACATCCTATTTAGAAATCCAGCAGATATAAAAGATTCTATTGTTCTGGCAAATCTTTCTACAAAATATTGGCGTTTGTGGGAAGTTTTGCAATTCATCCAGAAAAGCATTAAAAATATTAGACTTTAGATATTAGACCAGAAAGCCATGCTTGCAAGGTGCATGATGGGATGAAGGTGTAGTCCAGCGTTTTATGGTCAAAATCATCTAATCATACACTTATAGGCCTTGTTCCTACTGCTGCCAAAAAATTTAAAGCAGATAAAATCGCGGCAACATTAATCTTTACTGGAACTAAGCAACAAGTCAGAGTAACCAAACGTGTGACGTTCACAAGTATAAAATTAAATTTATATTGAGATGAATAAGGTCATCGGTTTTATTATAGGGAGTTCTTTGTGTAGTTTGAATATCTTAGCCACTAGGTGGCGCACAATAACAAGCGCTCGACGGAGTCCTGAACATACAGTTCATTTCACTGCACATTCTCTATTAAATAGGAATGGGGAATAGGGGACCTATTATACATACATCGCTGTGGGAAAGAGCCAGATCAGAAAGATGTAAATGAAAGCAGAGGAGGATAGCGTTACAGGTACAGCGCTGTCTCACAGAATAGCATGGGGTTGACAAGGATGGGTTAGGTCAGGTGATGTGGGGGGATTCAATGGGACTCATGAAATGTAAAGACCTCTTGGGATTTGCAGCCACTCTGCACTCACCCCAGCCTAATGAGAGTGTCGTACTGGATTTGCACTCTTTGTTCAATAATACAGGGATTTCCAACCCTCCCCCAAATCTTCCCCCACTTTCCTCAAGTATCAGGCGACAACAGCCAGGGTCATCATCATTCACAAGAGAACTCCCTTTGCTACTACTAAGTTATCATAATAAAAATAATAATAAATAAAGATGTTCATTCACTTTTTTGCTATCTGCTCACCGAGAAGGTTTAGTTTTGTTCTTTGCTATGATACGCAGCAACCAACAGGATTTAGCTGAGTACCAGGTTATTCAAATCAATCATCTTTTTCCATGGCTCAGGTATATTCCAGGATGTCAATGCGAGGAACCAGGTTCAAACTGTCAAAGGGTGGTTCAGGAAATCATTTTTACTGAGTTCTAACCATTCTGGTGTGTTGGGAAAAGTGGGACTTTTTTTAGGCCAGGCAGTATGGCTATATGTGTTCATAATAATGTACAAACCAATGTGTTACACTGGCTGCTTAAGATCTCAGTACATTACAGCATCAGTGTCTGGCAATAATGTGGCAGGTGTGTAATCAAAGGCAGAACCAAGTTCAATATACAGGTATTGTATGCACCTGCTGGATGTTTCACTTGTACAATAGTTGATGTGTAGGTGGCACATAAGCCTCTTGTGAACCTAACAAAAGAACATGATGTTACCCAGAACAACTGATGCCAAGACTAAGAAAGACATTTTTGTTGGTCTACAAATCTGACACATCAGTAATTATAATCAGTTAAAGAAGCCGCTGGTGGGATCTGAGAAAATAGCTTGAAGGATGTTATTGAAAATTTCCTTGGCAACTATCGAGCCCCAAACTTCAAACATCTTAACAAGCTTGATAATCTTGTCATCAACATCATGAACATGGGGAGTGCATTTACTATGACATTGTCACGATGGTAAAGTGTTACCAAGGCAACCAGAGTCCGTAATCGTTTGACACTGATACGGGATGTACTGGACACTGAGTACAATTAAAATTTTACAATAAAACCCTTTCAACTCAGTTGAACTATAACATGTAAGATTTTAAATGTTATAATCGGTAATGATTAAGTTCATTTTCAAGTTTTTGGGTGATACAACCAGCTCTTAAAAAACATCAGTTAAAGAAAGTAAAACTAGTATTATGACACTAAATATATAACAATCAGTGTAAATTTGTATTAGTTTAAAAGAATAAATTAATTAATAAAAAATAAAAAAAACACTTCAATCAGCACTTTATAAAACCAACAGTGTATATCAGTGTAAAAGCAGGGACTGTACACATCTGTTCAATAGAAACATTAACTACTTTTCTGTTAAAGCCTCTACCTTATCAACTTAACCTAACTGTATATAAACCAGTCAAGGGCATCTGATGACCCCAGGGCTACATGAGATCGCTGATAAACAGTAATCAAATGTAGATAACTGTATGAAAAATATGCACACAATAAGTAAATTAAAAAGCTAATCTGCCTTCAAAATAAAAAAGTGAAGTTTTGTGCATGGTGTGTGCTGTACGTCATGCACACAGTCCAATTGCAACTGTATTGACGTTATTTTGTTCAGTTTATCGGTTTATCCCTTCCTATATTTTTGTGTGGCTCTCTATAAGAATCAATATTAATTGCCTTGTCCAGTCCTAAACGTTAAAAAAGCTTTAACTGTCTTCATTTCAACGACTCATTCAAAACAGAACACAAGTGCACCTGCTGATAATGTCCATTTATTGAAAAATAGAGCTGTTATTGTCGCTATTGTCAAAACAAGTTTATCCAAGCAAGAAAAGTATACAAAAGATGCACCAAAAAAAACTGTAGAAAATACTAGCAAAATGTAAAAGTGTTATTATTCCCATGAGGCCTTGTGATTTTAACAGCCTGCCCAATCTAGCACGGATTTAACAAAGCAGTTGTACTAATATAGGTCGATTTGCCAATAAATGGATCTGTTCATAAATGTAATCAAACTGTTTTAAACATGGAGTTTTTCTGTTCTGCTGTGAGGCAATGCACTAGAGCTATGCAATTCAGTTAATTAAGAACAAGCTTTTAGTCTAATTTAAATTATTAAGTAGGCCGGGAAGGCCACTTGAAAAATCCTGCAGCACACGATAATCAACCCATCACACTGCAGCTAACAAGTACATTTACCACTTTTGTCTTGTCTACTTGGCTGAGAGAACTCTACCATACGCCAAGGACTTCTCATACCTTAGCAACCTGAATTTTAACAAAGAAGCCTGGATCAGGAACCCACACAAGGCCTCGCAAACTCCGTTGAGCAATTATACAAGACTATATCTATGGCCAATTTACAAGAACAGAGTAAGTAGAATTTAGTGTACATGTTGTTTATTGATGCTTCCAATCCAATTGAAGTCTCAGCATTTTCATTAACTGCTATGCACAAATGTTTGAATGCAGCTGGTATTATCACAATGCTTCCTGCATGAAGCCTTGCTTCTGCACCATTTAACCAGCTAGCTGCAGAGCTTAACAGTTACTTCACATGACAAGGAAGGAAGTGGTGAGATGAAGCAACCTCGAGCATTATACAAAATCCTCCCCGAACTGAGCGGCTTTCTGATACGACAGTATGAAGCCTCACAGCTGTCACCATAACAGAAACAAAATTACAGGCAGCAAACCAGGGGAGCAACTGGATATAAAACATGTGCTACTGCACACCCTCAGGTTTCAGCTTCTTTATTCTGCAGCAAGAATTCTTAAGGCTTCGCTACTGGCCTTCATGACAGCATCGTAAGGCATATGTAACAAAAAACCCCGTGTGTTGCAAGTATTGTCAACAATCTGCATTAAACCACAGATCAAAGAAACACACAGGCATGGTTCTGTAGGGAATCCATCCTCTCTCTGCTTCTTCTTTTTTTCTTTTTCTTTTTTTTTTTTGCATAGCGCTTAGAGTGTAGTAAAAATAAACCACACAACAAGTGGCTTCATGAACCTCATACCCTACTTCTTATTTCGGACCAAATCTCTGAGGGTAAGAAGGCAGATTACGGGAAGGCAATAAGGACATTTGACCATCCTCATTAAAACGAACCTTTTTTAATGCTAACACAGGCAACTGACCAGATGTGAAAGTCAGTGTTACTAATGGGTCCCAATGAACTAGAGATGGTTTTGATCATCCTCATCACATGAGCTAGAAGCAGAAACAAATGCAAAGTCTTGTAAACAAAGCGGCAGGATGGCGTCCAGATTGTTTACATAATTGTTTCATACTGCTTCCATAAGACTTGCTTAAGTCTCACACACGGATCTCGTCGTCCTCGTTATCCAAGAAGGACGAAAAGGCTTCTTCCTCACCTGGATGATAACTGTTGATGGTGCTATCTGTATCTCCTTGATACGGCTGGCAAATGGACTTGTCCTGGGATCCTGAGCTGGACACAGAGCAGCTGTCAGCATTCTGCAGGTGTTTGGGCTTAGGCTCAGGTGTGCATATGACCTCACTCTGTACCTCCAGGTCTACTAGACTTGGTGGACAGAGGGGAGCTCCATGTTCTACCTCCAGATACATCTGCTCATCTTTCTCCAGATTCTCTTCCTCTACACTTACTCCAATCTCTTCATTCCCTTCCCGGTTGATCAACAGGGGAGAAGGCTGCCCCTCACCATTTCTGTCTTCTTCAAATCCCAGGTCATCATCATCGTCGTCGCCATCATCATCATCCTTCTCCATGACTCCTAGAATTTCTCCCAGCATAGAAGGTCCCAGGTCCACGTGAAAAGACATCACAGACTCGGCATGCTTCAAGCCTCCGCGGTTATAAGCTGGAGAGGGGAGTAAATCGGTGGGCTCCCCAAAAGATTTCTCCTGAAGCTCCAGGTCCAAGCTGTGGGTGGCTGCACCATTGGAGGCTTGCTGCCTTGATGGACTAGAAGCCAGGCTTTTATAGACCCGATTACTTCCCGATTCTAAATCCTCATTATTTAGAAATGGCAAGGACGTGGCATTTTTTACAAACGTAGGCGAGCCACTTGGAGGAAGCAGCAGGTTCTCTCGCTGGTCTACGCGGGTGACAGACTGTGAGCGCTTGCTGCTCCTGAAGGTCCTGGATAGCAAACCCAGTTTTGGAGAACGAGGATTAGAAGTGGCATCCTGCGGGGGTTCTCCAGAGCGACTGCTGAGAAAGGAGGTGTCGCCAAAAGCATCACCACTGCGGCCCACATGCATAGTATGCCGAAAGTCCCCCAGGGGTGCACTGATCATTTCTGTGGTGAGATCCATGCGGGATCGCCGCTTGGTCTGAGAAGAACTTGCCACAAGCTGCTTTAAGATCGGCATCTTTAAGATTTACACATCAACAAAAAAAATGGATCCAATGGAGAAACCGCTAGTCTTAAATGATTTAAAATATGGTGAGGCACATAAAGCTTTCAGAAGAGCATGCTCTTTTGTCTACTTTTCTCGATTATTGTAGCAGGCATCAGTTCTCCAGGGATGTCAGACCTGTGGACAAAAGAAAAAAAAAAACATTAGTTTTTGAACATATCCTCCTAAACCTCACTTTTTCTGGGTATTTCAGTACATTAAGGTACTTCACACGGTCAGTGACTGGGTAGCTTTTGTTTATTGCAGTGTAGTCTTAACTACATCAGAATTCATTAAAAAATAAACAACATTGGGCAACAGCCCTATTTTAGTCCAAAATATGGCTGTCTGGTTGCAACATTTAACATACGTAGTTCACAGATTCTGGCTTTGAGACATGTAAACAAAATATAAAACAAGAAAGTTGTCACAAGAAGCAACTAACCAGGAGCTTAATATGACACGATATACATACTTCTAATATTTTGGCTATATCCTGATTTTACTGATTTTCTAATAAAATATTTATTACCACACTATAAGGATCAGTCTTATGCAGACTTCAGTGCACATTTTAAATAATTTAATGAATTTTAAGGTGAATTTAGTCTTCATTTCAATTTGGTTGTTAAGACTTGCAGAAAAATGCCATAACATGTTTCCAGTACAAGGTGGTTAAACCACTGAAAGCCTACAAAAATATAACAAAAAGCTTCTTTTTAAAATGCCTCATCATCCAACAGACACATTTATTTAGAAATGTGCATCCCTTATATTAAAAATCATTAATAAGACATTTAATACGGTGGTAGTTAATTAAACTTTATAATTATTAGCATTCGGTTTTGATCATCTTGCCCATATAGACAAACTAATGAACAGACAATTAATTGCTTTACTGAACAATACAATCTGTTTGTTCACAATTACAAACTTGTCTTTTGTATACATTTCACAACGGCTAACCTTAATTAAACAAGATGAAGCTTTAATATGTTGTGTACTAATTGCTCTTAAAACCAGGCATCGAGTCATTAAACTATTAAGTCAGGCAGTAATGGCCATTAGATATAGTAATTATACATCTTCTGTATATTGTAATATGTGTAATGCTATTTCAGTACATAAAACCAATATTTATAAAGGTCATGAACATTCTAAACTAATTGCTAGTTAGAAATGTAACTATGAGCAAATCATTTTAATTACCATGGCATAAATAAATCCATAATAGTCTTGTTATTCATCTTTATTATATTTTGGATACTAAAGTGTGGGAAAGTACTTAAGAGATGATAAGTACAGGCAGTCCACGATATGTAACAGTTGTGGTTGAGGAACTTAATAATAGTCTAAATGGAATTTATGTGACTTTCTGCCTATGCAGATGCACTTAGTGCTTTATTTTATGAGCTAGCGTTTTCAGAACTACCTGCAACAAAAGCTGCCATCTGGCATTTTACATCCTTTTTTAATTGATCTTGCCCATCTGATGGTTGCCGTTGCCCCCAATTAACATGCACTACATATCTGTGCTACAAAAGCTTTGATTGGTTTGGCCATGGGGATAATGTGCTTTGTTAAGAGTGATAAAATAGCGTGGTTTTGAACCATGTCATTGTGCAAACAGGGAACATTTTGTTCATAAGGACACACAGGTCATTTCCTTAAAACTTTTCTGGAAAATGGCATTTCTGATTCAATCCAAAAAATAATTAAATGTATAGACTTAGAACGTCTTCTTAAACCAGTATATGTAACCTCCTCTAGTACAGACTGTGTGATCAAAGCAGAACTTTCAGAATACACATGCCAGCTTCTGAACAGCTCCTGCTTGCTAATGAAAGTGCACTCCACTAGGAATGACTTGTTCTTCGTGGCATGAATGTTAAAACAGGCTCGCAGTCATTCTCTTAAACTGAGTACTCAGTCAAAACAAGCTTCTTCTGTTCTGGTACTGATGAAATATTTAACAGCCACCCCCCTGTTGTTTTCTGGGAAAACAATAGCCGACTGAAATCATCTGGGATGATGCTCCATCAAACTGGAACCACATTCTCTTTTTTGCTGTCATGTGCCTACACTGCTTTTACTTCCTGATGAGGAGCATACCTGCTAATGTTGCCAAAGCAACACCTTACCACACATGCTCAAAACTGTTTCCTGTCAGCTATGACTAATTTTCTTGTCTACTGGAAAACATACATGCTTACTCGTTTTAACCAGCTCACAATAATAAACAATTTCCTTGTGCACCTGAGGATAAAACACAAGAATTACATTAATTTCTAAAGCATGCTTAATTAATCATGCACTTAAAGTCTGTGCAGTAATAAATATTAACATGAGACACACATCTCAGGCTGCTGGAATGCTGGTTACATCAGGGATTCTCAACTGATCTCAACCTAGGACCAACATTTTTTTCATGGTAATTAAAGAATTATAGAATACAAATGTGACACTATATATTTTTTTAAATATAGCCTTCAAAAAGACATTTAAATACACAATATACAATGAAAAGAACTGAGAAACTTGTCCTGAATGAAAAAAAAAATTCACATTTCAAATACTCCAGTTTGTATTTGCTCTGTCTTGCCTCTGAACATCACATATTTAGAGAGCTGTAAAACCAACAAATAATGGTGGTTACTATGGCAATGCATGCCTCTCTCTTTCCCTTTTCTATAAGATCAAAGACAATATCAGAGGATTATCAATTCTTTTTAATTAATTTAAAAAACTTTAATTTTAAAAATTAATTTTAAAAATCTGTCCGCGAGCCGCCCACAACGTGTCCACGACCCACTTTTGGGAATTGGGTTATGGGTACAACATTAATTGATTTGAAACCACTGCATAAAAAAACAAGTTGGACAGTTAACCAAAAATAAATACACATAAATACACATTATATTAAGACAATGGTAGCATAAACATTTATTCATGACACATTGTTTAAAACAGGCTTTGTGATGTGAAAGTGACAGCTCAGGGCCACATAATCAGATTGGGTGGATTTTTGCAAGTGACTATGTGCAGTGTAGCTGTTTTAACACTGATCTGAGATTGCTTGAGGTTTGCAAGTGTTTTAAGGTGTGGGTAGAATTTCATCACTGCATGGCTGTTGTTTTGACAATTTTAAAAGGATAGGTTTTTAAAAGTCCCAGCTGTGGGTCTTCCATGATGTCCAGTCAGTTCACTTTGCAACGTGAAAAGTTGCAAAGTGAGTTCTAAACAAGGCCCCATGAGTTCTAAACAAATCTCAAAGATAAAGCAAAAAAAGGGCACCTGACTACAATATGCAACAGAATGCTTGGGCTTGCTTAACTTTTACTTAATAATAAAATAATACATGTTATGAGAACAATTTTGTGTTATACAATACTGGCCAATAATAAAACAATCAAATGTAGAATTCAGAAATTGGAGAAATTGTTACTTTAAAAGGTGCAATGCCAAGAAGATGATGTTAATGTTGCATTAAAAATAAAGTTGAATATGCCTTATGAGCAAATTGAAATGTTTTTTGTTCATTAACTTGTCTGATAAAATGATGCATCACCAGTGCCTCGTTTGTACAACTGTTTGAACAATCAGCTTTAATAACCAGCAAATTCATTAAATAATGTGCATCCAACACTGTAACACACGCATTACTTAAACAGCTTGTAATCTGAGCAAGATGAAGGCCATTCCAGTGCATATATTCATAGCTACGCCATCAAACCAGGGCAGTGGGACATATTTATAGCTGTGTGTGAAAAATGAGGAGAGTGTGGAAGCATGAGAATGCAGC
This sequence comes from Corydoras sp. C115, assembly GCA_019802505.1. Lineage (NCBI taxonomy): Eukaryota > Metazoa > Chordata > Actinopteri > Siluriformes > Callichthyidae > Corydoras > Corydoras sp. C115. The sequence goes on along the minus strand of JAFMOC010000015.1, from coordinate 4,524,990 downwards.
GTGGGAAACCAAGGGCCTCGGATGTTGCCAGTGACTTTACAAACAGCCTTTTTCAGAATCCATGTCAGTAACAGCGCAGTGCAGGAGCAGAAGTTCAGCCATCCCCACAGCCTTAGTGACCCAATACGTACTAACCTCTGACCCCTGTGCGTGTTTATTAGGTTTAGTGGGTCACATTTACAAATATACACACTCCACATGGCTTGCAATGAAAAAGGCTTTAAACAAGACAAGCTTCAGCACGTCTCTTGGACCATGCCAAAAAATTCTCGAGTGCTGCATGAGGATTACTGTTTTTTTATTTATTATATATTGGGTATAGAATAGCAGGGTTGAGTAGATATTGACTTGAAATATAAGAACAGTTCACTAGCATTCTAAAATCAGATGATTAGTAAAACAATGTAGGATATTTCTCCCACCATGTGTCTTAGATAAAAAAATAAAAAATTACCAACTAGATTCTACCACTAGACAGTTACTACTCTTAGCTGACAAGAAGAATCACTGTGGATCCATTAGGAGCTACTAATCTGAAAAAAAGACAGCAGGCATGAAAAGAACCTCAGAAAAACTAAAAGCAGATGGTTATACTGCAGTAAATCAACTAATGTCTAAACCAAGGGCTTTTATGGATGCAATAATTGCAAACATTCACCAGCTCACCTTTTTTAAAGCATTTTAATAAATAATAAAAATCAATAATTAATTTGATAATTAATACTTAAGTCCATCACACAATAAAATAAAAACCAATAAGGTTGCAAAAAGAAACATTTATTATATGATGAGGGACTTTAAGCAACGTGGTCCCTTGAGCAAGTCCTTCAAATCATCATTGTGTATTGTTACCTGTTTAGACTCTCAGCTAACTACATTGGTGGTCTCTTGTGAAATGTGATTGTGTCACTACTTGTTGGAAATTAATAATATATACAGATTAAAAAAAATAAAAAATATATTATATATATTTTTTTAAGTTACAATAAATTTTATAGTAATTAGAGTGCTTAGTACTAAAAACAGAAAGAATTATATATACAGTATTTTAAGTTTATTTTATAAAAATTTATATAAAAGACTAATGTAAATATTAAATAAATGTTTAACATCTAACAAAAGGGCATATACAATTCTTTTTTTGTAATTACTGGGGCATTACTGTTTTTGACTGATCTAAATTGAACTTTGCGCATTAATGCTAGCTTAGCCTTCTTCATCTCTTTCAACAGATTTGTCCATATAGTGTTCTAAAAAGGTTCATGCCCAATCAATCAATCAATTATTCATTCTTCCATATGGCAGCTACTGCTATTTATTTATTTACTCAGCATAGCATTAAAAGCTGACCATTTATCATAAAAAAACAAACCCACAATCTACACAATAAACAGCAAAGTTTATTATATTGATAGTGTATTTCCTGCAGGAGCTCTGCGTTTAAGTCACAAATCCTGCCTTTTCTTTTCTTGTTATGACGGGGATGCAGAGTATGATATTGAGTGTACTAGACTGGAGTGTTGGGGAAAAATAGAGGTAAAAAAATTAGCTTATGGAGCTACATACATGACATAAAATACATAACTGTGTACTTTTCATTAAACTAAGAATTTGTTGGCTGTAGGAAGACAGAGGTAAGGAAAATTAATATGACTAAAATTAGACCAGGAGGGAAAACATTTGCCTTAAAAATAAAAAGCACATCTTTAAAATGACCACAATCCTTCTAGAGTGAGCATACCCAAAAATAAAGTAGATAAAACTGCAAGCTACTATTAAGTAACAGAATCTAAGGTTATATTTTGAGTTCAGAAATAAACAAAAAAAAAGTTTAAATTACATCTTGGTCTTAATAACTTCTGTCTAGCTCTCAGTAAGCATGAAAAATAATACACAGCACCATAGCACAAAAGCCGCAGCAAACCAACAAACATGGCTGGAAGGCTTTTTAATTCCTATAATCACTATATAAACATAAACTATTGCAATCAATAAATTGTTGACATAACACTTTAATGGTTTATAAGGCAATTCTACTTGAGTAGTGAATCAGTGTGCTGATTTCAACTAGTATATTTTGATTTACAAGACTGTACACATCACATACCATGATTCTGAAACAAAATCACAACATATTGCTCCCACCTCACAGCAAAATGGTCTTTTTTGTCAAGTCCACCACTACAGTTTTCTCCCAGTCAAAAGGCATGCTAACCAGTAATTTGGAGATACTAAGTCATTTAACCCAATATGACTGCAACAGACCATTGTGTTTAAGAAAATATTTAAGCCTATGAATAATTATCAGTCATTAAAAATTGTATTTCATTGTCTAAAAAAGGCTATATAATTTAGGCCTCTTGTATCAGTAATGCTTTGATACTGCTAAACAACCTTCATTTATATAAAGACTATGAGATGCTAATGAGAGAGGAAATAACTGGAATAGTGTCAAGTTATTTTAAGAAACTATTAAAAAAAAAATGCAATTATCAAGCTTTGCGCTACACAAACTTCAGCTGGTTAAATACAATGATGGTTTACTTACGCACTGTAAGTTTTTTGTATCTAAAGGTCAGTGATTCATTTAAAATTAATCATAAGTTTATTGTTAAAAAAAACAACTTCTTACTGTCTATGCTGTAAGCTTTACGGTCTGAGAACCAGAGTATCCTTCTCGCAAAGACTGTAATAGTCTTGTTAACCTTTGATGAGCAGATCACTAAATACAGACTCCACAACAGTGCCTGATAAACCCCTGTCATAACAGCACTTAAGCTTTATCTTTACAGCACAGCTTTATCTTAAAGGACAGAATCAGAAATCCAAAACAAAACAGATCTAGGGACAGATTCTATACACTGAAATCACTGATCACATTAAATGTTATATGTTCAAACGATAACTTAATTAGAAATTACTCATATGGTCACAAATTACTTTAACAACTTAAGTTAAAATGAAATTATACACAGTATTTATTATCTGCCTTAGTCATCACTAAATTGAGATGTCAATGACAAGAATATTAGGAGAAACAAATGAAAGAAAAAAAGACCATAATGAAGTTTAAAACACCAGAACATAAAGCAACTGGAATGTCCAAGCTGAGATCCATGGGAATTCTTAAATGAAACAGTCCTTCTCACTGTCCATGGGGTCAAGGGGTATATACATAGTACATACATGCTTTCCAGGTTGATGTTTGGAACTTGGGAACAAAAAACATGGGCTCCCTAATTATAATCCAGCACCATATTCAGCTGTTTGGAAAGGTTGCTAACTGTCACATTCAAAGTGATAGACCATGCTTTTCAAACAGTAAATCATTTCTATGTATCTATTTATTTTATAAATCTATTTATTCACTATTATTCACACCATAAAGCCAGTGCTGATTTGACATACGGTAAGAGGAAAACCTTGGACAGGTCACCAGTTCATTAAACAACAGACAGACAGTTGTGTATACATTCCAACTTCAGTTTATATTTATTATCTACAGCTCCTCTGTCTTGCATGTCTTTGGACTGTGGGAGGAGACATTTACTCCTCAAAGAGCAAACACAAACACTGGGAGATTATCCAGATTCCACACAGAAAATAATTAAGCTCAAGACCCTCTTGCTGTGAGTTGATGGTGCTACACAAACCAACTCATTATTTGCTGAAATATAATACATTTAATTATATATTCCTGGTTTATAAGATGCAGGGGGTATTAAGAAGCAAAAAATCCAACTTCAAGGCACAAAGCAGTAAAGTCAAATGCCTACAATAGCTGTCCAGAATGTTCAGTGTGGAACTTGTATCAAATTCAATATAAAAACAGACACACTGCAAACATGACCATGTAAAGCTAGCCTATGGTGCAAGTTTGTGCTTACATGCAATTAACAGAAGCATCAATAAGCATGAAACTGATCATTTAAGTAAATAATTAATAAGTAAATGAATAAATTAACACTTTTATAATGGGTGTAAATATTCATTTACATTTTATATATAATTTTATAATAATAAATATTATTTAATTTAATTAAAACTGATGTATCAATTATACAGCTGATGCTTTGACGCATCCACAAGAGTATCGATTAATGAGTTTAAATTGCCGCCTTTTTGTTCACCAATTTTTAACATCTGCTCCGACATGCATATAAATAAATACTCCAAAGTCGCTGCCTCATTATTTTCTTCCAACTTCCCGTGTACTTCACAAGAGGAAGAAGGCAAAAAGGCAAATGTTACACACTCAAAATACGGAATCATCCTTTATTTAATATAAAAATTATTCCGGCGCTGCTCACAAAATTTGCACCTTTTGAAAAAATGTCAGATACGTGATACTCCTCCACATCCTTAAAAAAGCAAAAAATCTAATGCAAACTGTAAAACTTCTCAGAGAATTTTTTAGTAGACTATATTTTAGTAGACTATCAGACATGAGACCCAAACATCAGTGTTACAGTAAATTATACTCAACTCAAAGCACTTTAAAAACAACAAAGGCTTCAACAAAGTGCTGTACAATGTTGAAACTTACAAAAATTACAAAATTATAAAAAACAAGGGGCGGCACAGTGGCTTAGTGGTTAGCACGTTCGCCTCTCGGCACTAGGGATTCCTGGTTCGAATCCCCATCTGGGTGGAGTTTCCATGTTCTCCCCGCGTCTGCATGGGTTTCCTCCGGGTTCTCCGGTTTCCTCCCACAGTCCAAAATTGCCCCATATAGAGTGTGTATGTGTCTGTGTGAGTGAGTGAGTGAGTGTTTGCCCAGCGATAGATTGGCGCCCTGTCCTGGGTGTATCTGCCTAGCGCCCGAAAAGTTCTCCCCTGGATGGGCATGGGGAACCCCACCGCGACCCTAACATAGGATAAAGCGGAAGATAATGAATGAATGAATAAAAAACAAGAATACAACATAAGCAATAAAACAATACATCAAGTAAAACACTAAAAAGGCTATTAATACTAATGTAATCATTGTGTGTTAAAAGCCAGAGAGTATTTTTTTTTGGAAATGTAATAAATATGTAAAAAAAAAATTGCGTTGGATTGCATTCAATCATATTGAATTGAATCGTGTGGAATTCATAAGCCATAAGCATAATATATATGTATATACATTTTTTATACATACTCGGCTACTGTTATGTTTGAGAAATTCCATTTCAAGTACAATAAAGAATGTTTCTATCAGCTTTCTGTTCTGGTAAATGGTCTTTAGCTGGAGTGCAGCACAAATTCATCACCTATCAGACTCAGTGCAAGGAGGAGCTGATAGGACATGTTTAACAGCTGGCAGAAAAATATTTAGATAAGTCTGTCTGCACGTGTAGACCTGGGAGCAGGGCAGTTTACCTCATTACACAAACCAGGTCACCTGCCTGAGCAGTCAGTTTATTGTCCCGCTCTAAACATAAATTAAGCCTTTAAAGTGCATTTTATATGTACGATCAGATATAAATGTAATAAACACACTACTAAAAGATATTTTAGCTGAGTGAACTAAGCCACAGGTAGGAAACCACTAAAGGTTTGATAACTTTCGAAATTCCAAAACAAATCTTAAATGCTACAAAAAATATGAATTGGGTCATTAAGCTTTTTTGTTTGCACTATATGGTTTTGTTTGCTCTTGTACACTTTGCTGTACCAAAGTTCTAAAAGAACAGTGTTTCCTTTCAATATGTACATTTATTTAGCTTAAATAATAATAAAACCTGTAGAACCTAATTCTTTATGCTGTTTATTGTTCTATACAAAAAAAAAGTGTGTACGGTTTCTAAAACTGCTGTCTGTTCATTAAATCTAGATTTGATAAAAAGTTATATAGTCTAAATAGAATAGAAAATTAAAAATGGAAAATACAGCCAAAACAACTTACTACTTTTAATATATATTTGGGTTTTTAAACATATCCATTTTAATACATTTCCCACAATTCTTTCAGTGCAAATAGTTAATCATGTGTTATTTATTTATATCTCAAGTATGTGTATATATGATAGTGTGCTTGCATTGTTTTACCATTATTTAATGTAAAGTACCACAAAAACAGTACGGCAAAAACACAAAATAAAATTTTAATCTCAGTTATCTGTATTATAATTAATCATCAGATAAATTTCCTCATCATGGCAGTTCTAATATGCCTCATTCATTCTGCTTGCATGTGACCTGACATCAACTCTGAACCAGGTAATTAAAAACCTTCAACTACTCTACAGTTTCAGCTGCTCAGCTGGTTTTATTTTTTTGCCTGCTTGACAATGACATATTTATCGTCACTATTAAAAGGAAACTCAAATGTAGATAGATTAATTTGGCAGAATTGACAGTGCAGCAAAAATGCTGAAGATGTGAAATAAACCCATGCAAACAGGTCACAGTAGTTTAGAAATTAACATGCACAGTTTATGATGTCTGAAAAAGGGCCACAGGAAATGAAATATCTCACTATATGTTTACAGTGCTGTTTAAGCACGCACCTGAGCTAGATTAGTTTCTCACTCATGATCTTACTGATTTTACATTGTGTGTACATTTTTCCATTATACAATACACATTAAAATACTCTTTTTTTTCCAGTTATGGGCCAAGTGGCCTAGTATAACTTTAAACTGGTATAACTTTAAACCCCAAACTCCAAGTTATAAAAACTTGGTTAGAGTGTCAAAATGCAACTGTAGGAACAGAGTTAAAACGAGGCCCATTTAATGTAGCCTGCTTTAATTGTGGTGCTGTAGATTAAAAAAGGATAAATAGAACAATATATTTTAAATGTTATTCTGATTACATTTTTGATCACACATTTTAATAAAACTGTGTGGTTTTGGTTTACAACTTTGTGATGTCCAGATGTAAAGTCTAGTTATGACAAAAGAAAAAAACTTTAGGGAAAAACTTTAGGAAGGAAGTGCATGGAAACTCATATCGAAGAAAATCTACTTCTTCCACCCTTCCTGAAATCATACGCCCATAAACAAGCTGGTTACTTAATCATTGATCTCACCCAGAACAAACAAACAACTCTGATGAAGATGAGCACAATGTACAGACCACGAGGCTACTTCTTGTACTGTTATTTTCTCCATATAGCCTCAGTATTAGATCATTAATACCACCTATTCAAATAAAACAAAATCTGCTTAGTTCAACAATCCATTACCAGATGGTGTGAGGGGACAGCTGTCCTGCACGGTATAGAGCACAATGTGCTAATTCAGGAAAAACACATTTATAAATGTTATTTATAAATATAAAGAAAACTATTATGCAAATTAGGGGAAAAGGAAGTTAATTTCTGTCAGGAAATATTGGACTGGAAGTTGGTATTTTTTACTGCAAAACAATTAGCAGACACAATTTAAAGTTTGTTCCGATTCAGCTAAAATAAATCAGCCAATTACAAAATGAACTACTTTGGATGTCATATGAGAAATGTGGTCATGCCACTGCTGCACTTATTATGAAATTAACAACATATACACAATAACACAGTGCAAACATATATTGCTTTAATGCGGTTGAATAAATTTTAAATGAGCAGATCCTTGATCCTCCTCATTCTACACTAAATGGCTACTTTATCAGTTCAACTTAACACATAGATGGACTTTGTAGTTCTAAAAATACAAAATGTAGTCCGTCTGTATCTCTAACTTTACTCTGTTGTCTAATAGGCAAGTCAACAATCTGTGTGACTGCTGATTTAAAACAAATGATTGAGTATGTAGTCGTTAATAAACTGATCTCAGAGACTGGATCACAACACTATATGCAGTGAAAGATGTTGGTGGAAACGCCATGCTTTGGGGTTGATTTGCCTCCTGGGACACGGCAATATTACACATGAGATAGAAGAATTGAACCTAAAAGCAAAAAAAAAAAAAACTTGAGCTTTAGGAATGTCCAACATTCTACCAACATTCTTATAGCCTTTTGCAAAAGAGTGAGGTGAATGTAATTTGAATTTAATACAGAGGACAAACAGAGGTCATGAGAAAAACAATGCTAAGTCAGTTTTTAAATGTTCTGTTTATAATATTTAATGCTATGTAAACGTGTAACTGTGCTAAAGGTACATATTTCAATCTTTAGATTTATTTTTACTCTTTTATATATATTTTTGTTTACAAATCTTTCTTTCATTTAAAAACTTTACCACATCAGTAAAGCTAGACCATTTCTCTCCAACAGTTTGGTAACAAATATTGGTGATTCTCTAGAGATCTGCCAGGTGTGATGGCTTATTACTGAACCAAAAGGCTGCAAGCTCCGAGTTATAGGAGTCTGAAAATGGAATCTTTCAGATAAATGAATGTGTTAAATGCTCAAACACTATAACCCTTACAGCGTCCACTGGGAATAGTGTGATAAACAGCTGCAAATCACAAGACACTGAACTTTTCTGTAATTACATTTTAAAACATTATGATTACCCTAACTTGCTGCAATTAGAACAACCATTTGCTACAATATTTAAGGTACTGTAATAAGAAAATTTAAAGACAAATACACAAATTAAAAAAGGCTGAACTCCCACAATTTGTTAAGACTACTGATATGTGATCTGTCCATTTGAAGCGCCTGGTGTATTTTGCTCCTGAGGGAGCAGGGTTACATTTTGAAGTGGTTTAGCTAACAACCTGTGGATCAAAAGAACCCAGGAGGACTGGATATGCTTGAATACGCAGTTAGAATAATGTTTGGCCTTCACTCTTGTAGCAGGGCAAATAAACAACCGATTTTGGAATGATGGCATACTTTAATCTTGTGGGTACATGCAAACTAGGACTATTAACAGCAATAATAACAATGATTAATTGTATTTTTCTGTCTGGAGAACTTAACATTCCTGCATAAACTACAAATCCTGTTTACCCTGAAGTAAAATGTGTACCCAGCTGTACATGCAGATGTGGCTTACAGGCCTGTTAAACAACAAGACAAACATTAACTAGTTCTTCCCTAGAGTTGGTGCAATTGTTTTAATATTTGGATATTACAGCACTCCCTAAATCTTGTCTGGCCTACTTAAATTAATCTGTCTAAACTGAAACATATGCAATGGGATTGAAAAGCTATTATACCATTTATTGGTCATTTAGAGTAACCATCGGAGTAAGTCTGAAACATACACGCACCAGAAATAGCACAGGAGGGGCTGAGCTGGTCCATTTAATGAGAAAATTCCAAAACAAATTATAAAGCACAATAATAAATGTAGTGCTTATAACTTGGCCCCTTAGGTATACTCCTTTAAGTCTGTTACTTTATTTTGTACTTTGGATAAAACTAGAAAAGCTTAAAATATTGCAAAACTACTGCTTATAGGGTAGCAGGATCATGTAGTGTATAGTGCTGCTGCCCCAGAACAAAAAGGTTCTTGGTTCCATTTTCATGTGGGCAAATTGGGTTCTTTTTGCATGTCTTTTGTATATTCTCTTATTGCCCTGTGTGTCGGTTATTTTTGTTGAAAGAAATCATATAATATTGCATTTTCGAAGTGGCAAAAATATGTAAATGTTTTCTTTCAGTACCTAGTTTGAGCTTAGAGACAGATGTCCTGACATTTTTCTTTTGAATTTCTGATATGATTTTGAATTATCTATCGATTATCAATGGTGAAAGCACGGTGGCATAGTGCTTTTTGACGGATTGGCCGCTTATCCAGCAAAACATGCCCAAACCATGATATTTCTATTACCATGTTTTACAGATGGAATTAGGTTTTTATGCTGGAATGCAAATAAAAATGTCAAACTGCCCACCACATAAGAATAAACTCCAGATTTTCTATTTTGAGTCAACACACTGCTTACTGTGCCACATAAACAGCCAACACACATTGCCAAAGTTATTTCTATACAAAATTAACCCAGGGATCATTCTGCTTGATGTAATAAAGCAATAATTTTGCAAAGCAGAAGGTTAACTATCAAATCTTATCAACATTAACTGCTAATTCATTATAAGTAAATAGTGAAAGAACATGTTTAAGACAAATCTGCTGGACAGCACAGTGTCAATGTTTGTGGTTAACTTATCACTAAACACCAGTAACACAAATAGGTGACATGTTTGAAAGCTTTTTTAAAGTATGAACTGTGTTACAAGTTCAGTGACATTGATGTTAGTGACAGAACTGAGGCGCGTCAATGTTTTTAAAACAAACACACCAGCTTTTTAACCTCATTCCAGCTAATTCCATGTAAATGAAAACCATAACAGGAATTTCAACATGGTTTACTTAAAACAGAAACTGAAAAAATGCAGCAGGTTATTAGGTATTAAATTTAGAAAATGTACCTTCTTACTGAAAACTAATTACACAGAGAAACAGACAAACTACAGTTAAATTGATACATGTACAATGACTGTAGAAAAAAAAGGTGTGCGCCTAATAAAGTCACCACTGCGTAAATAGCATTGGTCAGTTAATAATTTGGAACAGACAAAGTAAAAACATCATTTAAAAACAATATTAAATCTCTAAACACAATGGTTATTATCCAACTGCTCCCATACAACTACTTCCAATCTAATCAAACAGAACTTATTATCCAGTATTTCTAATCACACATTATCTGTCAGGGTTCACAAATTCTGCCAGTATGTACTCAGAAATGCATACTGAGACGGATTTAATCGTAACATTGATAAATATGTAAATTTCCCATCCATAGTGGTTACATTGGGTACATTGGCTAAAGGTCCTCCAATGTGTCAGAATAAACAATATGATCCAACCTGCTGCCAGTTGGCCATTAATCTAGAGGTTGCCTGAAAATATACAAATTCAAATTCTGTAAAAAAAATGGCATGACGACTGGAAATAATAGTTTAAAAGTTGTCATTTTCATGAAAGCTGGATTACATATTTAAATTTGAACAAATTTCTTGCACTTACATGAACCAAATAGCTCTGAATGATCGGCGTAGCAAACTTTCTCTCACCTTCAGTGTCAGTTATGAAATGTTGGCTAAACTTGTCCAGGTGGTTTTCGAGGCCCTGTCCACTAGATTACCCATGGACCCGCAGTAGCCTGTTAATGATTTATGACAATGCCACAAAACCTAAGAGTTACAGCCTAACACAGCACAGTAAAAGCACTTGCTGATAATAGACCATATAGGACTGGCGACAGTCGTTTAGGCTTCATTTAATTAAAAACACATTACTGCTTCTTCCATAGTTATTATCTTCCTAGGTTTTATTGCTTGTTATCTGCGCGTGCTCTTTGTTTATTTTAGTTTTTTACTGTTGTTGAACTCATAAAGTCTGCTGATTGTAAATTTCTATGTGGATGTTCAGTGGATTTGTGGCAGTTAATTAGGCCTATTGTAAAATGCACTATGAGAATAAACTGAATGAACATCACCAACACAAGATTTTGCATCAAGTCTCCTGCAAATTACGTTGATACATGATGTTTCACCACATGTGGGAGTCATCTGTGTTAAAAAATTATTTGGTAAAGATTACACTGTGTTCTTAAACTTTCAGGAAACTCTTTTCCAATTAACAGTGTTTACTTCCTTTAACAAAACACCCTGTCTGCCTTTAAAACTGGTGCATATAGGGGCCTGTAGCAATGCCCGTTTAATCACTTCATATTTGCTCTTTTTCACATGAACAAAAGCTGCACCTGGAGAAGCAATTTGAGCCTTTCACAACCACAATAATTTAAATATAAAGCTGAACATATAAATTCAGGCATTTTTAAATAACCAGGTCTAATTGGTCAGTGTGTGTGGACTAGTTCAATGTCCATCATTACATTTCACCACTTTCTGAATGTAAAAGTAATTTAATGTATATAGATCATTATTTCTGTTACCTGAAAATAAACGTTTAAGTTTTGATAACAGAAGGATGCAGCTCAATGTTTAGGGTGTCGACCTATCAGTCTGACGGTTGGGGGTTTAAACCCTGTGTTCATCAAACATTGCCAATGTGGACTCTAGAGCAAGGCCCTTAACCCTCATTGCTCCAGGGGTGCTGTATCATCATGACTGACCCTGTGCTTTGATCCAACCATTAAGTTGGGACATATGTAGCCTTTTGATAAATCCTTCCACAATGTGACCTAATGTAATGGAATAACATTAAATCAGGTTTTCTGAAGTACACATAAACCACTAACTAAGTACAAACAACCACTAACTCTCTCTAACTCAATTTACAAATGTTCCCATGAGAAATAAAACATTAATATCATTACTTAAGTGAAACTGAAACACCTTTCGAGCAAGACATGAGATATAACTTACAAACCAAGTGAAATTATATCTTTACACGTTTTTGCACAAAGTTATGTGTGAATGAAAGCGTTAATATATGTGTTGACTTTCTGGATCAAAACATCCTGTCTGCATTCAGCTTAACTGAAAAGACAACCTACTAGACAGCACATACTAGACAACCTAAATGAAAAAAAAAAATGAGAAGGTGAGAAAGTGAGTAAGCAAAGACGTGAAGGTTCAAACGATGCAGAATAAAGAGAACAGAGGTGGGAAAAAGAAACAATGAACAGAGACATCCATCCATTCATTCATCCATTATCATCTGCTTTATCCTCTACTAGGGTCGTGTGGGGGGAGGGGGTGTTCCCCATGCCCATCCAGGGGAGAACGTTTTGGGCGCTGGGCAGATACACCTAGGACAGGGCACCAATCTATCGCTGGGCACACACTCACTGACACAGACAATCTAAATGGGGCAATTTGGAAAATTCAATTAACCTTGATCCAATGTTTTTGGACTGTGGGAGGAAACCGGAGAACCCGGAGGAAACCCATGCGGACGCGGGGTGAACATGGAAACTCCACCCAGATGGGGATTCGAACCGGGAATCGATATCTATCGACACAAATACAGGAGAGTGAATGAATAAAGGAAGTGGACCAGGTCTAACGTGCTGTAACAAAGAAATAATAGGTGAGGCGCGTAGCAGGTTGTGGATTGTTATCGTTTGTTCTAAAATGCCGGTGGCTCACAAAATTCTATCTCCCGTCTTTAGATGAAGTTTAAGGCCACGGTAATGTGAGCTTTTCTAACGGAACGTACCGTGCAGCGTCGCTTGCAGCCAGCGGTTTGTTCTTTTCATCCCGTTTCACAGCTCACGCGTTCATATTCACTGCCGCGATCACTCTTCCCCTTCTGTCGTCATTTCAGTAAAGCGAGCACCTTTAATCCTGCCGAGTTCGCTCAACATAATCAGAAACGTGTGTTTTCACAGGGCGGACAGCAGCATCCTTTCAGCAGCCGAGCCGCCGCCACACTGTTCACATTCACTCAGCAGCGTTTCAGGCTTTCTTCTTGGGAACACGCCCCCGCTGCGCATGCGCTTAAAGGCACAGCGCGGCTAAATTCCGGATGAAAGAACTGCGACCGCTGATGTGTTTGTCTTTGACCTTCACGTGCTCTCTGGTTTACCCAAAAACATCATCAAAATGACTGTTTACTGCATCCATTTGACATAACTTGACATAGCCATGGAGGTGGCTAGGGATTCCCGGTTCGAATCCCCATCTGGGTGGAGTTTCCATGTTCTCCCCGTGTCCGCGTGGGTTTCCTCCGGGTTCTCCGGTTTCCTCGCACAGTCCAAAAACATGGATCAAGTCAATTGAATTCTCCAAATTGCCCCATATAGAGTGTGTCTGTGTGAGTGAGTGTGTGCCCAGCGATGGATTGACGCCCTGTCCTGGGTTTATCTGCCCAACGCCCGAGACGTTCTCCCCTGGATGGGCATGGGGAACCCCACCGCGACCCTAATAGAGGATAAATCGGGAGATAATGAATGAATATTTGACATAACTTAATATAGCCATCGAGGTGGCTAGGGATTCCCGGTTCGAATCCCCATCTGGGTGGAGTTTCCATGTTCTCCCCGTGTCCGTGTGGGTTTCCTCCGGGTTCTCCGGTTTCCTCCCACAGTCCAAAAACGTGGATCAAGTCAATTGAGTTCTCCAAATTGTCCCATATAGAGTGTGTGTGTGTGAGTGAGTGTGTGCCCAGCGATGGATTGGCGCCCTGTCCTGGGTGTATCTGCCCAGCGCCTAAGATGTTCTCCCCTGGATGGGCATGGGGAACCCCACCGCGACCCTAATAGAGGATAAAAGCGGGAGATAATGAATGAATATTTGACATAACTTGATATAGCCATCGAGGTGGCTAGGGATTCCCGGTTCGAATCCCCATCTGGGTGGAGTTTCCATGTTCTCCCCGTGTCCGCGTGGGTTAGCTCCGGGTTCTCCGGTTTCCTCCCACAGTCCAAAAACATGGATCAAGTCAATTGAGTTCTCCAAATTGCCCCATATAGAGTGTGTCTGTGTGAGTGAGTGTGTGCCCAGAGATGGATTGGCGCCCTGTCCTGGGTGTATCTGCCCAGCGCCTAAGATGTTCTCCCCTGGATGGGCATGGGGAACCTCACGCGACCCTAATAGAGGATAAAAGCGGGAGATAATGAATGACGAATCCCCATCTAGGTGGAGTTTCCATGTTCTCCCTGTGTCCGTGTGGGTTTCCTCCGGGTTCTCCGGTTTCCTCCCACAGTCCAAAAACGTGGATCAAGTCAATTGAGTTCTCCAAATTGCCCCATATAGAGTGTGTATGTGTGTGTGTTGTGTAAGTGAGTGTGTTCCCAGCGATGGATTGGCGCCCTGTCCTGGGTGTATCTGCCCAGCACCCGAATCGTTCTCCCCTGGATGGGCATAGGGAACCTTTGCCCATCCTAATATAGGATAAAGCGGAAGATAATGGATGGATGGATGGATGGATGATGAGCCGTCACAAAATATTCGGCCTTATTTGTTTTATATTGTTATTCTCTGTCTTTGGACACATAATGGTCTCCTTGTAGTCACAAAGCCAAAGCTGGGTACCATTACACTTATTGACTTTCCATCACTTTTATAGCTGTTGGTTATTTACAGCAAATGATTTCTCTATAAACCTCCATTGGCCCTTTTATTATCATGACAAGCTGTTGTAGTGCAGTAATTTAACCCCGGTCCAAACTGTTAGACAGATTAGACAGAAAGTCAGACAGACACACAGATGTAAACTGATTCTCTTTTGTTTGTCTTGTTTCTCATGCTCCTCACATGACAAGGAAATTTAACAGTTCGGTTAAATAGTTGCCATATCAGTCATAAAGCGTTTCAACGTGGCCTGTTCTATATAGAGCCTGATTGCTATATGAGTGAATATGGTAGAGTTGGTTGGTTGGATGTGTCCTGGGTGTATCTGCCCAGTGCCCAAAATGTTCTCCTAGAGGATAAAGCAGAAAATAATGGATGGATGTTTGGTTGGATGTTGAGGATATTACTATATCTAAAAACTATTAAATTGCTTTTGAATATTATCTTATTTTTAGCCAGTTTGCTTGTTTTTTTTTCTTGCAAGAAATGGAGTCTTCTTCAACCTTGCAAACATTTAAGGGTGCTGGCTTAAACCTTTGTTTTGTTATAGAGAACTTTAATCTGGATGAACAGAACTCTGTTTTGTGTATATATATCTATTTTAATCACTTATTTTACAAGTAGATTTTGGAAATGTCTGAGACAAAGAGGTGTGTAATAAATTTTTTTGTTGACATCAATTTCACTCAAGGAATTTTCACTCGAATTAAATATAATTACCTTATTGGTCAACTATGGTTGATTGGTCTGTCTGTGCCCTAGCTTTGAACAGTATATTCACTTGATGAATGGTCATTTACAAAAGCTTGCAATGGGAGTGATTTATACTTTCACCATAGGTTTTATGGCTGACATTGCTCCTTGCCAGACAAAGCCTTTGTCTCTGCTGCTTAAGAAAATTGGAATGTTTAAACATTTAAACCATCCATCCATCCATTATCTTCCGCTTCATCCTATATTAGGGTCGCGGGGAGGTTCCCCATGCCCATCCAGGGGAGAAAGTTTTGGGCGCTGGGCAGATACACCTAGGACACGGCGCCAATCTATCGCTGGGCACACACTCACTCACACAGTCACACTCTACTATATGGGGCAATTTGGAGAACTCAATTGACTTGATCCATGTTTTTGGACTGTGGGAGGAAACCGGAGAACCCGGAGGAAACCCACACGGACACGGGGAGAACATGGAAGCTCCTCCCAGATTGGGATTCGAACCGGGAATCCCTAGCGCTGAGAGGCGAACGTACTAACCACTAAGCCACCGTGCCGCCCACATTTAAACCATTATCCATTATTATTCATCAACATTATAGTTAATAAAACAAGTGTTTTGTTAGTAATCGGAGACTTTGTTTTGTTAGTAACATCATAAAATCAGAAAAAATAAAGATAATGTTTAAAATGTAATTTCAAGCCAATATGAGATAAAAGGGCAGCACGGTGGCAGCATAGGCAATAAAAGGGCAGCGGTTGAAACATTTGCCTCACAGTAGGAAGGTCCTGGGTTACATTTCCAGTGAATTGAACACAGAATTCTTCATGTGTAAAGTATATGTTCTGCCTGCATGAGTTTTTTCCAGGATTTTTCCCACATTGAAATAAATGCTAATGGGTAAATTCTGGATACTTAATTGTCCTATCTATTGGGGTGTACATATTAGTGCACTTATATTGAAACTCCCATTATATTGCCACAGTGTAAAACTGTGCCAAGTTAAATATGCAAATATTCCCCTCTGTGGCGACCCCTTTTACCAAACTTGCAATGTTCAAATCCTATTTTAGATAAACTAAAGTACATTTCTAAAAGTTGAAATCCTTTCTATTGTGTTGTCAACTAAATAATCAGTTGTCATTCAGGTTTTAGACTTGGTTTTAGACTTGGCTAACCAATAGATGCAATTTTTTTGTAACACTAATCTTTTTTCGGTTTCCTCTTACCATCTGCCCTACGGTGCATGAGAGAAAAATAAACAATAAACATGTTCAGGCAAGTTTGCTCATTCAAAGAAGTAGCTATTTCATATAGCCATCCCTGCCTGATACCTTAATTGAACTGTATTCTGTTGTTTTTATGTTCACAAACCATTTCCTGAAAAGTTGCAACATGTTTTAAGAATACAATGAAACTGAAATCTGTCATTTGTTCTTGACAAAGAAAAGCCTTTTGGTGTTTCCAATGAGAATGGTTAAATTTAATTTGATCTAAAACATTGTTACCTTGAAAATTGTTAAACGTTAAATTTTGTTTGTAGTTTATATTGAATTCTTAGTGTTCCAGCCTTACTGGAAATTATGTTTGTGGTTATTTCACCAGGTGTGACAGTGTCTTTTGACACTGTCTGTTGACAACTCTTTCACCAGATGTTCTATTTAGCACCACACAACTTTCCCTTTCTTTTGTTAAAGTATAGAACGTGTTGCTAGTATAAAATTAAAAGAATGGATTTAAATTAAATACAAATTTTAACATTTTCATGTCATTTTTGTACCATTAAAAAAAAAAAAAAAAAAAAGAATATATATATATATATATATATATATATATATATATATATATATATATATATATATATATATATATATGTGTGTGTGTGTGTGTGTGTGTTTGGCTATAAGTGCATGTCACATTGTGATTTTATTTACAGTGATCTTTAAATCAAACATTTTTTTTTAACATGTGTGACAGACCAGCTATGACAAGCTTCTGTAGACGCACATGTACATTTTTTGGAGCAGCGGTGTTGCAGTCCTGCCATAATGTTAATGCAAAGACCATAGAGCACTTTCATTCTCACAAAGAATCAGAGAAATTTTCATTAAAGTTTAATGACGGAACTAAATCACTGTCTATTGTTCTCACTCGGATGTATAATATGTACCTTAGTGTTTTATACTGTTTAACACTGCCGGGCCACTTAGGAGGAGTTTTGTCTTTTCCCTGTCACTTCAGTTTGCTCTTAGAGGGTTCAGACATAGAACCTCTGAGACAATGCCCTGTTGTAAAGAGCACTTTATAAATAATTAAACCTGAACTTGAATGCACAATATGAGAAACATAGCTAGCTATTATAGCTTTTGTATTTTCACCATTCTTATTATTGTTTTATTTGTATTATTTACAAAATATGTCTTCATGGCACACAGATCTCTACTCCTTGTTAACATATGGGCCTGTACATCGTAGAAATGAGAATTCAATTAAATTTAATATAAAATAAAATAAAGTGAAACTCATTCAATTGTTCATTCATTATCTTCCACATAATTCTCTACTAGTGTCGCGGGGGTTCCCCATGCCCATCAGGTGCTGAGCAAATACACCCGTGGGGCACCAACACAGACACACACACACAAACAGACATATATGGGCAATTTAGAGCATTCAATTTTACCTTGAATTCATGTTTTTGGACTGTGGGAGGAAACCGGAGAACCCAAAGAAAACCCATGCAAACATGGGGATGACATGGAAATTTCACCCAGAGGGGGTATTCGAACCTGAATCCCCAGCACTGAGAGACGGATGTGTTAACCACTAAGCCACCGTGCCTAAAGTGCAACTGTTTAATAAAACCCTTATCATTTAAATACTATTGTTATTATTATTTTTTATTATTTAATTAGAACTGGTGTGACCTTCAATATATATTATAAAGAAACAGATCAGCAGTGAAAAATAAAATAATTTATTTTGGAAAAGGACCACAGACTGGTCCAGTTCAATCCCTCAAAAGATCTGTACAGCGACAGTCACCTCACAGAGAACAAGACAAGAGAGTGCGGATCATGATTATCACAATTTCGGCATCGACTTCTTCAGTTCCTTTAAATGAATTGAGCATAAATCCATCACCTGTTTTTAGATTGCGCGCTAAAATACAAAAGCGATCATCCAATCATAAATAACTAAAGCATTTGCATACATGAAAGCTTATTTGTATGCAGTGGCTCACTGTGAACAGGATAAAACACTTTCTACAACATATTTGAGAAATACGTACAATGCAGGAAGGAACAGACATTTAAGATGCTTTCTGTCTCTGTGGGATGAACAGGCTTATCTTCTTTTTACCAAAGATAATTTGAACACGAGCCAATGAGATGGCACTATTTTTCCAGTCCAAGCAACAGTTTGTACAATCAGCTGAATTGAAGACAGTGGGTTCACACCTCATATGCTTTTTATGCAATTTCTCATTATGAAATATTTTACGTCCTTTGCCCACATGGTAGCAAACAATAAGTGCCATTTATGTTAATACTCTATCAGGTGTCACATCATCTTTTCCTGCTTGTCCTTGAGGCTGAGAAACAGTTTCTTAATGCCCCAGCTGACAATAGTCACACCTGAACAGCCTTTTCCAGGAAAAGCACCTTCAAATTCTTGACCATGAACACAGAACATCATTATGAAGGAACACAGGGACACAACAAAGCTGACTAAAAATAATGCTTTCATAGCACCCACAACTTTTAGCTTAGCGATATCTCATGTACTGACTGACAGTATTGTGTTAAAGAGTTAAACACCATCAAAAATACCTTAAATACACCAAGAAATCTTCTTGTTATCTCCTCAGAGCATTTGCAAATATTGTCCTTTAAGCAAAATGCCACCAATTTGCAATGTAACTGAATGAACTAATATTATATAAAATCTCAGAATGTATATACACCAGAGATCCTCCATCAAGAAATTCGAAAAGATCACATGCAAAATCCACACTGAAGTTTTCAAATTCTTCATTAGTTTATACGACTTCTGCTGACTGAGAAAATCTGATTTGTGGAATGAGAACACAGATGGACATTGATTTTCTTACAGCATGAAAATGTTTGAGTTTCTCTTAGGTTCAGACATGGATGGCTAAGTGACTGTTGATCTGCTTGAGCAACAGCTATACTGAACGATTGTCTGCTTTTCTGCACACACACACACACACACACACACACACACACACACACACACACACACACACACACACACACGACACAGGTGTAAACCAAAATCAAAAAGGCAAGCTAGGCTGTCCCATACATATAGTAGCTTCTCAGTAGAATGATTGAAAAGATCCACTAAGAATAATAAAACAAAGCAGAACAGTGATGTGGGAAAAGTAGAATGCTGATCTCATTGGAGTTCCAGCCAGATGACTTGTAAATGGAGTCCGAGGCTGATATCAAACAAAAGAGGAGAAGCCGGTGGCTGGTGTCTGGGTGGAGGTGGCCAGGCTGCTGGGAGGCCGGTAGAGGCCATGCTGATTCTGGACCTCAGATGTTAGCAGGGAAGGAGTAGGAGTCCGGCTGCCTTTTGCCCTAAAGAGTGTGCCGTGACCTACTGGCTGTGGGGATGGGGTGCTGTGGGGTAACACAGGTGGTAGAGGGGGCAAAGGAGGGGCATGCGGACGAGACTCTGGCTCAGCTGTGCCCTCGGCTTGCCCGTAACTGTATGCAGGTGGTCGTGACACTCCCTTTTGTTGCCGCCGCCATGAGTTGTAGTACGTCGGGTCGCTAATATAGTGATTGACAAAAGAGTGTGTTTTCTGCTGAGTTGGATCAACCTCGTATTCGCTGTCACTGCCCTGTAATCAATATAAAAAAACAACATTTCTTAGAACTTTTATAATGTATAAAACTTTAAATGGTATCCATTACAATTACATATCTATGATCTTCAAAACATCAGCAAGAATAATGGACTTCTTCAAAGCCACGATTTTCACAGCAAATAATTAAAAGAAAAGAAAAATGAACATTTATAGACACATAGCTAAAACAAACGGTCACCACTTGGCTTTAAATATGATCTGAGGTTACTGCAGGTCAGATCTAGGTTCTATGTAATGTGCCCAAAGAATAAGATCAGCTGACAACCTGAATATAACAACCATGTTTGTCTATCGATGGATTTTTTCATCCTGATTGCATAGGCATATTCTGTGATGACAATGCCAGCATTCATTGGCCTCAAATTGTGGAAGTGTGGTTCAGGGAGACATAATTTTCATACATGGATTGGCCACCACATAGTCAAGACCTGAACCCTATTGAGAATCTTTGTGTTGGATCCTTCATCATCAATACAAGATTTTCAGGGAAATTAATGCAACGGCTGATAATATATAAATGTTGTGACATTGCAAAAGTTTGTGGAAATGATGCCACAGTGAATGCGTGCCGTAATTAAAGCTGAGGCGGTCCAACTAAATATTCGGCACTATAATTATATAATATTATACAATTGTTTGGCCAGGTAGTGAATGTTACTATAAAAAATGGTTAACTTATTATTATGAAATGTCTGAGTGACTTTTTGCTGTCTGAAAGAAAAGGCCAAAAAAATTAAATAACATTAAGAATGTTTGTATTAAGTTTCAAATCATTGTATGTGCACTAATATTTAAAAATTGGAAGGGCATTGTATTTATAAATAGAACATAAGGAAAAACTAGAGTCCAACAATGAAGTGGTGCCCTGTCTTAGGTATATATGAAAAACATGGGCATGGGCTTGAGAAATACACCCTCCCCGACACCCCCACAACCCTAGTCCCCAGTACTGTATAGGATTAAGCAGAAGATAATTAGATGAGTTGAGAAAAACTAGTGTGCTAGTACATTGTTTGCAGATTTTAAGCAAACTGAGAAACCTAATAGAATATTGGGTCCAAATTTACCATGGTACCTACAACATAAGCCATCTGCATTACAGACTACCATCATTTAGTGAAAAAAAGCACATTTTACAGCAAAAAAAGCTCAGTCGGATAAAATCTTCCCCTTTTTGACCCAGTTCCGTTAGGGAGGGTCGGCAGAGTAAAACAGGTCTTTAGATGGCTATGGAGCATGAACAAATTTTCTTATCGTATATTATTGTATTAATTTAATACAAATAACTTAGCCTGTAGCTCTTTACTCATATAATTAATCTTTACTGAGACGCATTACAGAGAAATATAAATGTTAGTTTTTGAAGATTGTAGATATCAGAAAACACTTTGGTCTCCAACAAATCCAATAAATCTGCTACAAAGCATTTAGTACATAAAAAGAAAACAAGCATCTGAAACAGAATTTCTGATTATATAAGATGTTGAATAAGCATTCAATAACATCAAAAGAAAACTTGAGGAAGCACACAGTGCTGTCACTCTTCAAGCATATTCTGCTTACTAGCTACTTATATATTCTGTTACAGAATTTTCTCGCTTTTTTGTTTCTCTGATTCAGTATTTCAATACAATGTTATCAACAACTTATTCATGCTGGTGAAGGAGGCTTGTTAGATTACTAATGCTCTAATACACAAAGCAGCCAGAGGTTCATGATGCAGAGCCTCTAAACAATGATGTTGATTTATATTATTATAAATTAGTATAAATAATTTTTTTTTTGTGATGCAAGCTTAAGTTAGTACTTATTTAAGATAATATAACATATTAAAATTATTATCTATAACACATTGTTAAAAAATTAATTAATTTTAATAAAGGTTTTCCCCTATATGCTTTCCACCTGCTTTTATTTTAACAAAAAATAAAAAATAAAAATAAAAATTACCCAATATATAAGCAATTTTCAAAAATTACCCCTTTGACGTTATCTACAGTCTCTGTAAATCAAACCCTGGCTCTACTTTTTGGCAACAACAACAATAACATGCTTCAAATACTAATAGTATTAATAATAAAATGATGTGTTATACATTATAAGGTATCAAGTCAATGCATTCACTGTAATACTTTATCTACAGTTAGCTCCTAATACTTGTGCACAAGCAAAATAATCTATGCAGGATTTTGCTTGTTAATTACTTTCGTATTATGTTATATACTTTTTTCTTTATACTACTGGTTTACCTGTGAATCAGACACTTCTGCAGGTTTCTCAGTCAAACTGTTGTTCTCAGATGGCATCAGATCATTGCATTTCGCACTCACATCCTCATCAGAATAGTGCAGCCCCCCTGGACTGGGTCGTGGAGGAGAGCTACACCAGCAAAAGAACAAGGTACACAAACAAAAAAAGTGCATTTAGTGTAAATATGTTGATCTAAAGATAATATGTTACACACTAAACATGGAATAATTGACTGTTTTTCTTTAGAAAAAAATGGCACGGCCTTTCTGTTGATATGCCAACCAATAAAAAAAAACAACATTTTTTTTCAGAAAGCAGAATGTGACACATTCTTTATGTATTCTTATGTATTCTTTAAGTAACTTTATTGAATTGGTTAGCGCACTCAAAACATATTTCTACACACATGAAACTTTCTTGACCATCATCCCCAAGTAGGGCTCCTTTAATCGATTATAAGTGAATAAGAGCTGTCGTGTGGGTCAGGAGTAACAGATGTCTGAGGATGGTCTGCATCGAGTTAAAGGACAGTAATATAGGTCTCGATTTATGAAATAGAGTGCTCTGGCTGCAGCTTCAGTTGCCCCAATTTAATGCAAATGGAATTCTGGATGTGCTTGAGTGCTTACTCGATTTTCTTCACTGTGCTCAAGGACACTGAAGATGTTTTTTAGCTTCTGAACAGATAAGAAGGACTTCAAAGTTTCTCTGTTCATTAATTTACTTCAGGTAGGTTAGTGTGTAAAGCATGCTGAATTAAGCAACAGAGTACAAAGGATTTGGATCAGAAGCAAAAGGGCTAAGGATGAAAAGGAAATCTTTTATGAGGACAGAG
Source organism: Corydoras sp. C115 (assembly GCA_019802505.1). Lineage (NCBI taxonomy): Eukaryota > Metazoa > Chordata > Actinopteri > Siluriformes > Callichthyidae > Corydoras > Corydoras sp. C115. The sequence goes on along the minus strand of JAFMOC010000015.1, from coordinate 4,501,356 downwards.
GCTTAACAACTCCAAAAATCTGAAAGGAATTTTAATAAACAGTGCACTTAGACTGACTCATTTTATCTGACTGAATGAAAAGTCTCCAGTAAAAACACAGTGATCAACCAACAAGATGTTAAATATGACATAAAGGTACGATACGGTTTAATTTAATCCCTCAAGGCACAACATACAATTTAGAATTAATATTAGAATAAATATTAATTAATAACTAGACTTTAAAGTAACTATGTGTATTTGCAAAGGCCAGATGTTGTGATTTATATATAAAATATTCATTCACACGTGTAATATTCATTCACACATGTATACATATATACATTATACATATATATATATTCATAACAGCTTTTAGGACCCAGTACTTCAGTCAGCTGTTTTGTTCAGTCTTACTACCACAGAAATATAAAACCAAGCACCTAATCACACATGTTAGACAAATATATCATTTTAAATCTGTGTAAAGTTTGGCGAAGGCCTTTTTCTGTTCCAGCATGAGTACGCTTTAATGCACCAAGTAAAGTTCATAAGGACATGGTAAATTAGATGGGACTGGAACAACTTAACTGGCCAGCACAGAGTTCTGACATTATTCCCTTCATCACATCTTTGTTGTATATTCATATAACATGAGTGTCCAATCTGACAAATGCTCTTCAGAATAAATATGTTGCATTATCTTAAAAACTTAAAAATAATAACAATGTTTAAAACAAAGTGGGCAACCTCGACCCATCCTTACTTGGAGCACTTCCACCTTCAGTGAATTCTCTTTTTACACTCAATCTAAATGACCTCATCTATTATTCATTAAGTTGCCAATTGTGGAACATTACAGAAATGTTACTAGAACCTGTTCAGTCTTATCCATTTCTAAACTGTATTATTATTTGACAAGTGGTCACCAAAAATCATTTATTTGTCACTTCGTTTGAAACTTAGAATTTTTAATTTACAGATTGTACATTTTATTGTATTAATCACACAGTCCCAACTTCTGTGAAAGTAATGTTTGTATTATAAAAAATCATAAGCCAAAGCCACCTGTGACACATTTTCTTACTTCCCTGCTTTTGACAACTAGCTTTTAATTAACTCTATAGGCAAGTACTTATTTAATTTTCCAAATTCACCAAATACCAAAGCAAATATAATGTCTTTCATATTTTGTAAAGTCGGTCTTAATCTAAAAATTAATGTTCATGCTTCAGACAAAATCCAGAAATAATACTAAATAATAATAAAAATAAAGAAAATAGGAAAATATATAAAAATAGGAAAAATCTAACTATATCTAGGTCAATCTAATTTACTAGTAATTACACAACTTCTAACATTAAAAATATATAATTTTACTAAACAAATAAAGCATATTTTTGTAAGGACAAATTAGAGATTATGTTGCTTGAAAGATATTTAAATCTTAATAATACAGAGCACATTGGGGATTGTTGTATGTGAGAGGAAAAATGTAAATATGACAAAGCATTAATTAGAAATTCAGTAATTAACTTTTAAAGCAGAAAAGAAGGCCAGGGCTTCATTTGTACAGGATATCAGACATATGGATACTGCTTTCGGATTTTGTCTTAAAATGCTAAAAATCTGAAAATTGTAATTGGATAAATTACCCTTTGCTCCACATTCATTTTATATTCTGATCCTTCTGTGCCCCACATGTTTATTAGCTACATATTATGCTGTCCTGTGTCTCCAGAGGGTTGCCCTATAGCTCGTCTTTACACGAGAAAAGTCCTTTAAAGCTAGGATGCTTCTCTAGCTCCTTTGATCCCCTCTTCCACCGTTACATTCCCCTCTAATGGGTCCAAAGTGCCCTCTCTGGTTACCAGCTCAGGAAGCTGACAACAAATCTAGCCCTTAATCCATGCAGCACAGTGATTCTCCAACAAGTGATTGTCATAGCAGATCACTGACTTCTGCAAAGATTTTATCTGGATTCACAGTGTGTTTTCTGAGCTTGAACAAATATTGTGCAAATGTGCGCATAAGAAAATCAGTGTCTATAAATAACTTATTATATTTTGATAGGTGCACAACTGATGAGGCATCCAGCATCCAGTAAAACAACCAAATCTTACGGTTCCTAAATCTGTGTTAATATTTTGGTTTTATCTCCTACTGACAAAAGTTCAACACTAGTTCAAAAATGACCAGCTTTAGAATTAGAAATGTGTTTAGATCTCATTCTTCGCAAACTTGAAACTTCGCAGGCTGGCTTGCCAGACTTGTGATGATGTATGTCAAATATAGTGGTAATCGATGAGAATTTGTATATGTTGCACACACACACACACACACACACACACACGTACTTTCACCTTTTTTAAATTTTTGATTTACTTAGGAGAAAAGAAGATAAATACAATGTGACAATTTAAAAACAATCCTTTAAATAAATTTCAAATGGCATATGCCTGTGAAATACACTTTGATTATGAAGGAATAAAAAATGGCCTCTTGTTGTTTTTAATTCACCCCTCAAGGTTTAAATTCCTCCTTTTTTTGTGCCAGTCATGTGATACAAACCTTATCAACATGCTGATTTACTAATTCCTTTTTTGGTCCATCAGCTGCTCTAGTCATACATAAGCACATAGAGAATGTCCATGTAATTTATATATTGCTACATAAACTGGCAAATACAACTAAAAATAATTCAGTCAGTGTCTTACACATGCCGCTTCAGTAGCTAATGGCTAGAGTTCAGCCATGTGTGAAATTCATGTGAGCAACCAATGTATCTTCAGTTAAAAATAAATAAAAATATAAACCTGCTGCTCTTTGTACTTGGGAAAGAATAAAATCTTTATGCTTGGGGAAAAAGCACATAGTTTTGAACACTCACAAGAAAGATAAACTTTCTGCAGTATATGCTTTGAATTTTAATAAGATCCAGTAAGGAATAGAGGAAGAGACCTCAGTGTTCTGACTGGCACAGTCTGTTCATGTTCTTTTTTGGCTTACAGATAAAGGCTGAAAACAGACAAGCTTCCCACTGGATTCTCAGCCAATTCTTCACTCAATACTTATAACAGATTGCAGGAAACAGAATTTAAATGAACAACCAAGTCTTAGGCGAAGGGGTTACGCATTTCTATCAAGACTACGGCACTGTCATACAGTTTGTGGTAATAATTTACTTCATAAATGCTGTGTTAAAAGAAGTGCTTTTACTCTCCATGCCTTTTCTGAAGGCTGGAACAAGGTTTGGTTTATACTGTGTATATTCTAAAATTCATTTTCTGGGACCCCTTTTTACATCCAAAAAAAATCCCACTAGCATTTTAACAGGGATTTGTCGACCTTTTATATCTAATGCATTTCCATTTAATTTAATAACCACACTCTTATATCAGAATGAGTATAGCATACAAACCGAGTGTAAATGCCGTTCTTACGGCAGAAGGAGTTCTTGATGGAAAGCCGCCTGTTGTTTAGCTCCATAGCTGGGAACCGACCTTCATCCAGCCTCATCATCTCTCCATGAGAAAGAGGAAGAGATGTACAGTTTGAAAGTCCACCTACATGTACAATATAAATATATATACAGAGTATACATACATAAATATTTCTTACTCATGTACTAATACATATTCACATATTTGGAGAAATTCAATTAAGTATATTCAATTAAAAATGAATAATAGGTGAATAAATTAAATGTTTTGTACACTTTTAGAAATATTGTTAGAATAATAATTTTCTTGATTTCCACTCTACATAATTGCAGAGTAAACATATTAAAAATAGTAAAACCTTGAACATACAGAACAGACAGACATTCATATTCCTTATGTGTACAACAAAACAATAGTGATTGCATGACCCACTGATCACAAGGTTGATAAGTTAAATAATGTCTCTTCCAAGTAGCTCTTCTTTGTTCGGAAGCACTCGTAGCATTGATGACCCCGTGATGCATGAGAGGAGGAGACTGGTGTATGTAAGATCTATTCTTCATTTAGAAAAACAACTATAATCTGACATGCCTTTGTTAACTAGTATAATAGGTTTCTCATCTTTCCAACACAATTGCAATGAAGTTTATAATGAGTAGTTTATATCGATCCTATAATCACTACAGAAAACAGGGGCTTAGTGTTATGAAATACTGATTACACACAATAAGCACAAACATTGCTAAATTATTATTGACTTGGCTATATATTTTAATCATCTTATTATTATATGTGTAATATTGATCACATGAATTTATCCAAAGTGATGTAAATTTAAATATATACGCTTCAACGTATCAATCTTTGTTTCTATGGTACAGAAAAAAAGTAAACAGAAGCATTACTAATTATTAAAAGCATCTGTCAATGATTTCAACCTTTTAAACAACAGTGTATGAACTTTTTTGTGTTTTGTGTTCCAGCACTAGATATGCGTCTAAAGATGCAGGTGGGAAGGGATTATAGCTACCGACTACTCTTCCCCATTCTGTTTGGTCTGAGCTCACCCTCAGCAGGTCTACAGGGCTGACAGCATGGTGCTAAAACAAACAGGCGTCACAGACGGACGGACTACCCATTGCTGAAGGGTTAGTGATGGGCGGTGATGGGAGGTCAGGGAATCAGAGCGGCCCTTTGTGCCTCACACAAGCATTTCCCTTGTGCTTCTTCATCCTTCCATGGGCCTATTTGCTGATCCTGGCACTGCACACTAAAATGCTGAGCATGCTCAAAGACAACCATTTGAAAGCCTCTCACACACACACACTCCTGACTTCTCTAAGATCACTTTCCTAAAATGAGTCTCTTACTCTATGCAACTCCAATGCATGTATTCAGGATGAAATGAGTTTTAGTATGGAAATTAAATGCTTTTTAGTAAGTTTGATATCGGTTAGACATATAAATGACCTTTTGTTATTACAGACCAAAATGTGACATATATTCAAATACTATTCAAATGTCATAGTTGAAAAAGTACTACTACACAGGACTACAACAGCCTATGAGTTTGTAATGACAAATTCACTGACTGGCTAAAAAATAAGTGCCCTTGCTTGGATAATTTTACGTCTTCGTCAAGGCTTAGCAATATTTTGAGATTATGAGGATGAGTAATTTAAAATGTACTGAATGACTGGGTTATCCCTTCTGTAAACTTTTTTCTTTGCAATAACAACCTATTTCAGGATGGAAATCAAAGATTCAACAGGTTAAAATTGTGAGGAACTGGTTAAGGAAGTATAAGCAAACTTTTTTCAAACATGTTCCTATTTAAACAATGCAGGCGAAGGGCATGAAAAGACTGTTGGTGGAGTGTAAGATAGCAATGAGCATCACGACATGCCTGGTGCAGGGTGCCAGGGCACTATAAATTTAAATAATATTGTTTATTTCATAAAGCTATATATTTTGTATGTTGTTTTATGCTTAAATGCTATAATTCTTAATTCATTAGTTGGGCCATTTTAAATACGCTAGCCACCCTGTGATGGATTCACAACCATGCCCACCTCGTTTATCTCCCTAAGACCTCGTGAGGTTTTCACATCACTGAAATAGTCGTATAATGAAAACATCACCGGACCTTTAGCTACTAATTCATGTGAAAGGTTTACATTATTTGCAACTTGTATGGCTTTTCACTGAAAATATATTTTTCTGTTCATACAGCACCTGCAAGACTATATTTTTAAAACTGTTTTATATGAACCACTTTAATATGGCAGTAAAAATAAATGCAGCTCTAGTATCTCAAACATCACACATTTGAAGTTACTGAAATCTTGGTGATTACTGTCACAGAGTGACTTTTAACAAAACGTAGCAGGCCTGTAACTCAGTATGACACAGGTGAAAAATGAACCTGTCTTTTGAAATATTGGAACTGACCTCTGTGAAAGACTTTTAGCCTGACAGGGGCTATAATTTAATTGATTACCTTTAATGTACACGACACCAAACGCTCTCAGTGGCAGTTATACTTAAATTGAGTCTCTGTTAATAGCTTTGTGTGACCAAAACTGGCAAAGTCTATAGTTTATTCTGTCTATCTTACCGTGCAGTTACAGACATATAGTGGATAGGGATGTAAAGAAGAGTATGTGATCGGATTACTCATTTAAGGCTAGTTTCCGAAATACATCATGATGTGTAAACCATAACAGCTAGTGGAGCATTCCCTCTGAAACCTCTTGTGTGATACACTTTAAAACTTCACAATAAATTGAAGATGTTTATGTTTATATACTTTTTATTTAATCTGTTTAAAATACACTAAATAAAAATATATACAAATACTCTATGAGCCAGCTGCCTCTCAGTGCTGGGGATCCAGGTTCGAATCCCAAATCTAGGTGGAGTTTCCATGTTCTCCTTGTGTCCCCGTGGGTTTTTTCTCGTGTGTTCTCCGGTTACCTCCCACAGTCCAAATACATGGGGTCAAAGTGAATTTGCTGCTCTAAAACAGATTGGCGCCCTGTCCTGGGTTATCTGCCCAGCACCCAAAATGTTCTTCCCTGGCTGGCCATGAGGGACCCTGGCGACCATAGTAAAGGAATAAGTGGGCAGGATAATGAGATGAGATGATGAACTGAGGTGAGTTGAATCAGGAATCTACACTTTGGATGGATTTTCATAAAGCAAATAAAGACATTTCTCATCTTCACTAAGCTTATTTAATTACTTTAATACTTATTGTGTTGCATAACCTTACCATAGCTAAGATGACATTTGCCCTTTTCACACTTTCACACACAAGTTCACAGCACTGAGGCTACATTCACTTTTATGTTTTCATTTGAAAATATATAAAATTAAAATGATTAACCCCCAGTTCTGGAGCTGTGGTTTAGTACAGATGAAGAAATACAAGGAAGTTTTAAAACTGACAATTCAAATCATCACTTTTGCATCCTGATTGGGTTAATCTGCTCTTTTCTGTAACCAAGCAACAAACAGAAAAGACAATCTGCTTCCTGTTAAAACTCACACATACAGTGTATATGAATGGTTCTGTGATGTGTTTTTTAAAGTGTAGCAGTATTAATTATAAAATCCCTTGAAAAAATTAAAGATTACATGAATAAAGATGTTTTGAATTGAACCTGTTAGTGTGTGTATGAAGGCTGAGTACAGGTGAGAAAACACCTAAGATCATTTAAGAACACTTTGTGATCGCACATTAGCCACAACTGTTTCAGGACCACAACAAAGTATTTCACACTGTGCTGATGTTCTTTCTCATACAAAATTCAATGACATCAGGCTTACTTTAATTGATGAATTAAAGTAATTGATTAATTTCTTTAATTAATCATCATCTGCCTAATCCTCTACAAGGGGTATGGTTGGGGGGTATGGGTATGCTCATCTATTGCTGGGGACACTCAAACACATACATACATCATATGGGCAAATTAAAGCATTCAATTTACCTCAAATCCATGTTTTTGGACTGTGGGAGGAAACCAGAGAACCCGGAGGAAACCCACGTGGACATGAATGTGGAAACTCCCACCCAAAACAAGATTCAAACCTGAATCCCCAGTGTTGAGAGGTGAACGTGGTAATCACTAAGCCACCATGCTGCCTGGGTTTCTTTAATAATTAAAAAAATATATTTTAACCTTGTTTTTTTCAAACATGATTAATCTTGCAGCTTCTTACTGGCAAAAAAAAAAAAAGCACCACGCTCATCTTTAAAATGAAATATGCGTGTTGTGTTGACAGAGCAGAGAACTGATATTTAATCAAAAGCGGTTACTTGTGATGTGTGGAGACCTATATAACAGTTTGCAGTTGTAGTTTTATCTTCTAGAGCTGGTGGAAAACATAAAACTAGCCATCATTTTCATTTTTCATTTTCATGTTCTTTTTTACTGTATACAATGTATTAAAACATTTTTCTTTTTTGGCTTTTCAATTGGACAGGTTAGCCTGTGATTGTGTCACCCAAAATACACATTAGGTGTAAATAAGGCCACAAAACATTTGTTGTCCACCAATTACTAATCAATAGTTAATTACTAATCAATAGTTAAACATCACATCCTGCTATTTTCATCCTGTTTCTATTCTGCATGCAAAAGCCCAAGCTGGTAGAACATGTTTAATACATATATAGAATATGTTATATGGTATGTACCTGACTCAGTTTTCTTTGTGTATTTTTTACTCTGTCCACGGATGATGAGGATAAAGACGAGCAGGAGGATGAAGATTAGTCCGACGAGTGCGATTACCACCAGGAACCACCACTCCTCATAAAAAGGAGAGGCTTTTTGAGCTGTAATTCAGAAATAATATTGTATCAGGTGTAGTTATTGTAAACAAGATGATTATACTCTGTACAACTACAGAAAAACATTTTTTGACCAGCTCATCTACTCTTTCTTACCAGCTATAGAAGGAGAAGGGGCACTGGGAGAGCCATAGCCATAATCATTAACAGCAATAACCCTAAAATCATAGGTGACTCCTTCCCTCAGCATGTCAAGGTTTAGGGTGTATGATGTCACTTCTTTGGGAATGTCTTTGATAAGAATATCCCATAATCCTTCATCTGTTGGTTGTTAAAACACAATGCTTATCAATTAATCATTTTTAAAAATATTCGCGCCTATGAGAGCCAAATCTGTTGAAATCAACAATTTACCAGAAGGTCTGGCTTCTATGACGTAACGTGAAATGGGGGCTCGTCCAGGGTCACCACTTGTCCAATGGAGTGTAAGAGCTAAGCCATATCGGGAGATAAATGGTTCACCTGGGGGTCCAGGAGCACCTGCAATCCCAAAAATAGACAATTGAGTATAAAGGGTAAAGAATAGCATAAAATATTTTTTAAAGTTCTAATCAAACAAAAATATCAGTTGTCACTAGGCATTTAAAATATGATTTATTCCAGAATTTAAAAAATCTATTACTAAAATGCAATGGTGACGTAACAAATGAAATCTTCAGACCTATAATAAAATCTTGTTTTATTATACTGGCAATATAATGGCATATAAACAATTTTAACAAAAAAATGATGTTTACTGGTACAAAACATTGATATTTATACAGTATATTAAAGTCAATTCAACAGCTCATAGTTGGAAGTTAGCAGGGGGTAAGAGACAAAGCTCAGCTCTTAGCAGTGGCATTTTAACAAGGTTAAACACCTATCCTATTAACTCTCTGGTCAACAGTACATAACCCCTTGCTAATATTGAGGTACTTGGACTGTACTTTGTAAAATTTCTGTGGCCTATATACTAAAATAAAACACAATGAAATAATGGGCAGCACAATGGCTTAGTGGTTTGCACATTCGCCTCTCAACGCTAGGGATTCCCGGTTCGAATCCCAATCTGAAGTAGTTTCCATGTTCTCCACTTTCCGCGTGGGTTTCCTCCGGGTTCTCCGGTTTCCTCCCACAGTCCAAAAACATGGATCAAAGTCAATTGAATTCTTCAAATTGCCCCATATAGTGTGTGTGTGTGAGTGAGTGTGTGCCCAGAGATGGATTGGCGCCCTGTCCTGGGTGTATCTGCTCAGCGCCCAAAACATTCTCCCCTGGATGGGCATGGGGAACCCCCCTGCGACCCTAGTAGAGGATAAAGCGGAAGATAATGGATGGATGGATGGATTGACAATTAAATAATTAATTAGACCTTCTCCTGGCCCTGTAGTGATGTTTGCTTCCACCTCCGGGCCATATGTCAGGGTTTTAGCACGGATGCGGAAGTTGTAGGTTACTCCATCGACCAAGTCCTTGATTTTCATCCACAGAGGGGCGCTTCCTTTCACATCCACTGTAACAACCTTACTGACACCTGAAGTGTGAGGAGAGGAATCTGTAAAGGAGAGACTACAAATCTAGATACATGCAGAAACAAAACTGAGTGCTGACACGTATTTCAAAGCATCAAAATGTTGTACAGTCTAATACAAAGGTTTGGATCTTCCTACATGTTTCGGTGACTTTTATTTTAGTTATATTCAAATGATCATATATATACACACACACACACACACACACACACACACACACATCTGTATCTTTATGGGGTTTCTCCGAGTTTTTGGTTTTCTGTTTTTTTTCTCCCACAGTCCAAAATCATGGATTAAAGGTAAATTGGCTGCTCTAAATTCCCTATATAGTGTGTGTGCGTGAGTGAATGTGTGTGCACAGTTATAGATTGAGAATGGGAAACCAATTATAGGATTGGTGACCAAGTATAGAATTAAGTGGAAGACACACACACAATGTATGTGTGTGTATATATATAATCTGAATTTAACTTACATTTTATACATCTTAATACATTTTATAATATTTCCTAATATACAGGCATAAATAGTAACTGTGCAGTACAATCTGTAAAAATTGTTTTCTGGAGAGAACGTGTTACTATTTTTTATCTAGTGAATAAGTGAAACAGAATTTTACCAGCAATTTCATTTGCATGAAATTGTATAAGCAAATATCACACAGTGATAGGAAGTGGATCTATATATCTTGTAGTCTACTTAAAAAAGAGTACTAAAAAAAATCACCTTCTCATAGACCTTCAATACCATTTACCACTTTATTTCCCCAACAACCCAGTAAACAAACTAATCTTAAACAAACTTACTTAAATCTAGGCTCACCTAATAACATAGTGTAGGTGATAATTTAGGTGAGAGTTTTATACACTACCCATAATTGAAAATACATGGTTGTTTTAAAGAGGTTAATTTGAGGCTTACGTTACAAAGTAACCTCTGTCATTTATTTTAATGTTCTTACCATCAACAGGGGTGCAGGGTTCGTAGATCAGGCGGTAACCCTCAATGATGCCATTTGGCTGCTTGGGTTCTCCCCAGGACATGTTGACAGATGTGGTGGTGAGCTCACTAAAGTGGATAAAGCTGGGAGCACTGGGGGCTATGCGGAAACACAAACACATGCAGCCTTAGATCACAATTACAATATTGACTTTTGCCTAAGGGAATACTTCAGTATTGTTCAACCTGATCTCTGTTCATTGCATTCGCAGCGTATATAAGATTACAAAATACAAGTATTATATCATGTTCTTTTGTTCTGTCAAAAGTAAATAAACTCATTTCATTTACTAGTTAGGAACCCTAAGAAATGTTAGGTAGTCAATCAAACTTTAGGAGTAATGTAAACTACGAAGCACAAAACAGAGCTGAAGTGCAAACTGTGAAATATTAAGCTTCAATAGTCATAACACTCCATTTAACATTATTGTAGACAAAGATAAGAACATTCAAAAGAAATAATGCCTGGTGTTTCAAATTTTCCTAAACATCTTCTGGCTCATTTCCTTTTATTAAAATATTAGTCATTATTTAGTAATCTGGACGTGTTTGCTCTGTCTGCAAGTTCGCCCCCAAGACATTTAAAAAAAATGGCAACAACTATTTAATAAAATCTAACAGAAATGCTGTTCCATATTAAAACCCTATTTCTTTCCTTTTTGATATTCTGACCATTAAAAGTGGCACACAGCTCCATGACCAACACTTAAACTCCATGTTCTCCTGGTGTTCATTTCCACACCTAATAAAACTTGGACAGTAAAATGAACCGAATCCCCCGTCTAATATACTATCCACCTAGGATTCCATGCAGCAAATGCTGACCAGCACCACACACCTGATCAAAGTAGATTCCGAGATGAATGACTTAATAAATGATGAATGATTTAATGAATACTTTATCAAAGGGGATTTGTTCAGTAGATTTTGCCACTATGGAATTCTTTCAGTTTGTTATTTATTCATAACTTTTTTGTAATAACAAACTTGTCTTTTTTAAGATGAAGAGATTGGAACAAACAGAATTGAATTTTCATAAACAAATGCATTCAAGCTTCAGCAATCACTGGATGATATGTATACAGTACTAAAGTGGAAATAACTCTGATAAATAGATAATCGTGGCTGAAGCATTTTGGATGTTTCTCCCAGATAATTGTCTGAGTTGAAGTTGATTGATTTATGTAACGCTTTTTTACAATAGTATTTAATACTATTGTAATACTGATGAGATGCAATGGACAAGACATGCAATGGGGTAACGTTAAAAAAAAAAAAATTTTACCCTGTGTTAAAATATTTAGCGATCAGTTGGTAAAATTTAGAAGGATGTTAGCAACACAGATATGCAAAAATGACAAAAAAAAAAGCTGAAAAACCACAGAACACTCCCTCGAGTCTTCTTCAGCACTTCACACAACTATTATAAAAAATGTCCTGAATAACCCACTCCCAATTACAATATTACTGTAACACTGTACACAAAATGATCGTAACATGTTTCATCATAATGCATCTTCTATTTTTCTTAACAACACAAATGTCCCTTAATAAAACAGACACTGAGCTGTTGGTAACAGAACATTTCAGTGTACAGACGGAACCGAATTACACACAGACAACCATAAAGTGTATAAGCAGCTCAGCTCTGCCATCTTAGCTGTCATGGCATCATACAAGTTAGAACGAATCTTATAACAACTAACTTTTTATAGGCACATTAATATATCACTTTCCACTTGTCAGTTATTTTCAGGAAGGGAGTGGAGAAGTGTTTTTTGGATACTGTTCTATGCCCTCATCCCCATAAGACTCCGTGGTGCCTTTTCTGCTCTCCGCGTCACATTGCTGTGAAGGCCTTCAAGAGAGACGGAAATCAACAAAGGAATTTATTTCACAAACTTTTCTCCCTGCTAAGACCACAGCAGAGAGCATGTGGCAGCAATAACACAGCTCTCTTTGTGCCATCCTGCCAAACTCCACACCACATGCTGCCCATATTATCAAATTCCCACTCCCATGCTGTCATATGCTTCCTGTTTGCCCTTTCATATGAAAAAAAGAACCATATAACTTCTAAAACAGCCTATCACAATCCAAACGATGCCTCAACTCAAGAAGGCCTAACCATCATCAAAATAAATAACCAAGAACATTCTTAGAGATATTCTGAGACACAGTGTCTCAGTGTTTGGGGCTGTTGTGTTGTACCCGCTTGCTGAGTGCGCCCTCTGGTGGGTGGAGAACGCGGCCCATCCCCTGCAGCATTGAATGCGGCAACGCTGATCATGTACGTGGTGTATCCAGTCAGATTCTTTAGTTTCACCCCCAGCTCTGGCAAAAAGAGTGTACGCAGTTTCTCCGTCTCATTTTGCAGCTGAAACTCCCAGTAAAAGATCTGAGGAAGACCAAATCAATGAAGCAAACATCAGAAGGTGCTTTCAAATCATATAGTCACAGAGATGCTGCCCAACAACATGATTCCAGTTTTCCAAAATGAAATACAATTAAGACATTAACAAATAACACATAGAAATAATTAATTAACAAACGATTACCATACATGACGACGCATTAAGTTTAAATTGTACATTTTAACATTACATTCATTATGTTACATGCCACACATTTTAGATTTGCTTTTCTCAATATAGATTTTTTTGATGTAAAAGTAATTATGTCATTCATTTATTAAGGCCAGCACAGTAGCTTAGTGGTTAGTAAGTTCACCTCTCATGTTCTCAGTATGTCTAAATTGCCCCCGTATAGTGTGCATGCCTAGTGATAGATTGGTGCCCTGTTCTGGGTGTGTCTGCCCAGTGACAAGACATTCTCCCCACTCTAGTCTCTAGTATGGGGATACTGGGGATCCTGGTTTTGAATCCCAATCTGGGTGGAGTTTTCATGTTTCTCTCATGTTTTGTGAGTTTACTTCGGTTCTCCAGTTTTATCCCACAGTCCAAAAACATGGGTTTAAGGTAAGTTAAATGCTCTAAATTGCCCCATATAATGTGCGAGTGTCTGTGTGAGAGTGTGTGTGCCTAGTGATGGATTGGTGAATTGTCCTGCGTGTATCTGCCCAGTGCCCGAAACGTTCTTCACTAGATGGGCATCAGCATGGGGAACACTGCCCCCCCCCCTTTTGTGGAAGGTATTGGATAAATTAAATGGTATTGGGAAAGATCGGGAGTGTTAGCAGGCCTTTCTGTGTCTCACAATGCATCTTATTAATGCACTTGCTTGGGGCATTGCAATGCAACATGATTAAGTTAAAACTGGAAGACCCTTTCCATGTTATCATAACAATTCAAAAACATATTGCCTTCTTTAAGGCATTAACATGTCCATATGCTTATATATGGATAAATAGACAATCATTTAAGTAAGTGATGCAAACCCTGTAAAACCTCTCAGACCTATCCATTCTAGCTGCTACCTATTTTTTTGGCAGCTGGCAAATCCAGACATAGGAGCCAGTAAAACATGTTTTATCACTTCACCAAACACATTTCCACTGCTTCACATTCCAATGGAGATGGGATTTACACCACTACACTACACATTTGACATTGTTCATTGTGATTTACAGCCTGCGTGTGACTGCTTAGCCCTGAAAACTGAATTCATAAATCTCCCACCAAACAGGTCTTTCTGAAGTTTCTTCCAGAGGCAGTTTGGAAAACAACTCCAATATTTCTAAAAAACAAACAAATAAATAAATAACTTTGCTTTTACCCTGACTTTAAGATTCTCTTTTATTGAACTTATTTGGTTTCCCACGGTTGAGACATTTTAATAGAGTCAAGTCAATCTGATATCTATTGCACAATTTAAGCAGAAAAACGGTCAGGCAAAATACTACACAATAAAATACATGCTTAAAATAATCGAAATAAGACAAATACATTGGATGACTTTTTTTTAAATGATTGAAATGCCCACAAAATTAAATCCAGCCTAAAAATATCTATCGTAGAAGAAATGGTTAAAAGTGAGTCCAGAGTCTTGAGGCTGCTACAGAAAAGGACAGGGTAAATTAAAACTTACTCTGAGGGCATCTGCTTAGAAGGCTATAGGGTTTGTGAGTTTTGACCTAAGCCGCACAAAGCTTTACAATAAAAAAATATTTAAATGGATTCTGTACTTTACTGATAACCAGAGCAGGGACTCAAGAACCAGAATTGCCTTTTTTTGTACCAAATCAGGAGATTTGCAGCTGCATTTTGAACCAACTGCAGATGTGATAAGCATGAAAGACTTATTATAAAAGTAAATTAGAACAATTGACTGAAAATAAGTAAAATCTATTCATCTTCTCTCCCTATCTTCTGTTTAATCCTCTGGGGGGTCGCGTGCCCGTCTAGGAAGGAGTGTTTTGGGTGCTGTGTAGATACACCTAGGATAGAGCGCCAATCCATTGCTGGGCACACACTTACTCACACAGACACAAGCACACTATATTGGGGCAATTTAGAGTAGCCAGTTCACCTTAAATCCACGTTTTGGGAATGTGGGAGTAAAACGGAGAACCCAGAGAAAATCTGCACAGGCACAGGGAGAACATGGAAACTCTACCCAGAATGGGATTCGAACCTGATGTGCTAACCATTTCCAGATGTTTTCAGGTTTGGTTCTGACATAAATTCAAAGAAGCAAGTTTCCAAAAAAAAATTATTTGATTATAAAATTTACCACAAATTAGAGCTATGGCCAAGAATTTAATTTAGGTTATGTAAATAATATAATAATGGCCATAGATCTTTATCTGAAGCTCCTGCTGAGACATCGATTAACTGAAATTCTCAGCAGTAGCACATGAAAATCTCTGCATTCTTTACTATGACTATAAAATCCTACCAAACAAATGAACAAAATGCACAGCTTTATTAAGACCCCATTTAACTATCAGAAAATCTTATCAATATGCAAATAAAAATATTTAAATGCTACATATACTGACTTTATCTTCAATGTAGACCTGTACTAAATGGTCTGCATTTGCATAGTGGTACATGTTAGGGCCTATTAGTTTTGCATGCAATGTAATTTGGGTGTCACATGTTCAATACCAACTACATGACATTTGCTAATGAGCAATAAGACTAAATCATTTTAATTAGTTTTTTAAAGGACAAAGGAGAAAAGGGTTCATATGTCAGAGGAATACTTAACAGGTACATGTGAAAAGTTTGACAACAATTTGCAAAGTCTGCACTGGTTGTGATTTAATTGTGACATTAAATAAGACTAGACACCTCTACAGCTTATATCTCAAACTTTAAATCACATTTTATACGATAAATGCAGTCATTTCACAGCTAGTTAAAAATAATGAAAACTTAGTCACTGAGTTTTTTTTACCTTGTAGCCCTGAATATCTCCATTCTGAGCTTCTAATGGTGGTGGATCCCATGTTACATCAAGCTGAGTTGCTGTAGATGATTGTATGGCAACATTCTGAGGTGGCGCAGTGGGCACTAGTAAAAATACACAATCACATCAAATGGAGCTTTAGATGCTCTTCACTTGACGAGAAGCTTTGTGTATTGATTTGTTACTCTGAACTCACCTGCCTCACCAACAAACACTTCCTGTGGCGAGCTGACTGGTCCTTCTCCAACAGCATTGTACACACTAAGTCTGATTTCATAACGCTTGTGTTTACTGAGATCTGAGCAGCAGAAAACGAAATACCCAAATATAAATTACTGGAGCTGAACTTCTTTAAGCAAACACATCATGTGGCAAAATGAAAAATCACAGAGTAAATGGTTAGCTCGAAAATAAATCAGATCATCTGAGACTCCCTTACATAAAACTGTTGCATATGTAAATATTTCTGCATTATCATAAACAAAATGTTTACTAAAGTCTTACTAAATTATTTTATCTAGAAGTTATTTAGTAGGTAATTAAAAAAAATAAATGAGGCAGAAGTTCAAAAATATTCATTAAGGAAAATAATCCAATAATCATTAAATCACTCATTCCTACAGCCATAAGTATAAAAGCATTTAAGCATCTACATGGATTCTGTACAATTGTATGCTTCCAACTTCCAACAGTGTGGGGAAGGCATTTCCCTGCATGTCATTCCACAACAAATCAATTAAATTTAATTTGGATCGGATCATATCCGGATCCGATTGGATAATGATCAGGTTTGATTATACTACAGTATAGCTAGTTTTTCCTTAACTACTGATTTGTGTTGTTCTCATTTATAAGTCACTTTGGATAAAAGCATCTGCTAAATGACTAAATACAAGTGTTCTAACCTAATGCACATTCACATAATCCCTCCAGTCATAGTTACAGTTCAAACATTCTGCTAATTTCTTATTAATGAGCAACAGTTGCACAACAGCTAACACAATAACAAATCACAAAACGCAGTTTAAAGGCATGTTTGGGAAACACTGACAAACATTGACTTACTGTCTAGTTCGTACTGAGTGAGTGAAGATTCACTCAGGTTCCTGATACTGTAAGGAGCTGTAAGTAAAGGATAAGCAGGCAAAGTGCAGCAAAGGTTAGGAAGAGTGATTTAAGAGAGCATAGAGAAAGAATAAAAGGGACGTTGGATTAGTGCATTAGTGATAAGTCAGCACAAAAGTAGCAGCCTACTACAGTGATAGTATCCGCAACTAACAAAAGGGTGTTAGGCAGTAAACACCTTCCGTTAATAGCTTTGAAATTAAATCACAACACACACAACCCAACAAAGATAAAATGCTTAAAAATGTCAGTGGTCTAATTTAATTTTGAGTCCACTAATGGTATGCAGTAAAAAATTTATATTATGTAAACAAAGTCATTATTTACAATCTTATTACAATGTGATTTTCTTTACACAGTAATCATAGGTTATTCTAATTGGACTACTGTTATTGTATGTTTATCTATGTCAATCATTTTAGTGTTTGAGGTTTTCAACAGCATTGAAAAAAAGATCATAGTTTGCCAATATTCAACTGACTAGTGCACTAATCCATTACCAAGTTTGGTTAATAGGTCCCATTTCTATTTCTTTTATTGTTACAGTGTTCATGATATATTTCAGTCAGGTTTTAGGCCTCATTATAGCAATGAGATTGTATACATTTGAGTAATTAATGATTTGTTCACATCTTTGCACTGTGGCTGGTTGGATGGAAAACCTTTTTTGGTTGGATGAAAAACCTGTTAAGCAATACATTTTCACTTTAAAAATTGGACTAGATTACATCACAGAGGACAAGCTTGTTAACAAGTTCCCTTTCAAAAAACGCATTTATGAATCACACCATGTTTTTTGAATAAATCATGCGAAAGAGTTGTAACGGCATTCCACGCTGTGCCTCAGATTCTTTTTAATAAGACAACCTAATGAATAATAAACAAATCTTAATCCTTACTACACCAACACATCATGAATCAAGAAAAGTTCAATTCAAATAAGCATCATAATTTATCTGAATGGCCGAGGTCTGATTACAGATTGCATCCATTTTCGCCTAAATTTGTATTTGTCCGCATTCACAACAACCTCATCAGTTTTAAAATGACTAAAATACCACATAATCATATTTTTTGTAAAGACTATTGTACCTCAAATTATAAAAAAAACAAAAACAAAAAAAAAAAACATCAGGCTTCTTAATTATGTGACGTTAAAAGTTATTACTAAATAAAATCTACCTGTGAGCTCGGTCCAGCTAGCCAAGGGATTAGTTATACCACGGACAGTGAATGTACGCAGCTGATCGTAGTGAAGTTCTCGATAGCGAATCCGAAAGCCCAGCAGTATGCCGTTGATCTGCTCTTCAGAGGGGGCCTGTAAAAATGGTGACCATCTTTGTTATTATACTAAGATTATCTTAGTTTCACTTTTACATTTTCTCAAAAAACAGCCAACAGATTGCAACAGCGGGTTATACCTTCCAGCGCAGCAGCACAGAGGTGGTTGTATGTGGAGTTACAGAGATTATGATGGGTGCTTTGTCTGGGGCTGTGAGAAACACAATTGGACAATTGATTAACTCCGTAGCTCCTGAACTGTTCAAAACCTCATCAGTGTGAAAGATTTACAAAAGATAAAGCTATTACACTGTGTCCAACAGATTTTTCCTACAATTACAGTAAGTGCACAGACTTAATTAACTCTAGCTTTGTCACGAGGTTCTATAACACAGTCATTAGTTCTGACTATGATAAAGAGTGCTGCTCTTACCATCCTGTAGTGTAGTGATCGCCTCACTTTCCTCACTGTATTCGCTGTCCCCTATATCATTAGTGGCCTTTACACGGAACTGGTAAGAAGTGAAGGGTTTGAGTCTGTGTTAAGGACACACAAAAATATCTAGCTCAGTATTCATTACAATCTGTGCTATAAAAAACAACAATGAGAGTAAAAAACAGCAATTCATTTTTTCCCCAGATTATAAGATAACCTATACAATAAATTATCGTGGACACGGGTTTATATGTGCTTTCATCTTATCTCATTACCTTGGTCCCTCAATTCCATGTCCCCCCAAGTCATGGGTTGGGTTCCCCAAGCCCATCCAGTTTCAGGCACTGGACCATTGCTGGGCACACACTCACTCACATAGACACACATTATATAGGGGCAATTTAGAGCAGTCAATTTACCTTAAATCCATTTTTTGGACTGTGGAAGGAAACTGGAGGACCAGGAGGAAATGCAAGTGGATCCAGGGAAATCAATGGAACTTCACCCAGATCGAAGTCAAACATGGATTCCCAGTGCTGAGAGGCAGACATGCTGCCCATGATGTCACTGTGCCGTCCGGGTGTCATTCATTTATTAATTTATTATATTTTGCTTAATCACCGACTAGGGTAGCAGAGGTTCCCCATGCCCATCCAGGGGAGAGCATTTTGAGTGCTGGGCAGATACATGAGAACAAGATGCCAATCTATTGCTGGTCAAACACTCACTCGCACAGACATGCACACACACTATATTTAGGCACATTTCAGAGCAGCCTCTTCACCTTGAATCCATCTTTTTGGACTGTGTGAGAAAAACTGAGATCTTGAAACACATAAATACTATACCAAAATCGAGATATAAACCTGGATCCTCAGCGTTGAAAGGCAGGCATACTAACCCTTATGTCACCATGCCACACCAGTTTTATTATTATGATTAATACATATTTTTTATTTTGCTGAATTTTTTGGCAGGGAGGCATAGGTCCTTTTTATGTAAAATTTGCATGTTCTTCTATTGGCTGTGTGAGTTTCTTAAAGGAGCTCCAAATACCTTCCACACTCCAGAACATGCTAACCAGAGATACTAAAAGGTCTGAATTTGTAATTAAATGTGTTTGTCTCTAGGTCTGCCATATAATAGACTGGTGACCTTTTCATGTTGTTCACTACCCTCTGAGTGCTGAGGTCCTTTGAATCATTATACACTGCTTGGAAAGTAAATTAATTACTAAATAACTGTTCAGCTCTCTGTATTTTTCTATTTAATATGATTGTAGCCAACCTCTAAGCATAGGAAACCTACCAATCAGAAACGGTAAATGCTCCCCTTTAGTTATGTCTCTGTTAAAGGCTGATGTTCATGCAGTGTCCAGGGCAATAATAGAGCATGCTAAGAAAAACCCTCTCAGCTTGTGAGCTCAGAAATGTCCATAATTGGCTAGCACTACTTTGATTGTGAATCGATGTCATTGCTCGTTACCTAGAAGGATGGCTAGCTTTGCTCTTTTATGTTTCTGACCACTGATGTCTGTCATTGTTGACATTCAATGAAGTGAATAAAATGAAATTTGAAATGCTGACTGGAAGTTTCTCAGCGTACCATGCTCACATACAATAATCCACTCATTCAAGTGTTTTAACTACATTAAAAAACAATCATGGCTATCCAGTCAATTACCAAATCCTTACATTTCAGACATATATAAAATTGCCTGCTCTTGATTTGACAGGTATAGTGCTGAAAAGATTACTTTTAGAGATTAACAAAAAAAAAAAAAAAAAAAAAAAAGATTTGTGAACTATGCATACTTGTCCACTACATAAGAGCTGGCTTCATGGTTGACTGATGCTGAATAGACAATCCAGTTGTTGCTGGGTAACTCTTTAAACTGCACTGTATAGTAACGCACTGGAGACAGACCGTCGCTGCCCGGTTCCCAGGACAACAGCACACTCCGTGCTTGCACATCCTCCTGAGGCACGATGGGCCGATTAGGGGGCTGTGGCCGGGCTGGGGGGAGGGGGGGTGAAAGGAAAATCATAATCACTGGATGCAACAGACTGCTGCTTAATTGTGCACTATTAGACTATTTAACTGTTTTGCACAGACTCTTAAGCAAAGCACATGGAGTTACTAGGAAATAACAACTTGTATTTATTATTAGGTACTAACTATAATTATATCATGTTGTTATACAGGTATTAAAAAACAGTTTTATATATCTAAAATAAATAAATAAATAAAAAAGCTTGTACAGCATTTGTTATGCATTAGGAATTAGTTTTAATTATGTTTTGAAGGGGGAAAAACAAATTTCAAGGAGTTCAAGCTCTGGCAATAAAATATTTATTTATATTTAAATGTTAAAATGAAAATTAAGTATTTAAAGTTATATCAAGTAAATATTCTAACCTCTCTTTTCTGTGGTTACAACCAGGGCCTCGGAAGCCTCTCCCCAGCCTTTTCTTGTCTGGGCAGTGAGACTGAAGATGTAAACACTCTCAGGCTTTAGGCTAGTGGCTGTATACTGACGTGCACTGGGGCTTAGAACGTCCACTATGGCAGAGCTGCTGCTGGAGGAGTTTCGCCGATAAGAAATCTGATAAGCTAAAAAATAATATTCACTATATTAGATTATAGGATTCATTATGTCAGATATATCAGAAATGCAAAACATCTTAACGATCTGTTAGATTTGCCCACTCACCAAGTATAATGCCATTGGGTTGGGCAGGAGGCTGCCAGATGAGTCTGACTGAACTGGTTCTGACTTCAGGAAAAAGGATTCCAACTGGCGGTCCCGGAACTGAAAAAATGGGAATTTAGTAAACACATTGCAAAAAGATAAAAAAAACTACATGGACATTGCTCTTCAGGTTTTAAGTTTAATTAAAGGATATTGTTAAAACTGCTGCATAAAAAGCTCTTCACACTTTAATATGCTTTATGCATTATAACAACTTTTACTTTTCCTGTTTCCACATGACCATGGCCCTTGGTCCAATTGAAGCTCATAGGTTGGTTAGTGTAGTGTAGAGGAACCTCAATGACCCTAATGATTATCCCTTACAATTATTCCTATATATTAATGTTGATTTTGATCAAGGATTTTTGAAAAACACTACTGTCTGATTAAAATCAGATTTGTGAGATCAAACAGACAAAAGATATGTTCCAAAATCATTTGGAAACAAATCCCAGAAAAGTAGAAACCATTACAGCAGCAAGGGGGAAGTAGCAACTCCCCTTGATGCCCATGGATTCACAACGAGATAAAGTAAAGTGATAAAGTGATCTATTTTGCCTACATTGCTTACACACAAAGAAATTAGTACTCCACATTTAATCCATTCGTGCAGTGAAACACACTGAGTGAAGTGAGCATACGTGCGCGGAGTGTTGGGCAGCCCTGTGTACAGGGCCCAAAGAGCAAATAAGGTGAGGTACCTTGCATGTCCAACACATTTTTTTAGATGTGGTCAAATACTTCTGTCTTTATAACTTAGTAACTGATATCTGAATGTAATTACACAAAGAAATGTCTGATTTCTTACCATCATCAAGTGTACGCTCCAGGATTAGTTGTGTGCTGGGTGCTCCATCCCCTATACGAGTGAATCCCAGTACCTGAATTTCATAGAGAACATATTTGTCCAAACCAGTGAGCTGGACACTGTGGCTGGTGTTTCCATCTACTATCCAGAAGTGCAAGGCTGAGTCAGAGTCTTTTTCCCTGTAGGCCACCTGTGTGAAAAAAAAGATGAGGAACTAAATATTTTAAGTAACCCAGTGCAGAAATGGTTTTTTTTGTACATTGATAATGAAAGCAGAACACACCTTGTACCCCAGGATAAGACCATTACGGTCTGCCTCAGGGATCTCCCCCCATCGGACTAGAATACTGCTGGAGGTTGTGGCAAAGGCAGAGACATTGACTGGCCCACAGGAAGGTACTACAAAAGAAGGTCATATTAACAATCATGGCACACCCTGCAGAACCATTGTCTTAGTTGCAATATCCAATAAAGAAAAGGGGATTAAAGGATTAAAAACTGGCAATAAAGAAATACGGATACAGAGGACTAACAATAATTAGCTGTATGCATGTAACCCTGCTGCATTTGGAAAAGGCTATAATACAATAGTGCCCTTTGCTCCAAAAATTACCATGATTACCAAAAACACATGAAAATATTTAATTATGTAGAAAAGCAGGGTTTAAAGATAATTGAAAATAAGCTATTGAATATCCATGCAATTGCCTGTATGCTGAGACTTAAACATTATTCTCATAGAGTTAGCACTATAAAAAGAACACACTTAATGTTGGTTGTATGCCTGCGTTCGCTACTGAAATGAATATGACAAATACCATTAATAACTGTTCAGCTTCAAGCAATACAATTCGAAATATAGGCCAGTAGTCTGGGTAAATAAATAGAGCTTGTAGATTCAGATTTCAAAACCTGCTTAAAGAAATCAATATCAGTAATATCAGGCTGTTTTTATAAACTATATGGACAAAAAGTCTTGTGTATTAAGTCTCATTGACATGTATAGGCATGCATTTTTGATCATTTAATGCTTCAAACTTTGTAAAAACAGTTTGAGGAAGGCCCTTCTTTGTTTCAGCATGATTATGCCCCGTTACAGAAAGCATTGTTTATATAAGCATGGTTGTAAAACACTTGATTAACTCTGTTGTTAAATCTGTTGTAGTTGAAACCAACTTGGAATAAGATGTCATGAAATCTCTTGGAGGTATATTTTGTAGGTGTCCAAATACATTGTACATGTAGATGTAGCTTAGATTGGCAGCTAGAAAAAAAGAAAATCTGACTGGGGCATCACGGTGGCTTAGTGGTTAGCACGTTCGCTTCTCAGTGCTGGGGATTCAGGTTTGAATCCCAATCTGGGTGGGGTGTTTCCATATTCTTTCCATGTCCAATTGGGATTCCTCCAGGTTCTCCAGTTTCCTCCCGTATTCCAAAAACATGGATTCAAGGTAAATTGCATGCTCTAATTTATTGCCCTAATTTATATAGTGTGTGTTTGTATAAATGAATGAATAAACATCTGACTGGCAGAGTATGTTAATTAGAGGTAATTAACACACTTTCCAGTGGCTCCGCTGATAGTGTGTAATCTTTGTAGGGTGAAACATTTCATGGAACTCTATGCCCTAGTATAGAATTAAGCAGAAGATAATGAGATGAGATGATCTGGTGTCATTAATTGGTTATGTAACATTATTTGAGTACCCGAACGTAATGAATGATCAGGTTACTTCATTAATGCCCTTCCCTAATAACATTCACATAATTCAGAAAAACAATGGCAACATTTTTCAGATGTAAATTGTTAGAATTGGTGATTTTTAGAATTGGCATTTATTTTTCATAATGATTTTTCAGCGGTACAAATGTCCAAAAAGAACATTATTAATTTTTTTGTTGTGATCAAAGTATTTTTCCCATGATCATGAATTATTTTAAGAGGGTAGAAAAGAGACAGGCTTCTGTCAATGGACCTAATCTGGTTTTATTACTTCAACAGTTAGATATGAAATGATATGTTCCATGACCGTTTTATTGCTATTCGCGACTCCATTATTTTTCTTAAAGCGATTTTTCTTTGTGACAGGTCACATCTGCCATTAGACCTGCTACATTTTGCACAGCACTGTACATAAATTACATGACTTTAAGTGACACCCAATATTGTGGGTGTCTCTGATTGTTCGCTGTTGTTACAGAACCTTTTTTTTTTTTTTTTTGCCAAAATCTCTTTTAATAAAGGAAGAACATATACAAAATGTCTAAAATGATCCTTTATTTTTCAAATCGATTTATGAAAATAATGATTGTTTTCAAGTCAGTGCTTTTTCCATTTCTGTTATAATTCCAAATGTATAAAAATATTCACAAATACATAAACATGTTTTTGTTATTAAACCAATACTTTATTTATTGTTTATGAGTAATATATTATTAATTTTTTTTATGAGCTGTATTCCAATTACGTTTAGTAGTACAATTTATTTTTGTGCTAATTGTTTTCATGGTTCAGGTCTATTTTATTCTCATATACATATTATAAAATCTTTGGACATAGCATATGTTTGAGGTCCGTGGTTATACAGAGCGATCCACCATAGAACAAATAATTATAACTTTAATAGTCTGCTTAATCCTCTATTAGGAGCACGGAGGATGGGGGGGGGGGGGTCTTATCCAGGAAAGAACATTTTGGACGATAGACAGAAATCCAGGACAGGGTGCCAATCCTTTCCCAATCCATCACTGGACACTCACTCACTCACAGAGAAACACAATTTAGAGCAGCCAATTCACCTTGAATCCATGTTTTTGGACTGTGGAAGAAAATCGGGAAACCGGAGAAACCCACACGGACACAAGGAGAACATGGAAACTCCACCCAGACATTCCCTCCACCCAGGGATTCAAACCTGGATTCCTAGCATTCAGAGGCAGGTGTGCTAAACACTATAGATATTTATCATCACATAATTTTGCTGAGCTTAAAGCTGACCTGACTGAAGCAATTCTGGATTAAAGGCCAAGTGATCGCTTTATTTTCAGTCCGGCAATATGACATTTATGACAATATGGCAGCTGTGCATTACAACTTGTTTAAGCTTGTTTCCTGTATACAATGTTTCCTTATGTGTGTAAACTCAATTATTTTGTACATGCAAGTGTTTCAGTTTCTTTCTCCTTTAACAAACTTTTGATGGGCTTACTACACAAACAATTAAAACATGATCCTGGTACAATTATTAAGAATTCTTTTACTGATTCAGATTCATAGAGGAGGCTATTGTGTGGTTAAAAGCACAACCAAATGAAAAGATGTATTTATGTCTATTTGCATTTTGCACCGTATGTTCTATATTTGGATGACTGAAATTTGGCAGTTCTGGGAATGTACAAGTTCACAGCTGTGAAAATAATTAGCGTAAAAACTGTGCCTCTGTGGTTTCAGCAATGATGCCGTAACAAAAATGTATTTCTCACCGGAGAATACAGGAGCTGACATTTTCCCCTAAATACATGCATCAATTCACTACATTGACAAAAGTACTGAGACAGCTACATATTATGCTAGCTTTTATGACACTCCACTCCACACACACCGCTTCCCCTTTCAATCAGAACAGCACTGATAATGAAGGTCTGTCTTAAATTATTTGTTCTATGGTGGATTGCTGTGTATACCATGAACCACAAACATATGCTATGTCCAAAGATTTTATAATATGTATATGAGAATAAAATGGCCCTGAACCATGAAGACAAATAGCACAAAAGTAAATTGTACTGGTAAATCAATTTAACTTGTACTACTAACTTTTATGTGGTTTGTGCATTGTTTTGTGGCCAAGAGTGGTATAGCAGGTAAAACAAATATTTATATGGAAGTTTTATGTGAAAGTTGTTTGGTGTTTAAATTCTTTTTCTCTTATTTACTTAAATAAAGTTTATTTGTCCAACAAAAACCAAAACATCAAAAGCGACCAATTATGCCTAAATTTACATTTACACTATTTGAATGAAAAGTAATCCCAAACTGGAGATTGAAGGGACTAGCGTCAATGATGTCATGGCAGTGTGTGTGTTTGTTTGTGCTTACACTAAACAAAGTTGTATCCTAATTTTGGTCCATCAACTGCATTAACAAGTTTGTGAAGTTTTGTTTAAAAAAAAAAATAAATGTTTAGAAACATCCAAAAGTTAAAGAGTTAAAGTTGCTGTAACAGTCTACAGTTTATGATAAAAGTATGCCATGCTGCATAAGACAAGCTTTTTATTTTTGCCAACAAGGCACCAAATTGCCCCGTTCAAATTTCCTGACTACATGTAAAAGTTTTTATGTGTCATAAAGTCAAAAAAAGCCATGAACTTTCACTATTGCTCTTAACACATGAATTTAATTCCTATAAACCTATAAACCACATAGAAAGAAAAATATGTAAGTAAACACTGAAAATATGCAACAGAATTTTGATTATAAATAGGCTTTTCAAGACATGCATGGTCCATATTTGCAGCAACCTTCATGAGCTGAGGGTCTAAAGTATTTCTTTTCACAACATTCCACTTGAAAAGCCTATAATGTTATTTACTGCTCATGGAAGCACTGTCATAAAAAAGGTGGGGAACTTGTTTGAACATACTGTTGACAGTGCAGGATGGGAAAAAAATCTATAAAATAAAATCTATAGAGTTTACCCCTCTTTATGACCTTGCAATACACTGTCTCTTTTCAGACTGTATGTATTCAAAAACAAAACAGCACAAAGCAGCTAACAAATTATAATTATTACTAATTCCTTAGCACTGTGCTCATCTATAACTATCACACCCAAAGTCTGTGAAGAGTAACTATACTATAAAATCTAAAGTTATAATCTATAAAATCTCTTCTCACCTGATTCTCTGGTTCTAGCATGAACTGGCTGACTCCACGGTCCTGCGCCGATGCCGTTTATGGCCTGAACATGGACCTCATACTCAGTCCATTCCTCCAGATCTTCGATTGTGAATTCTCTCTCGAGCCTGTCTGAGATGACATGGGACAGCACTCCTCCTTTCACACCGACCCGTGAGTACTGCACCCTGTATCCCACCAGTTCAGGGTTTCCATTGTATTCCCACTCTGGCAGGGGCTGAAGCAAACACAACCCTCATTATACACAACACACTGAGACTAGCATTGTTCACCACTCTATATAAGAGTGCTTTGACCATGTTTTATGTTTTATTTAGGACATAGCTAGGCAGTACTAGTACAGTTAAGTAAAGATTGAGAAAAAGATTTGGCTTAAGTAAAAGTAAATATTACCTTAACCTTTGAGTTATTTGCCTTTGAGTTAATATTTGCTATTTAAATAATCTAACATAAATTAACACACCACGAATTTCAGTTTTTATCACATTTAAAAAAATACCTCATTTTGCAAAATCAGGTTTGGACAGTGTGTCTGAAAAATTACATAAAAAATACCTGCCACATATTTTGTCAGTAGTGTCTTTTTCTTTAGTGTTTGTTAATTTATTTATGGCATTGTTAATTAGATTATTAGACAATTCTTCCTGCCACATGTTTTCTTTGTATGTATTTAAACCTGCCTACCTAGTCCCTGTGTCAGGCGTCAATTTAAGTCTGTCCTACTTTTGCCTCTGTGTGTCTGTGTGCCTCTGTTCCCCGGTGTTTTTATATCAAAATCCTTTTTCACATCATCCTCCCCACTTTTTGGACTTCGCATAGGAGTGTGATGTATATGTCAGATTTCATATGATCACTAAGAGTAAAATGTTAACTTCATTACACTCTGATCCTTCATCTATTTAAGCAATGATTTAAAAATTCTCACCTTAGAATTTTCCATAATGTGATTTAGTCAAATAGGATTTTAGTCACCGCAGTCAGTATGAAACAGATGAACGTAATAATGTCTATGTGAAATGGAGTATAAAAAAACCCCTATCCCCCTGTAAGTTTCATTACATGGTCTGATCTGAGGTGAAAGCAGGTGTTTTAAGGATGATGTCTAAATTTAGAATCAAAGAGTTTCAGTATATCTCAAAGCATCAGTGTATATAATATCAGAGTTTGTTTAGTTGAGGAGCTGCAATTGTTCATTGTTTTCTTTATATGGCGTTCAGGCTACAGCGAAGCTTGTTAGGGGAAATAGAAGAATAGACCCGGCATCTTCATGCTGTTTTGGTGTAAATGAATTTACAGGTGAAAGTGTCCAAACAAAGTAGCAAGAAAACAATTAAAATTGTTTGTGAGTTTGGAGTGATCTGGGAAGCTGCCACAAATCAGGCAATATAGAAATGAAAAGAATCAACTAAGTAATGTTGGAACAGGTGTGAAAAACACTTTGATGTTTAGACATCACTTCAATGCAGCTAGTTAATTTGCTGTATTTTTAAAGTAGTCCTTAATCTTCTTTTTCTCATTATTATTCAGAAATACTTAAAAAACTTATTGATTTCTGTAGAAACATGTTGATATTGAATTAGTTTTTTTAAATTGCTGTTATTATTATAAAGAAAGGACGGTACGGTGGCACAGTTAGCATGTTCGCCCTCTCAGTGCTAAGGATTCAGTTTTGAAACCCAATGTGGGTGAAGCTTTCCTAATATATTCTCCCTGTGTTGCTTGGGTTTTGTCCTGGTTCATCCTTCCAAATTCCAAAAACATGGATTCAATATAAATTGGCTGCCTTCAATTGCCCCTATATATAGTGATTGTAAATGTGTGTGTTTGTGTGTGTGTGTGTGGAAGTGTGTGCCCAGCAATAGATTGGCCCACCAAAAATAGTATCTGCTCGCCAAAAATGCTCTCCACTGGATGGGCAAGGGGATGGATGGATTATAAAGAGAAAAAAAGTAAAATGTAAAATGTATGTAACTTGTAACATGTACACATTTATGTTTTGTTTTAGCTCTGCTCTCACCTCTGCCCTCATACCTTTCATCTACAATAAATAATTTTATTTACCTATTTCAGGTATTAACATTGATAATAGTGAAGTTTGTTATTCATACATAAATGCAATATTAAATAAATTAATTAAGTTCATGTATCTACTTACCACCCATCTAAGCCAAAGACTGGTTTCACTTGCTGTGCGTAGTGTGACGTTGGCAGGAGCGATGTCTGGTGGAGCCTGCAGAGTCTGAATTTTTCTCGAAGGTTGGCTTGGAGGACTCGTCCCAACTATGTTAACTTGCCGCATACGGAATCTAAAGCAGGGTTCGGTAATCAATATGTAATCAGACGTGACTACAAGTGTATGGAGATGGGTTATACAAGTAAACAGATTATACCTGTAAAAGGTGTATGGATTTAGGACTTCCACGATTAGAGATCGTGCGTCAGGCTCATTTCCAAGCTGATGAACCATGGTCCACTCTTCATTTTCCCCTATCACACCAATCTGCAACAAAAAATAGTAAATGTAGACTGTGGACTATAAACATTGACTGGTCTTTACTAATAAGAAGTAACATATAGCCCTTACCTGGGCTTCCACTAGCCAGCGAGAGATGGAGGTCTTGCCATCATAGCCAGGTTTGAACTGCAAAGCTACTGAACGTGGGCCAATGTTTGAGATGGCAATGTTGGTGGGAGGACCAGGCATTTCTGAAACAACAGTAGGGAAAAGAAAAACATTAGCTATAAAATTACTTGGAACAATATAAAATAACGATGATGAGAGTATGGTTAAAATAACATGTAAAGTTATAAGCCAAGGACGTCATGGTGGGAAGGGTTAGCGCGCTTGATTATTAGTGCTGGGGATCCAGGTTTAAATCACAGTCTAGGTGGAGCTTTCATGTTCTTCACATGTTCATGTGGGATTTTTCGGGTTCTCCGGTTTCCAAAGTTCAAAAACACGGATTCAAGGTGAACTGGCTGCTATAAATTGCCCCTTTCTAAATTGCCCCCTATAAAGTTTGTCTTTGAGAGTGAGTGAGTGAGCATGTGGCCATTGATGGATTGCCCTTACACAGCCTATATATATATATATATATATATATATATATATATATATATATATATATATATATATATATATATATATATATATATATATATATATATATATATAGCTTTGTTTTGATTTTGCCTTTGTTGTCCAAATTAATTTAATGCATATAACTATAACTCTATATATATATATAACTCGCTTATATAACTATAACTCGCCTATAACTATTTTTCTTCCATGGTTTCATGATTAAGGTGATTATATAAAAAAGCCTAAGGCAAACACTAGTTTAAATCTGTTCAAATGAAATGCCTGCAGTTATCACACATAAACATAACTTATAAATAATAAAAAGAGATGTAAAATGTATTATTTGATTATAAACAAAATGTCTTTTTAATTGCTATTATTATTATTATTGCTATTATTATTATTATTATTATTATTATTATTATTATTATAAGGCCATACATTCATTTCATATATATAAAAATTGGCGCTGACCTGGGGGTACTCCAGAAGATATGGTGGAGGACGACAGCTGGCCCTGGCCCCTGGAGGTCATGGCAGCCACCTGGATTGTGTAGGTGGTAAGGGCAGTCAAGCCTGTTACTCTGTACTCCTGGGTCAGGTTGGGCAGATAGTGTGTAACTCGGGTGTTCGTGCGGTTAAACTCCTCCCAGGAGATGCGGTACCCTAGAAGAATCAATATCGCAATAACATAGATCAGTGGTTCTCAATTAGTCTTGCCTCAGAGCTCACCTTTGTCCTTTATTTGGGATCTAAAGCAGTTTCTAGCCCTTTTAATTTATTTTGAAAAATGATTAGCTCAGTGAGAAGATAAGCCTTTCAATTTGTTAAAACACAAAGCTAATGGAAGTTCAGCATGGTCCAAAAAGCCTGATATTGCAGATTAAATCACAACCTGCTAAAAAGAAATCCTGCCCTTTTAATATTCATGACTGCAATAATATGTTTGTTTTATACTGAATAAAAGGCAATGAGAACAATAAAGCATATCAATAGGATTCTGTTGGACTTGACTGTGTTCCAGATTTTGTGCTTACCAAGTCACAATGCACTGTTCTGAAATAATGAGAAATGCTGGAAATGCTTTTTAATCCCGTGTTTCAATCATAGAAGACTAAATAGCAATGTGGTTCTCTTTTGCTCTCTTTCCTGCTTTATGCAAAAAGAAAAAAAAAACTATTTGCAAGTACTTACTTAAAAAAAATGGATCTATAAATGTTAAAAAATGAATAGTCTGCAAAAATGTGTGAAAGATTGTTTATTAAGGGGGTGTACTGAGGACTGCATCTGTCACATAAGCAAAATCCTGTTAGGTGCATTTATCAGTTCTTAGGTTTTATCCACACCCACACAGATCTCATATATTTTCCAATGTCATATTCCTGTATTGATTTATTTTCCATACAATTATTTTGCTGACTCCATGTTTCTTAGGTTTAAGCGAATATGTGAACCTTATGCATTAGAGGCCCTTTTTTCACTTAAGGTTCAAAATGAAATGTTTTTAATCTTAAAAATAAAAATAAAAAACACAGACTGTTTCCAAGTTCCAAGACAATGAAAGGCTTATGCATTGTTGCACACCATTGTGTTGTGTTTGCATGCACAGCAGCGATACCTGTGAGAATGCCATTCTTCTCATGCGGTTCCTTCCAGCTAACTTTAAGCGATGTGTCCAGGATCTCTGTAAAGCTCAGATGACCTACAGGTCCTGGGGCTGGAAACACATTTACGAGAGTCAGTCAAACTGTAATGACTGACATTTACCTTTTAATTTTAGAGCTCACACAGTCTGACACTCACTGTCCTCGTGCGTGCGAAGGCGCTGGGAAGGACTTCGTGGTCCATCTCCTGGTGTAGTGAAACAAAGTACGGATGTGAAGTACCAAGTGAACTTTTTCAGTCCATTGATGTAACCCACGTGCACGCTGTCTTGGAAGTTTGGCCTCACTGTCACTATAGCCACGTCCTCCTCATGGCCTGGCTCCCAGGCCAACAGCTGTGGAATGTCAATGAGATTAAAAAAAAAAAGGAAACGAGAAAAGAGATTGCGGAGGCCACAACCTCCATCTCACGCCCCAGACAGAAAATGCCAATACATGCTGTGCAGCTGTCACTGAGGCATTATTGAGATGAATTGTACCACTGAACTGATGCATTTTTCCTCTTTTAACACTAGAGGGCAGAAGGATGATGGCCCACCTTGTAGCCCTGGTTGATTCCGTTGATGAACTGGGGGCTCGGGGCGCTCCACGTGAAGCGAACTGAAGTGGAGTTGATGGCTTCAGCTTGAACGTTGCCAGGTGGCACAGTAGGGACTGCGTGACATTGCATTGAGGAAGTACAGAGGTTAAAAGAAGGCAAAATGAGGTAAAAAAGAAACACCTGTATTTAGTATTCATTGGTTGCCTGACTGCAGGACATTCAGAATGCATTTGTTTTAAAGCTTCAGTTTGTGCATTACCTCCCTGTAGGGTCCACTCTGTGACTTTCTGGCTGAAGACTCCCCGGCCTGCGCTGTTGTAGGCTGCTATCTCAATCTCGTAGTTGGTCCAGATGATGAGGTCTTCCAACAGCAGGTTAGTTTGTTCTGGGTTTGTGATGTTTTTAATCTGACAGTCCACCGGCAATCCTGACAGACAGTACCTGAGCCAGCACAGGCAGAGAAACCAGCTCAGATACAGGTTACATATTTTTTTCAGGATCCTTATAATCGTAGTGCTGTCTGGAGAACCATATGCTTGCACAATTTTCATCAAAACCATTGAAATCAATTATTTATTATCAACTTGTTTTTTGGGGATTTTGCATGTTTTCTCTGTACAAGTTTTCTCTTAGTCTCAAGACATTTAAATCAGGGTAAACTAGAGAATTAGAGAACTAAATCAACCTTATATGTGAGTGTCTGCCCTGTATTCTGCCCAAGATCATTCCTTGTTTGCCTGCCCTAATAAAATGTGGATGGGATCTAGCATCCCCACTAATCTAATTAGAAAAGTATTAAATTAATTGTGGCATGAGGCGTTAATGTAATATCAATAAATGTGTTTACATGTACTTTATAATTCAATAACCGCAGAAAATTGGATTTCATCATTGATCTGATCACAGTTTTCACATGCATGTAGGTAATCAGATAATTTGGATAAATCAGAAAACTCACATGGGTTTACATGAGGCACAATGTTTACAACCAGACAATGAATCCTCAGAACGACCTGTCGTAATCCGGCTGTGCATTTAGGTTAACGTGGATGGTTGTTTTTTTGTGATTTCTAATTGCAAACAATAATGTTTTAAAAATTTCTTCTTTGGAGCATGCTGCTTACATAACTTTAGTAACTAATATTCTAGTTAGATAACTACAGAAAAAACAATTATGGTTTATTAACTTTATGTAAGCAGACCAAATTAATATTTTAATAAAGCAATGTACTTATATTAATTTGCTTATATAACCAAATGCACATTAACAAGCATTAACAAATATTTTTAAAGCAATAAAGTAAAGATCAGTATTAATAAATACAGAAATTTGCATGTATGTTATAGTTTTACCTACATGTACAAATGTTAACAGGTAACCAAATAAAAATATATTTTAAATCCAACTAAAAGTATAAACAAGATGCAAGAAGAAGTGACAAAGTATAATACAATAAAATTATGAAGACTATGGATGGCATAAAATTGTAGTGGAGCGGTCCAGATGTAGAGGTAAAGATGTGTTGTCAATACCCAATGGCTAAGAAGATAATATGGTGTTTCTATACGTTTAGTTTTTTGACCTTTTGATTTTATGATTATTGTACATGATATCTTCGTAAATCCTGACAACTATTTATATCATTCTAATTAACAATAAAAAAATCTAGTGCCCTCTCTTCTGTAGGTATGTTGCCAATTAACCCAACTATACGCATGTTTAATTTAAAACCATGAACAACTTGTAATAAGGCATTTAAAAAGCTAATATAATGAAGCAGATTAACTGCTGATGTGCAGAGTCTGCTGCTTGCTTCTCTGTGTTCGGTGTGCAGAATTTGAACATGAAGCAAAGCTTATCTAGATGAGCTAAAGCTATTTTAGAAGGAAAGGTAGCAGGTAGTTTGAAAAACTGCTGTTACCTAATTATGTAGCCCTGCAGCAGCCCATTCTGGTGGCTCTCAGGGGGGGGCTGCCACTGGATCATGATGGACTGATTAGTGCGGCCACTGGCAATGACTGTTTGAGGAGGGGCGCTGGGAGGCTCCTCGGGTAATGTCAACCTGAAAAAAAAACCAACATGACAAAAAGGTGGGTTGGAGGCTGTGTGCTAAATGTTACATAATGCTCATTAAATCAGTTTCATTTGACAAATTAAAAATGAAGCGAGCAACTTGTTAGAAAATGTGAAGTAATTTGTATTTAGTTTTTATTGGACATGCACGCTATTAGAACACCCTGTTAAGCTCCTTTCATAATTGCCCAGCAAGCCTGAACTAATCTGATCAATAGATGGATAAGTATATATTTATGAACCAGAAGCATATTCTTACCACATCTTACTAACAGGTCCATCAGCATTACGATTGAGCTCAAATGTAAACAATGCAACTGAAAGCAATGACAACTGTCAGCATGCAAAGAAGAAAAACTAACATCTGAGCTTTATCTGAGAAATCCCAACCGACACACGGAAAACATGGAAACACCAACTAGACATCGAACCTGGATCCCCAGTGCTGAGAGGCAAATATGCAAACCACCATTGTGCTGCCCAGATGTATATAATTGAAAAAAGTTTAAAATTAGAGTTTCAAATCACTTTTAACGATTTAATGTTGAACAGCTTCAACTTCTGAACTTGTAACTGTTTTCTACTATGATGGCTCAAAGCTGGACCTTCCAGAGGCTAAAATCTATCTGGCAATTGAACACAGTCAAAACTCTGTAGCTGTATTTCACATAATGAAGCAAACAATATTACGTATAGAGACAAATAAATATGTACAAGTAAACTTAAAAATGGGATTTAAAATATTTTTATAACTGGGATTTACTCTATTTTATTGTATTTACCTTATTTAAATGCTGGTATATGCAGCTTTCAGTTGTTGTGTTTTTTACTTTAATGCAAAGCAAGTAGCAGACTTGCGAATGGTAGACAAAACAAGCAGTGGCTGACTGGGGTGATACAGGTAGTGTGGAAGAAAATGTGTATTTTGAAAGTGTTGGATTGGGGCCAGGTTCACCTGATGTTGATATCTTATTTTCTCTGAGGTGAGAGTGTGAAGAGAGATAAAATGTCTTGGTTTGGTTTAAAAGCAGGTACTTGGAAAGCACTAAAAATCCTTATAGATATGTCAACCCTCTGCATTCTGTATAAACAGAGGGAATAGGTTTTGATGTATGAGTGTCATGACTGTAAGGTGTAGTTTGGAAAAGATTGGTAATACACCTGTGTATTTGTATGTTGTTACGTCAGATAGTGCTCCACAATCCTTCAAAGTAAGAGTAAGAATATAAGTTGCTTTGCAGCAAAGTCTGAAAGAACTAAATATAATATGATGAGCACTCATCTTTCCTCCTTTGCCCTTAAGGGGTTTGATATTTAACAAAGGATTGCATCAGCACCCAAAATTTTCTCACACCTAAATAAAGATTTGTTTTTCATAATATTTCCTTTTTTTGGCTGTGAATATGCACATTTTCTATAAGTGAAGGTTTTTATGGTCACATGCAAAGCCCCCCCCCCCCCCCTCACAAAAACAGCTCAGAACTGATTTCAAGACTAATTTTGACAAGTTAAGATGAAATAATGAGGACCACAAGAATCATTTGCAAGTATTTTGGAGTCTTAAGTGCCAAATTATGGCAGGTTTCCTGCTCTGAAGCAGTTCTAATCTCATTTCAAAGAAGAATCTGCATGCAAAAGCTGGTAATACAGTCATGAACTGATTAATAGAAGAAAACTGGTTATCTCGAAAATGCAGAGCTAGAACATTGTACTCTGTGCTGTGCCATAGAAATGCAAGTGCACTGCATTAAAACGAACCATGCAGAGAATTAATGCATTCTTTAAAACACATTCTGGCTGCTTCCTTGATAGGCAAATACAGCAGATTTATTAATATTAAAACCCACACACATCAAGTCCCCGTTAAATTGTCGTTTGACAGGCATTTCCTAGGGTGTATTTTGAAGGGCTCTGTTAAGTCAGTATTCCTGAATCAGTGCTAGGGGCTAAAGCTGATGAAATATGAACATGACTTCAGTCTCTATAGAAACTACATAAAATATATACGTACTGACCTATGTACCAAAAAAAGGCACAGAAGTTAAAAATTCATGTTTAATTTAATTGTGTAGATAAAAGTTTAGGCAAGTTAAAATCCCTTACTTAAAACAAATGTCTGCACATTCTGATCACAATTTATTATTTACTTTCTGAATTGTGGCACAATTGAAGTGTTAGGCTACATCTGTACTGTCAGCTAAATAAAAAAACCAACAATAATAATGATGATAATTATGAATCTTCTCATTATTAGAAAAAAAAAACTAGTCGACTGGCCCGGGTGTGACATCAGTTCCCGCAAATGGTTTGAACATAATGTACATGTGATTGGACACTTGATGTTTTATATTTGGCAAACAAAACTTAATTTAACCAACCACACTATTGAAATAACTATCCGCAAAAGTTAGACCACACCAGGTTCTTGAAGGTAATGGCAAATGACACGCTTATTAGTTTATTCAACATGAGGCTCAGAAGACGCATATGAAGCTTCGCTAAAGACTGCTAAAATAAAGCTCTTTGAGTAATTTTTTGGTGATTGTAAAGAGTGTATAAACCTCTGTAGGTTCTCAAAGTAAGTATGTGAAATTTCATGATAATCACAGCAACAATGTAAAATTGTATAGGGAACACACACAGACTTTTGACTATATATATATATCTTAACTCAATTAACTCAATTGACTTGATCCATGTTTTTGGACTGTGGGAGGAAACCGGAGAACCCGGAGGAAACCCACACGGACACACGGAGAACATGGAAACTCCACCCATTATATATATATATATATAACTCTGGCGGCACGGTGGCTTAGTGGTTAGCACGTTCGCCTCTCAGCGCTAGGGATTCCCGGTTTGAATCCCCATCTGGGTGGAGTTTCCATATTCTCCCTGTGTTCGCGTGGGGTTCTCCAGTTTCCTCCCACAGTCGAAAAACATGGATCAAGTCAATTGAGTTCTCCAAAATTGCCCCTTATAGAGTGTGTTTGTGTGCGCGTCTGTGTGTGTGAGTGTTT
The DNA here is from genome assembly GCA_019802505.1 of Corydoras sp. C115. NCBI lineage: Eukaryota > Metazoa > Chordata > Actinopteri > Siluriformes > Callichthyidae > Corydoras > Corydoras sp. C115. The sequence goes on along the minus strand of JAFMOC010000015.1, from coordinate 4,463,483 downwards.
GCCCAGCGATGGATTGGCGCCCTGTCCTGGGTGTATCTGCCCAGTGCCCAACACATTCTCCCCTGGATGGGGAACCCCCCCGCGACCCTAATATAGGATAAAGTGGAAGAAAATGAATGAATGAATGAATGAATATATATAACTCATATTTAAACATATTCTCTGTAAATACGTAATTTAAACAGGAGTGTCATTATGCACTCTTTTTATTCCTACACTTTAGGCTCAAAAGTACGTTCTGCTTAATCAATATAATAAAAGATCTTATTCAATCACATCACAGGTGTAAAAATCAAGTATCTAGCAATTCAATTTGGACAAGACCCTTTTTGTTCCAACAATGCATGAGATTAAGTCATGTGGAAGTGCACGAAGGCTTTGGGTTTGATTCCTGACCAGATGGGATGGGTTCTGGGAGTTTGTTCCCATGTTCTTTTTGTGTTTGTGAAAGATTCATCTGGGAGATCTGGTTCATTACCACAATCAAAGGGTGAACTAAATATAACTCAGATGAATCTAAAGTTAATTAATGTTTCCTAGGTGCACAATTGTGTTTCAAAGTCTGTGTATCCGCACTAAAATGAAATGGAAATGATCTTACATCTAACACGTTTTTTACAAAATGTAAAATAGGCTTCAGTGTCCTAGTAACTTAGGACATCAGTGAGCTGCTAAGGGGAATAAGTTTAAATCTAGGCTTGGGTCGAGTTGTGGAGATAGCTGTAACTACTGTAGTGAAGTGAAGAAAATTAAGACTTTACCTCTTTAACTGAAATAAAACTGTCGTTAAAGACTTTGCTGATAACCACCGCAAACCAGCTTTCACATTTACACTATTGGCTGATATTTTGTGGAAAGCCACCTACTATTGAACTGTGCAGTTGAGGGTTAAACAGCTTGCTTAAGGCTCTGCTGGTGGCAGCTAGTTGGAGACAGGATTTGAACTTTCATTGTCCCAATTAGACATCCACAATCACTGCTGAGTCTCCACTGTTTCCATTAACTGCTGAGGCAACACAGTTCACCAGGCACATCACCGTGCTAATACAAGTTAAACTACTGGCCAGTACTGAGACTGATTCAATAATTGCCATCTCACAGTAATGAAATCAATTCTACACAAACCTGCATTTCTCAATTATGTGCAACATTATAAACATAAAAATTATTTGTAGTCTTAGCCTAGACATTCAGTGTTCATAAGGGCGATAGGGCTGTATTCTTACCTTAAAATAGATTTATTATATGGCTCTATTTATAAAACTACATATCCTACCCCCTGCGCAAGGCGGGATGCAATGCTCATTGATATCATATTCCAACAGTATCTTCATGCCTTCCACCTGTATCATTTAAATAGCAACAGTACATGCTAATATGAACAAATCCCTACTGTTGCTCAGATGACCATGATCCTTCTCTTCGAGACCTGTGGAGGTTTATATATTCTTTACAACCTATATATCTATGTGATACGAGCAGCAAAACCAGCGATTGGTGGCCAAGACTGGTCACCTCTATTGAGCGCAGGAGAAAACTTATATTTAGGTGATGTGGAAGATTTTATTCATTTATTATCTCAGTTGGTTAAAAAAAGAAACAAATATGTACATTTTTACAAAACCTTTACACCATTTGCGACATCTGGTATGCAGTTAGTATAGTACAAAGTGCAAAATTAATCTAAACTAATGACATCATGCTGTATAGATCTAGGTAAGCATACCATGTCCTGTAAACAATCATTGGGTTTATATAACATAAAACAAACAAACACAAACAAACATAGCACCTACCCATTAAAATGTGGAAAAAATATATTTTAACACAGTGCTGCTCAAAACTATTCTGCTCTTAATCAACAGTTAATTGACACCATTTTCTCTGGTGGAGGTAAATAATTCTCTGTGTTGGATAAGAACTTGCAATTAGGTCAAGAACAAATAGAATCTGTAATCACTGAACATAAGATGAAGCAGTGTTATAACATAACTGTCCTCTGCTAAATAGTTGCACCAATCCTAGAAATGTTGGAACACTTTCTTAAAATGCTAGAAAAACTAGACTTCACTGAAATCTGTATTTAAATGAACAAATGAAAGTGTTTTCATAAACTAAACTTTTTCTATTGTTATTAAATGTAAACGAATTTAAATAATTGATGCCTGCAACATGTTCAAAACACTGGACTGAGGTATGTTTATGTCTGGGTCACAGCACATTTCCTTTTAATTTTACCATTATGCTCTTTGAAACTTTGTCTTTGAACTTATTGACAATTCTCTCATGAATGTGGCACAAATTGGTGAACCATAACCAATTCATGTTTGTTTTGGTGGAGTGGATGCTCTATTTTAATGACATTACCAGTTAAACTGCTACCTTTAATAAAGTTTAACTTGTATAACTTTAATGCCTCTGTCCCTACAGTCTCAAGTGTTGTATTATTCACATTCTATTTTTCTCTATATTGATAAAATATTAGGTTTGTTGGGGGAAAACACCAATCAAGGTTTTCTAAATATTTGTGTAATTTAATTTCAGTTAAATTAAATAAACAAATTTCAGTCTTTAGTTTTCATAAATTTTGTCCCAACTTTTCTTTAGTATGTTGTAAAACGACAGAAAAAAAGAGTGGCTTTACTGGCACATAGTGTGATAAAAAATCTCATCTTCACTGACATTCTCAAGCTATCACACAAGAAGCATAAAATCTTAAAAAAGAATGTAAGGTATGAGAGAAATAATAATAATAAAAAGGTATGAAACCATTCAAGGGTATTTCATTGTACAAGATACCCAGCGGAGGAAAAGATTGTGAAAACAAATATCCACAGCCTATGAAACACCATAAAAACTAATCTTGGTCAATGACTGTAAACACATCTTTTTTTTAAATTACAGGGCAGAAAACAAAATGTACTGCGCTATAACAAAATACAGGGCTGAAAGTATAAAATATAAAAAGAATGCTACTGCAGTTTTAAAGAATAAAAGATTTAAGTAAATGACACAATTGTTGATTTATGATTTAATAAAGCCATGACCTTTGTATTAATCCTCTCATTATTCTGTTTCTGCACATGTTCATTTTTTGTCTAAATGCAAAACTAAAAAAACGAAATTATTTATGTATTTATTTTTACAAATATAAACATTTTTATCATGCAAACTAAAAGTAAATCTGTACAATAACAATGATTCTTTTTACAGATCTGAACAATGTGCAGTATGTGTTCTAAATACTAAAACAGCAAACTGCTATTACTGCAGGCCCCGCAGTGGCGTATAGATCAAACACTGACACGTCAACAGACAGTCAGCTGAATCAAGAACAGTTTCACACATCACACATCATGTAGATCCTAATGATGGCTGGCTAAGAAAACTCTCTAATACCAAAAGAACCCTCGTTCCTTTCACCAGTCCATCACTTGCAGCCACATCTTGACTTCTTAATCAGCAACTTAATTACATCAAATA